>LPNX010909243.1:91141-110292 GCA_001517045.1 Pseudotsuga menziesii
GAAAACTCGTCCCCCTGTCCCCAAGACCAGTGCAACATAGGATATGTCCTATACGACGATTATACATTGTGTGTGCCTCTTTCCTTTTTTCTCTTTTTTTTATTCTGTAAACCCCTACAAACGATGATCTCCCTCAGAGTGAAAACCTGCGCTCTAATACCATGTTAAATATTCACTTGACCCAAATCTGAACTTCGATTCCAATAATTACTCATTAATTATGGACGACAACACACCGAGTTATTAACTAATTATGCAACATAAATGCAACAAGAAATCATCAACACATTTGATACTCTTTCGATTTACCCTAGAAACCCCAATACCTAGGGAAAACCAACAAACAGTTTGTCTTCTTATTGCAGACTTGAAACAACACTTATAGTATCAAGTTTTTGGATATAACACAATGGATCAGACTCTTAACTCACTCCTACTGCAATTGTACCCAAACCTGCAGCAATATGACAATCCTAGCTTGAATGAATCACTCACTCCAAAGCCTCTAAGAGAATCCCTCTCTTAGATCTAATCACTCATTGATCTCAACCGAAAACACAGTAATAAACAGTAATGCATAGAAAAAACCGAATGCAAGATGTACCCTGGAAACCCCAATCACTGGGGAAAACCAGCAACAGATTTCTCTTTTATCGTAGATTTGTTAAACAACACTTGCAGCTTCAATTTCCAAATGACACACTAGATCTCAGACTCCTAACTCTTACTGTACCCAAACCCTCAACAATAAAGACAAACCCTAGCTTGAATAAATCACTCACTTCAAAGCCTCTAAGAGAATCCCTCTCTTAGATCTTATCACTCACTGATCTCAGCTTGAGAGAATCTCTCTCTCCAAAGCCTCTAAGAGAATCCCTCTGTTAGATATGATCACTCACTATCAATATATCTCACGCACACTAACAATGACATATGTGTCTACAACTCTCCATAGACTCTTTTAAAACATTCACTTTATACAAATATCATGGGGTAAATACCATAGACCCTACAATACCATTGACCATAAATTATTACAAAAAATACTTTTACAAGTAATATCTAGAGAGTTCCTTGTCTCGGACACCTCTACATGCTAGACACCAAGCCAATGTAGAAGTACTTGTTCGAGCTACAGACTCTAACATAAATTACAACCAAATGGTGTGCCAATGGGTCAAAAAAATGAGAACAACACCCCCCCCCCCATGTGTGAGAGGATTGAGGAAACTGCCCACAAATTGCTCTACATGAGAGGAAAAAGGGAGGATGGCTCACACATACAAGCAAGAGGAGGTTAAAGGAAGGTGTAACTTGCTCACTTAGGACGGTGTTGGTGTGTGAAAGGATTGAGGAAACGGCAAACAAATAGCTCCACGAGAAAGGAAAAAGGGAGGATGGCTCACATGTATGAGTAAGACGAGGTTAAAGGAGGGTGTGTCTTGCTCACTTAGGAAGGAGGTTGGGGTTTATGGGGTCAAATACATGCTAGAAAGGCCCCACGTGTCATCATGAATGTCATGTCCCCAATTAAATAATTTCCAAATAAGACCATTTGCAAATAATGTTTCACCAGCCCACTAGTTCCCTAGGTTGAGATGGAGACATAAATTTTGTAATAAGGGGCTATGGGACCCAAAAGGACTTTAGTTTACCATATTCACATTTAATTGGGTCACATAAATGATAAATGCTAATAAAATAAGGTGGCATGAGTTCATGAAGACACTTGGAAGCTTGTGGAGCCTTTGGGTGACTAGATTCCCCGCACACTTGGCATGATAATCATCCAAATTCGAACACATGGGTAATGTAACATTATTGGATGGTAATGTGGTGTCAAATATAATATAATGAGCCAAGGAAGTCTAATTGGTAAAGGAGGGTAACTCTCATGGAAGAGGAAGAGACTAGAAGACGAGGTGTGCCACTTGGAAGGAGATTCTATGCACTCTATGACAACAAATGATGGAAGATTCTATGACAAGTATGACAAATTCAGACCTGATTGCTGACATATGACAAATCTGACATGTCAGGACCAAAAATAGCCACCAAGAAGTCGAATTTGGGAGTTAGAGGCAGCCATTCAAATTGGGGTAAGAATTGGAGCATGAAGAGGAAGACAAGTGTCATGAGAGTTACTAAACCATTAAGATAAGTTGGAGGAAGATCATGGAGGGAAATTCAACCTTAGGAAGCATAATGAAGTTAATAAAAGGATGTCATGAGGAAGGATAATAGCTTTTGATCATTTGTTAATTAGCCTTTGGCATTGTTGGAGAGCTTTAGCTTGTCCATTGCACTGTGAGTGCACACTTACCCTGCTAGTGAACCAATTTCGAGAAAGTTGGATTCCTTTCCAAGTTGGTTGATGGAGAGGCCATTCAGACCTCTCATGGGAGCTTAATGAAAGATTTTTGTTTGCAGGTTGAAGGTCCTACAGTCGAATTCTCATCTATCTCCCCATTCTCCCATTCCTGTTATCACCAAACTTGTAGTTGCCCCTATGAGATGGATCCAAGATGGATGGTAGAGGGAATGGGCAACCAAAGAGGTGAACCAAGATAGCCTCAACTCCCAAATGGATGGTTGTCACGCCAATCAAGGCAATCTTCACTTGATGTTATCTTAGCCCAAGACACAATGGGGGAGACCCGGGCCTACTCCCTATAGGAGACGTCAAACCAAGACACCAGATCAAATCAATGGAAGATGAAATATGTAAGGTGTAAGGTGAAGTAACCCTAGATCTATGGATGAAGTCACAAGATGAGTTATGGCTTGGATCAAGAAGCTTATAAAGTGTGAAATTGATCCAAGGTTGAAATACAAGTGACTTATGAGTTTTACTACTAGAACTAGGATCAAGGTACCAGCAAATGATGAAAATATCCACTGCCTTGGGAACCGTGTCCAATGCAGGGAGGTTAAGAACAAAGATTGGGCCTATCTAGTACCAATGGATAGACTTGATGAAAGGTATGACAGTATCAAAGTACCCAAGCCTCAAAGATAGGATCAAAACACAGGAAAAATTGGCCAAATGAGGGGTGCGCTAGGGTTCAGGGATCAGTGCCTTGGAATTTGGGCCTTGTGGAGTCACCCAAGCATGACGCCTAGGAGAACCCACTTTGGGTTTGAACCGATCTACAATACCCAAAAAAGGTTTGCCAATTGATCAAGCAGTTTGATCCGTAGAATTTTCTAATTATTTTAAGTTAAGGTTTTGGATGCCAATGGATTGGAACCAAGAAAAGAAGAACTAACCTGTGGATCTTACCTGGATAACCTTGTAGATGCCTTGATGATGATGATCTATGACTTCCCTATCAATTTGAGATGATTTGGATGAGTATTCTATGCAAATTGATTTGCCCAAGGAAGCCAATGCACCCTTCCTCCTGCACAACAAACGTCAACAATATCAGATTTGATGCATCAGGAGAAATGGACAAATGCTACAGAAAAAATAACAAGATGAAACCATAGATCACAATGATACTAATGACAACCCCCTAATACAAGCGATGTCAAACAAGCGAGTTGAGGAAGCCCTGCAAAAACGCCCAAATGAAGTCAAAGTTCTGTAGACAAACACAAAGTTTCCACAAAAATATAGATCTCACCTCAAATACTCAAATGCTAGGATGCAATAGAATTTCCAATCACCATCGAATAACACCAGATGCAAAGGAGACCCAAGAATTTCCACAAAAGAGTTTTCCTGTTATCAAGATTCCAAGAGCCAAAGACCCCCTTTACAATAAGAAGCTCTCTCCTTTAAATAGGATGGGGAGATACCAAAATCCTAACCAGCTTTTCAATGGATGGCTAAGGTTAAAAGATCAAAATGTTCTACTCAATGGTTGAGATGAGCTCAACATAAAATACATGGATCAATATAATAATATAACACATCAATGGACAAAATCACCCTAGGAGAGGGGATCCCACTCAATATGACAAAATAAACATGAATAAAGCTCATGGTGGGTCTAGGGGGTAGTGTCTAACACCCCTAGTGTATCCCCATGGCACAATATAAATAAAATATAACTCTAAGTGCAAAATAGTGCCTCTCTAGTAAAATCGTGAGCCTCCAAAAGCTCCAGAAAATCATAAACATGCCGAAGAGATGGGTGTAGGTCCTCCTGGATGCTGAAACTGCTAGAGAAGGGGTGGAAGACATCACACTCATCATCTAAACTTATCCCATGCCATTTCCTTCCCTCGGTAGCCCAAATCGAATTCTTCAGTAGCCATCTTTAATCTGCCTCGAGAACTGTGAACCTACCCAAACTGCCACCTGGAGTGCCTGCGTTGTCCAATTGAGCCCACTAAGCTCTCTGGGAGGGGGGTATAATGGTAAAAACAAGTGGTTGGACCACCCCCTCCTCATACAGCGCCCTAGGTGAACCAATCAAATCATCCTTCTACTCCGACAGGCCATTTAACATGGCAAAACTGCACAAGAATGGTATACTGAGACAAACCATCACTGTAATTGCCCGGAACTGAAAACAAATTGTCTCATTGGACTCAAGGAGCCCAAATCCATTGAAGGTATATCCTCATGACATACACCCTACAGATCTCTACATGATCATGTACAATATCTAATATGCTCAGACAGATAAAATAATAATAATTTGTAATTGATCAAATAATGTTGAATACCACAAATCATCATCATACACCAATAATCATTGCATAGAATCATATGGTGACCTGTAATAGACCACATATCGTGTATCTTCATCATATGAGGTCTATCCACCTTATGTCCTGTGGTCGACATTGGTCAAACTAGGTTTGACCAAGTCAACATCTCCAATAATAGACCCAGGCTAACATCAAACTGCTGCAAGTGTTTAGAGGTTGAGACATGCTCTACAAATCATTCAAGTAACAATTATAACAAATAGTAATCATTTCACTGGAGGTCCATCAACGAAATATATTAAGTTTTGTTAATTATTATGGCTCAAACCAGACTTTCAAGACCATACTCACTTCATAGTTGTAATAAATTTGCTAGTGAAGGATGAAGGCTAAAAATCAAAGGCTAGGCTAAAGGGTGACTACCAACTTGACAATGTGAACTTTGGATATGGAAAGGGGATACTCACTCTAGCATATGCCGAACAAACAATAACACAAGGGATGACAGTGTCTCACAAATGGGTAAGTTACGTTCAGAGGTGCTCATTCACCTTAACAAATGCTCACAATCCATGTCAAATACAAGTGAAGTCAACAGTCTTTAGATATAAATTTTAAGAACCATTGCATTTTGGGCCTTCAAGTTTCCATAGCCTTGATCCATGCATTTGTTACACGGATTTTCATTTATTAAGGCTTCATGCTCCATGCGTGTTTAAAAACACTTGTTACATGGGTTTTACATTTCACATTTCACATTTACACTTCAAAGCCAATTTCATTAGGCTTACCTTGCATTCATGTATGTTCAAAAACACTTCTTTTCATGAATGGGCAAGATATTCATTTCATTTCCATAGACATTGTATTGATGGTAGGGCTATTTGTTTCAGGTTTACCCAACACAACCTAGGCAACTCAGAGCCAAGACACAAATAAATAGGATGTCCAACAAAGAGGCTATAGTGGGGAAAGGTCTTCCATGCCACAAGTCAAGTAGTAGGTCGAGATTATAAACATAACTGGAAGGTAATGGATGGCTGGAGATAGTGAAAAATGGGACCAACACTAGCAAGCCAAAGTATGGTGGGAATGATCACCTCTATTCTCCCTAAGGAGGGAAAAACCAATGAGTATGGGTCAGGAACTTCTAGGTCTAAGTAGGGACATACATACATAATATCAATACAACCAGGTCCACATATTTATATGAACGCCAGATCATGACACTAAATGCTAAGACATGTCACAAGAATGAGTATAAAAGCAATAATAACCATAACACAAGATAATACATGCTGAATCATGTACCTGTAAATAACCAGTCCGAAGCATCATATGTCCACTGAGAACCTGTTGCTGCGACTCTGGGCAATACTAACTGCTTTGTAAATGGCTAAATGGCTACGTCAGTCCTCAAATCTGAGTTTCCTGAGACTCAGTCATGGCATGGAAAAGTACTACAGTCCATCATCAAATAGTGATCCATCATAAATGATCATCTCTGCATCTCATATGCATGGGAACTAGCTGAAAAAGTGTACTGGAATCTGAAAAATAGAATATGGTAGCTCAGCTACTATATATGTGATAACAATTCCTTCTTCTCCATTTCCCCACACTCACAATTGATGGCACACTTGTTGGAGAGATTCTTGTGCCTTGCTGCGGATAGTTCATGGCCTAGCTTTGATTTATGATGTATGGCTCTATAATATCATATCCATATGCTCTGTAAGTCAAAATCTCATAAATACACGTATGAAAAGCTCACATTCCCCATGCTCTTGAATAACTAGTTTTCATGGATTTGGCTTCAATATGAAGTAACTTTATATCAGATTTGTATGAGGACATTTATATGAGTTTTATGATGATGGAGAATCAATATATGATGTATGGATCTGTAATATTATGTCCACATGCTCTGTAAGTCGAAATATCAAAGATATATGTATGAAAAGCTTGGATACCCATGCCCTTGTATCACTAGTCTTCATGGATTTGGCTTCAATCTTGAAGTAGTTTTATACCAGAATTGTATGAGAGATATTATATGGGTTGGATGATGTTGGGAAAGCCATATATGATGTATTACTCTGTAATTTAATGTCCATATCCTATGTGGGTCCAAATCCAATAAACTCATGTGTGAAAAGATTGCATTTCCATGCCATTCAATCACTAGTTTCCATGACTTTAGTTTCAATCTTGAAGGAGTCTTGTATCATATTTGTATGAGGGATGTTATCTGAGTTTGATGATTTTGTGACAGCCATATATGATGTGTTACTCTGTAATTTCATGTCCCTATGCTCTGTGGATCGAAATCCAAGAAATCCATATGTGAAACTCTTGCAATTCCATGCTACTAATTCACTAATTTTCATGTATTTGACCCCCATACTAAATGAGTTGTATACCAGACTTGTATGAAGGGATTTCTATGGTGTTTAATATTGTTGGGAAATCCATTGGTATTATGTATATGGTCCCTATATGTCACATCTTGATCTGAACCTTTAACTCCACCTTTCATTTGTCAAAATCGAGCTAGTTATGCAATTTCCCCATAAGCAATTTCACTGAAAGTTACCCTACAAACGTTGCAGACCATAATCCATTTGCAAAACTTAATAAACATGATTAAGGATAGTCAATGATGTCTGATACTCATTCCTATATTCATTTTTTAAATTTGGGAGGGTCGTACTTGATTTGGAGAGCTAGTTTGGCCATCAGCCTTAGGGGGATTTGAACACAATTTCCTAGTAATTTTGGTATTTTTTTCATTAGCCCCAAATAAGTTTTCAAAGGTCTAAACTCTGATAAAAAGTATCCATAAAATACCTTGGGATGTTTTAATACTCACCATACCCTCTCCTTTCAAATCTAGGACCATTTGGTGAAAGTTAGAACCCTCTAGAGTCAGGTCTAGTTAAGCTCGAATTTTGCCCGAATCGCACTTTTTCTCTAAAATTCCAAAAAAGGGCATTACAATGAATGGTAAAAACAAGTAGGGAACTATGGTCTAGGGGTATCCAAGTGGCATGCATGGGGATATGTGACTGCATGAAAATATGTTGAAGGTCTAACATGAGGACAGGGGAATTGGGTTTTAAAAGGTAATTGAGAAAAAGATTATTAAGCCAAAAGTTTGAGCTCGGGAAAGATACTTCTAACCATCCAACTTATGTCTACCACCAACACACCTTAATAATTATGACCGACTGAAAGAGGGACTCCTAAAAGACTCTATAATAGCTAGGAGTAACTTGACACATGTCCATGGTGACCCAATGTGAGATGTTATAAATGAAGGGCTGCGAAGCTCAACAACTAAAGCAAATGTACTACAATGTGCTTACAGATTTAAGGGGACTTTGTCAAAGGAATAAACTTCAAAAGATTTAGAATACAAGGATGTAAACCTTTCTTATTAAAAACATTCATGAATCACTTGCCTAGTACAACTGCCATAGGCAGGCTTATTATACATTACAAACAGGCCCTTTATAAACAATTACAAGTGCTCTCTCAATTTTTACAATATTTTACAACATCCCTGTTGTCCGTCAATTGTACACCAGCAGCAGAAACTTTCTGAAAGTTGTCTCCTCACTTAGGAAAGTGGGGGAGGTGTGACCTTGGGGGCAAGCACAGAGCTAGGTACTGTCACCTACTCCTAGCTCCTCCGTTTAGGATAACTCCTAACGAAGCCAAGGGGGTTAGTCCCTACAAAAGAGTTTCTATGGCTCTTAAGTTGTTAAAGTGTTTTAATGGTTACGGATGCGAATGGGTGTTGTTTAGAAGTTATTTATAATTAAGTGTGTTTGTTTATTATGAGTTCGACACATAAAACAAAGCAATCCCCGTTGCTAGCAAGAGATTAAAAGATAAGTAATGATTCCAGACTTCACAAATATGCATTTAGAGATGGAAATTAAAAAGGCCAAAGACAATTGATCCAAATATAACAATTATGCAGATAAAAAGACCAGTGCCTTATGGAGTCAAAATACTGAAAATGCGTATTGAAATTAACAGCAAGTCTTGAAATAAAACTAGTGAATATTAAGTTGTGCAAGTGCTCTTGGTATATTTTTAAGGATTTTAAGTGATCTTGCTTATGGTGTCAATGAAGGTTCGTCAAAAGCCGAGAGAATACTCCAAGTTTAATCTGTTGAAGGCATGACGGCCCGCCCAATATCCCAGGCTAGTATCGCGAAGATTGACCAGCTAGCTGAGAAGCTTAGACAGCGGGGGTCCCGATGCCTCTACTAAGAAGAGAAGAACTTAGGAAAATTCCCTACAACGCCAATGCGTTGGTTATGGGGTTTAAATTTTATTGCATTGGTTATGGGGTTTAAATTTTATTACGTTTCTCTTGCAAGATTAGAAATCCAATGCCGTTTCTGGGTACTCCAATTTTGAAGTCGGTCAGAGCATACTTCGGCAAGGAGAAAACGAAGTTAATTAATTATGGGGGTGTGCGTTGCAAATTTTATTAAGTTAATTGATTAAGACTCTCCGACAGAGAGCGCTCTTGACCTTGTCTTATGACAGCGGTTCAAGAGACTTAGCTAATCTAAAATGCCTAATGCAAGGAGATAGAATTCTAACAATGCTCTCCGATAGAGAGTGCTCTTGACTTGTGTTACTGCAAGTTCAACAGACTTAATTAATTCGTTAAAATTGAAAGAAACACAAAGATTTAAACTACCCAAGAGTCTCTTTCAGGCTTTTTAAGGCCCTAATCGAGAAAGCAAGGGGGTAAGTAAAACAGTAAAGAAACTATGCATTAGCTAAGTAAATAATCAAAAAAAACATTTTTACTTCAGTTTTCATGAATGATAAACTAATCAGCAATTAAACTATCTAACTTTAATGAAAAGATAAACTTCCAAAGATTATGAACTATTCTATCCTACTTTTAGCAAAACATGAAGCAAAGTATGAAAATAGAGAGACGATACAAGATTCCCACAAATGGGGGAAGAGGGGTGTGGAAGCCGTAATCCCACTTGCTCTTTATTAATTTGTTACAATGCTTTCCTTTTGCTGCCTATTTTGCTTCTTTTCTTTAATCCTGAAAGGTCTTTGGAGCAATCTGTAGAAGGGGAAAAGAAGAAGAGGGGATTTATAGTTTTTAGGGCTTGATTCTTCAGAATTTCGCCAGCGTTTCCGCTGTACCTGTCAAAAAAGAAAAATTAGCAAGCATGTATTGTTTAAAATATGATAGGAAAGACAATGCAAAAAAAAGAAATTTGGAAAAAAATTTATACTTAGAAAAAATTTTGAATTTTTACATGCAAAGCATAAAACTTTTCCCTAGATCTAAAGAAGTAAACTAGATCTAGCAAAGGCCCTAAAAACAGATCTGAAATAATAAAGATTTGAAACTTGGATCTATTTTATGAGCAAGTACAAAAATTAAAGATGAAGGGTAGAGAAAAAAGGGTTTCTTGTGGATGGAACACAAGAGATGGAAGAAGACTCCGGCTTTCTTTCGAATGGGAAGAGACCGATCTTGTAGGCCCTGCAATCACAATATGTTAAAAGATAGGTTGCTTGAAGCTTGGGCTTGATGTAGCTGAACTCGCACCCTTCTTCAACCTGTAACCTGCTAATACCAAAACTCAGATACAAGTGAGATCATATATATATAAAAAGTATGCAAAGGAAATTCAATCGAGATCAATACTACGTATAGCTAACTACTCATATTCATCAAGATTAGAACCTACTTTGCATAAATAACTGAATTGAAACTACAAACAACTATTCTACCGTGCCAATAGTGGCCCTCTTGATCTTAACACATAAATAAATCTCATTCAAGTAAAGAAAGAGTAGAGGGTTTAAAAACAGTATCACCTCAACCATAGAACATTCACCACATGCAAAGAGAAATGGACCTCCAAAGTCGAAAATCTTATTAATCAAATGTAAGCAAAGCTTAATACAAATTTTGCATAGTAACTCCAGCACAAAAGTTCCATCCGAATAGAGCTAAAGAAGCCTCTATTTATACAATGAGAGAAGATCCAAAACCCTAAAACCAAAAACCCTGACCTAACCGGCTTGGCAACTGACTGAGAGCCCATACCTGAAAATCAAGAGTTAAGAGTGAGAGGAGGCCTCCACCTAGGCAAGGCGCCCCAACCCTAAACACTGAAAACAAGCAGATGAGAAGGCCACATGTATGAAGACGCCCTCCTGAGGAGAGAGAGGCGTGAGCTAGATTATGAGGGCGTGAGCTTGTGAAGGAACCACCTGCTAGGTCTGGAGGAGCTATAAGCTAGGTATGGAGGAGCCACTGCCTAGTAATCATCAGTGCAAAATCCAGTCCCGCCTCGATCAAAACATCAAACCAATGGATGGTCTCCACCTCCCTCCATTCGTGAGCCAACTGAAGAGGGCGAATTTGCTAAGTAGAGGTGTCATGAATACTCACTGAATGCTAACTGAAGCTACCTTCTGTTAACCCAATTCATCATAAATGCTCATTGCCATGTCATTTTGTATTTCATTTCGTCGAATTCGGATTAATTTGGAGAGATTTGGATTTTCTCCAAAATAATCATTTTTTATTAATTAATCAATATTTTCCCCAAAACTGACTTTTTTGAAAAAATATGCGTTATGTGGCCGAAAGATGATCTAAAAGTTGAATCTGACTGGCTCGCTGATAAAGAATGATTTTTGGCTTGAGGTTAGAGCCTTCAATCACTGAATTTGGGTTCCGGATGACTAACTTATTACAAATTGAATTTTTCCATTTAAATTATGGTAAAATTTAATTAAAAACTTAGGAAAAAATTAAAAAATTAAAAAATAATTTTTTACGCATCCGATAAAAAAAATTCGGAAAATTTTTTTGAGGGTCCTAGTGACTTACGACATGACCATGCTCTATTCTAATAATTCCTAGTAGGTTTATATACACTCAGTTGGGCTCTAATAACCCCCCAAGGCCCAAAATTCAAAATCGGGCAATCCAGCTTTGGAGGAAGCGAGAGAAAACCTCGTCAATTATACTCGGCTACAGGCAAAGCATAATTGTCAAGGGCAAAAAACTCCCTGAAATACCTTAGTTGAAATTCTACGTCTTAGGAGACCAAACCACTCAAAAACACCCTACTAGCACATTTTATTACAAACCCCACGGGGCCATGGTCATAATTATTCAAAACAAAAACTGACTAGCCAAAACTGGCTAGGCACAAAGGCGGATCATCTGATACATTGGAAACAAACATTTATCATGTTTATAAAATGGCGGCTCCTCAGCTAATTCAACTAAGTGCAAAATTAGTGGACAACAATGCCCATGGACAAAACAGATACAATGATGACCAAAAGGCTTAAAAATTTGTGTGTAGAAGCCTTGGAAGTACAGATCTTTGGTTCACCATCATCTTCAATCCACGAACTAACACTCATGCAAAGTCAAGGGTAACAATTGGCTCCAACTGCGGGATAGGTGCTATTCTCGGTAGTGCTATTCTCGATAATCTCATTTATATTTTTTATCAGCAAGCACTTACAGTGATATTAATAAGATTATCTTAGGAGGTCATCTATGTCATTCCTTCATAAATTACAGTTTATAAGGCTTGATCCTCATAACAAATAGTCATCATCATGATTCAACAACGTTTTATGAAGATGTCTAATCCAGTTCATGGTAATAGCAATTCTTATAATGTTTAAGGGTAGTGAAGAATCCCCAAAAATTAAAATAGATCTCCACTAGGATTGAAACCCAATATGTGTTCTGAAATTTTTGTTGTCAAACCAGGAATTCACATGTGTACACTATCAAGCAGTCTGATTCAGAATAGGTATCTGGTCATTGCAAACATGTACAACTTATATATATATATATATATATATGTTGGAACAAAGAAGTAACCTTGACAACATGTGGCATAGTCATCGCCTAGTGCTTCAAGGAAAGATCTTGTGATTTTTTCAGCTTCATCCTGAAAAACAATTGTATTAGTTATAACAAGTTTCAGTCATATTCCTATCTTGCTAATCCTTAATTTGTGTCTGAAGACATGTAATATTTCAACTTTGCACAATGTTCAAGGTAGCACAATCCATTTGAACAATAAAATGTTGCTTGCTAGCCAATAGCACTAAGAGTTGGTGTCTATCTTTGTACTTTTTTATAACCATCAAATAACAAACATTTGTCAAATGTGAGGCTAACCTTTTCAGAATGAGGCAGATCGTCAATATAGATGAAATAGTCCTCTACAGGAGATGCCACAATTAAATCTCTGCATGAAAAATATCAAACTAGTTAAAAGAAAAATCAAATTTTAGAAAGCCTCCAAAAATCTGGGATCCAGAAATACTAATATAGTTACTCAAACTTGAAACTCGCAGACAAATGATTACAAATGATTGGACTATTATCGTTATTTACTTATTTTTATGTTTGAAAGAGATCATTTCCATGATAGTAGGATTGATCTAAAGACAACTTTTAAGAGCTCCACTCTGAGATTCTCTCAAACACCACAAATTCTAGATCAGTTGGATGCACCAGTGATTCTTTCTCATTCTTTTTTTGATGCTAGCACTGGAAGGAATGAAGTTCTTGTTTTGTAAGTTTCCTCATATGACAAATAAAAATTGGATGAGTTTCTTTATTCTAGGCAATATTATAGAATCTGAAGATGTATTTCCATTTTCACTATTCAATTTTGGAACAATGTTGTAATATAAATATGTTATGATGTAATGCAAAGATACTGACCTCAAGAGTTATTACCTCATTTCTTGCTTCATTGAATACACAGCAATCTTTAACCAAGAACTACAGATAATAATCCATACTATCAAGATATTGAAATATTACGTAAACAAGATATTGAAGTCAACATGGGACAAAAACCCTTATTTTACGTGCAACATAAAAGAGAACTTAGTACTAACCAACATTATAGGTGATCAGTAATCATCAAGGAACATAAAGCAAAAGCAACATATACATATGATAAAATAAAATGCCATACTCTAGCCAAAACCCTTCTAGAGTCTGAGATATCTTGATACAAGAAAATCTAGTTAGTGAAATAAAGCAAGACAATGAGAAGGGAAATAATGCCAAGAAATTATGACATTTTCAATATGGGGATACAACAATGAAAAAAGCATGAGATTTTATGACATTAAAATACCTTAGTAATCTGAAACATATATTCTCTATTATACAAATACTACACTAATTATATCACACTAGGAAATCAAACATGAAGACACAAGGGCCAGAAAGAAGAAAGGTGTGTCGATTAAAAGAACATGAAAAAGACAATTGCCAGACTTGTAGTTACCCCTATGAGCTGGATCCAAGATGGATGGTAGAGGGAATGGGCAACCAAAGAGGTGAACCAAGCTAGCCTCGACTCCCAAATGGATGGTTGTCATGCCAATCGAGGCAATCTTCACTTGATGTTATCTTAGCCCAAGACAACAATGGGGGAGACCCGGACCTACTCCCGACAGGAGAGGTCAAACCAAGACACCAAATCAAATCAATTGAAGATGAAGTACGTAAGGTGTAAGGTGAAGTAAACCCTAGATCTATGGATGAAGTCACAAAATGAGTTATGGCTTGGATCAAGAAGCTTATGAAGTGTGAAGTTGATCCAAGGTTGAAATACAAGTGACTTATCAGTTTTACTACTAGATCCAGGATCAAGGTACCAGCAAATGACGAAAATATCCACTACCTTGGGAATCATGTCCAATGCAGGGAGGTTAAGAACAAGATTGGGGCTATCTAGTACCAATGGATAGAATTGATGAAAGGTATGACAGTATCAAAGTACTCAAGTCTCGGAGATAGGATCAAAACACAGGAAAAATTGGCCAAATGAGGGGTGCGCTAGGGTTCAAGGATCAATGCCTTGGAATTTGGGCCTTGTGGAGTCACCCAAGCATGACACCTAGGAGAACCCACTTTGGGTTTGACCCGATCTACAATACCCAGAAATGGTTTGCCAATTGATCAAGCGGTTTGATCCATAGAATTTTTGTATTATTTCAAGTTAGGGTTTTGAGCCTTGACAGTAAAATAAGGATGCCAATGGATTGTAACCAAGAAAAGAAAAACTAACCTGTGCATCTTACCTGGGTAACCTTTTAGATGCCTTGATGATGATGATCTACGCCTTCTCGATCAATTTGAGAAGATTTGGATGAGTATTCTATGCAAATCGATTTGCCCAAGGAATCCAATGCGCCCTCCCTCTTGCACAACAAACGTCAACAATATCAGATTTGATGCATCAAGAGAAATGGAAAAATGCTACAGAAGAAATAACAAGATGAAACCATAGATTACAATGATACTAATGATAAACCCCTTGTACAAGCGATGCCAAACAAGCGAGTTGAGGAAACCTCGCAAAAACGCCCAAGTAAAGTCGCCCTCCTGTAGACAATGACAAAGATTCCACGAAAAATATAGATCTCACCACAAATACTCAAATGCTAGGATGCAATACACTTTCCAATCACCATCGAAAAACACCAAATGCAAAGAAGACCCAAGAATTTCCACAAAAGGGTTTGTCTATTATCAAGATTCCAAGAGCAAAAGACCCTTTTTACAATGAGAAGCTCTCCCCTTTAAATAGGACTGGGAGATACCAAAATCCTAACGACCTTTTCAATGGATGGCTAAGATTAAAAGATCAACATGTTCTAATCAATGGTTGAGATAAGCTCAACATAAAGTACATGGATCAATATAATAATATAACACATCAATGAACAAAATTGCCCTAGGAGAGGGGATCCCACTTAATATGACAAAATAAACATGAATAAAGCTCATGGTGAGTCTAGGGGGTAGTGTATAATACCCCTAGTGTGTCCCCATGGTACAATATAAATAAAATATAACTCTACGTGCAAAATAGTGCCTCTCTGGGAAAATCGTGCACCTCCAAAAGCTCCAGAAAATCATAAAACATGCCGAAGAGATGGGTGTACGTCCTCCTTGTTGCCCACCTATTTCGACTAGGTGGCAACTCCATGTACATGAAATGTACAAATTGTACCTTGGAAAAATCTGAGGTTTTTTTCACTTCTGCAGGGCAATTGCCCCTTTGTAAAACGAAATGTCCGCTCCCCTGCGTGGGAAAATTAATTTAATTTTATGTGCTAGTATGGGTCATATGATATGGATGCCACACCATGGAACTGGTTGTTAGGGAAGTCCCCTCATCGAGTGTTTTTTTCCCTTTCCAATTGATCTTGTTGTATAAACGAGTTTAATCGGTTTGGTTTTTCACTCAAAATCCTCCAAAGTGGTGACGGGCATTCTAGCAATCAAGTCCATGGGGTGGCTAAGGTTTGAAATGTTATTCATGACCATGCTAGACATTTGTCTAGAGTCTTGCGGAGTTTCGTTATGTTATTGTATTTTTATTAATTTTTTCTAGTTAATTAATTTCACCCCTTGGTGGTTAATTAACTAAGTTTTGATGTAATAATGTAATTGCTCAAGCATGGCATTTTGTAATAGGGGCTATGAATGCAAGGTAAAATTGCTATGAAACCCCCTAAGCCACTGCTTCGAGTCCCATGTCTTTCTGATAAGTGGTTGAAGAGATAGACCAATTTTGGTCAAGAGGGGTCTATTTTTCCTGGGGAATTATTTAATTTCCCTAAGTCAAAAATTCACATTTTTTTATTTTGAAGTAAAAAATTAAAAAATGCCATGGTAATTTGGTTTCGGGGTTGCTAAGCCTAGGAAAATTTATTCCAAATTTTTTCACCCCCCCATGGCCAAGATATAATTTTTTCAAGTTATTTTTTAATTTTTCCTAAGTCAAAATTGGAAAAATTTAAAAATATTAATTTGAAAAATTAAATCTAAGGTGAAATGTGTATTTAGCCTAAGTCTAAGGTTAAAAATTTATCTTGGATGTAAGTGGCTAAAGTCAAAGCCTAGTTAAGAGGTGATCCAAGTAAATGTCTGAAGATCTCCCAAGTGGGGTGCCCCTCTTGTCTTAATAAAAAGATAAAAATTAAAAAGATAAAAGATAAAAATAAATAAATAAAGAATAAAAAGATACAAATAAAAAATAAAAGATCAAAAATTAAAAAAGTTAAAAAATAAAAAAATAAAAAATAAAAGATAAAAGATTAAAAATAAAAATAAAATAAAAGATAAATAATAATAATAATAATAAAAGATAAAAGCAAAAAATTAAAAATTAAAAATGAGAGATAAAATAAAAAGTAAAAGATAGTAATTAAAAGATTAAAAAATAAAAACATAAAAATAAAAAGTAAGAAATAAAATAAAGTTTAAAAATTAAAATTTGAGTCAAAGGGGCCCCCACTTGAGTCATGGAAACCCTAGATCTAAGGGTGGAAAATGTTAAGACATGGATCAAGCACCCTAGCCATTGATTAAAAATTAATCCAAGGGTGTAGATTGATTGAGAAGAATAGAATGTCAAATACCTAGATCTAGAGGTGGAGATTAAACCCTAGATCTAGATCTAATCTCAACCATTGAGCTTCAAAGGGTTGGGGGTTTGCCTCAACTATATAATGAGGGTCTCACTCCCTCATTAAAGATGATCATTCATGCTATTGTTATGCTGCCGGAATTTCTTGCTCTCATTCTTGCTACCATTGTATTGAAGATTTGCCCAAGTTGGGCCATTGAATAAAAATTTCTTTGGAGGGATACTATGCTGCAAATTTTTTCATGATCTACTACTCTTGAGGTAATTTTGTATTTGTCTTGTTTGCATTTATTATATTTTCTAGTTAGCTCTCCACAAAGTGTTTTGTGGAGAGATTAAAGAGTAAAAGTATTTTTACTCTTTCTTATGAATGATTTAACATTTCTTTCAAAGTGTTTTGCAAGAAGTGTTAGGTATTCATCTCTAGGATTACAATATTTTGCAGGCATAGATTATATTTGCAGGTTATCCAAGCAAGGAGATCTCTCCAAATATCATTCCGACAATATTTTCAATTCGGCCATCTACTTCCAGCCTGTTTAAAACTGAGTTTTATTCACTGTTTAGTGAATATAACCCTTGTTTTAGGGCCCTAACCTCTTATATATTAGTTTGCCCTTTTATTTCTGCTATTTTCACATCATTTAGGTGGCTGGAAACTCATTTCCAGCCCTCTAAATACCATATTACTGTCACTTTTACATTCAGAAATTTTTTTTGTAAATTTGTAAATTGTATAAATACCAACTTATATTTATTTACACTTCGAGCTTAATCGTGGTATCCCACGTCTGGTCTCAAAGGATTGAGATCAGAACGCGAAGCGCTCAGAGTAGTAAAAAATATTTGTCTGTCATATTTTTTATGTAAATTTGTAAATCTTGTCCTAATATTTTAACAACAGTTTTAGTGTTGTTTCTATGATTTCCAGCGAAGAATAGCTCGCTGGTTTTTTTATAGGTTATGCACGTTTAAAGGAGAGTTGCTGCCCAAAAGGACACAAAATTTCCTCAAACTTCAACCGGCACAAAAGGGGTTCCAATCCTCACCTCTTTTCCATATTTTTATGATTATTGTAAACCCCAAAGAGAGTCTCTTGGGGTATTCTTCAAAGCTTATAAGCTTTTGTAATCTATAATACATAGAGTAGGAAGTAGAGTAGGAAGTAGGCTAATATTTGCTTAAGTTTTTTCTGTTTATGCAAATTTTATTTTTCTGTTAAAGTAATCATACAACCCATTAAACCTGTGTATCCTCTATCCACTTGTCATCTCCCTTTAGGGAGTTCAAAACAGGGGAAGTGGGGGCTTAGGTAATTAGAATAACATTCATTTTTTACCCACTACAATCAAACACTTTGTTTCCCAAGTCATCTTGGTGATCACTTTAAAATAAACCTTGCATATTAACCATCAAGATTAAAACTAACTTTTAAAACTTACCAACAACAACTTCCAACATCCTGCTCCTCTACTCGGTTATCACCCTCCGGGGTACTCCGAGATACGACCAGGGGAAAGGGAAGTCCTAGTTTAATAGGCATCCATCTAGAGATTTTCAAGTTGATTAAAACAGTGACTCGGAAGCTGTAAGGAGTAGTAGACCAAGGGGGTCTCTAGGCGCTTCGTCGTCCTCCTTGTTAGCACCGGGCCATTGGGGTTTGACCTGTGAGCTAGGGGTGGGCTTTGCTCCCACCTGTTGAGTGCAACAGCAATCCCTCTTCGATTTGAGAAGAACTAGATCGGGGTAGTCACACCACCGGATCTACAACTTAATCCAAGAAGAACAACATTAATAAAATTAACTAAAACAAACCAAGAAGCACTTCAAAATCAGTTCTACAACACATTTATTTCAAGCATTCTTTTACTACAATCCTACTACAATTTTTACTTCCAGCACTTTATTTCTCAGCACATTTATTTACTTTCGATTCTGTAAATGAGCATGTGGTGGATGTTAATTACTTAAATCTTTTTC
>LPNX010909243.1:110605-147092 GCA_001517045.1 Pseudotsuga menziesii
ACCTAAACGGAGGAGTTGCGGACTGAGGTGACAGTGGTCCCCAGCTCTCACTTGCCCCCAAAGACACACATAGCAAGTTGTGACTTTCCTGCACCTTAAAGTGTGAATTAGGCGGCAACACTCCTAAATGCTGAAACTGCTGGAAAAGGGGCGAAAGACATCACACTCATCATCAAAACTTATCCCATGCCATTTCATTGCCTCAGTAGCCCAAATCGAATTCTTCAGTAGCCATTTTTACCATTTTTAATCTGTCTCGAAAACTATGAACCTGCCCAAACTGCCACCTAGAGTGCTTGCGTTGTCCAACTAAGCCCACCAGGTTCTCTAGGAGAGGGGTATAATGGTAAAAACAAGTAGCTAGACCACCCCCTCCTCATACAGCGCCCTAGGTGAACCAAGCAAATCAACCTTTTGCTCTGACAGGCCATTTAACATGGCAAAACTGGACCAAAATGGTATGCTGAGACAAATCATCATTGTAACTGCTTGGAACTGAAAATAAACTGCCTCGTTGGACTCAGGGAGCCCAAATCCATCTAAGGTGTATAATCATACACCCTACAGATCTCTGCATGATCATGTACAATATCTAATATGCCAAGACAAGTGAAATAATAATAATCTGTAAATGATCAAATAATGTTGAATACCCAGTCAACATGACCAATAATATGACCCAAGCTAACATCACACGATTGCGAGTGTTAGAGGTTAAGACATACTCTACAAATCATTAAAGTAACAATTATAACAGGTAGTAATCATTTCACTAGTGATCTACCAACCAAATATATAGAGTTTTGTTAATTATTAATTATGACTCAGACCAGACTTTCAAGACCATACTCACTTCATAGTTGTAATTAATTTGCTAGTGAAAGATAAAGGCTACAAATCAAAAGGCTAAGCTAAAGGGTGACTGCTAACTTGACATTGTGACACTTTGGATATGGAAAGGGGATACTCACTCTAGCATATGCTGGACAAGCACTAACACAGGGAATGCTAATGTCTCACAAATGGGTAAGTTACATTCAGAGGTGCTTATTCACCTTGACAAATGCTCACAATCCATATCAAATACAAGTGAGGCCAGCAATCTTTAGATATAACTTTTAAGAACCATTGCCTTTTGGGCCTTCAAGTTTCCATAGCCTTGATCCATGCATTTGTTACACGGATTTTTATTTATTAAGGCTTCATGCTCCATGCGTGTTTAAAAACAATTGTTACATGGGTTTTACATTTCACATTTACACTTCAAAGCCAATTTCATTAGGCTTGCCTTGCATTCATGTATGTTCAGGAACACTTGTTTTCATGAATGGGCTTTTCACAAGATATTCATTTCATTCCCATATACATTGTATTGATGGCAGCGCTATTTGTTTCAGGTTTAGCCAACACAACCTAGGAAACTCAGAGCCAAGACACAAATAAACTGGGAAGCTTGTCCAACAAAGAGGCTATAGTGGGGAAAGGTCCTCCATGCCACAAGTCAAGTAGTAGGTCGGGATATAAACATAACTGGAAGCTAATGGATGGGTGGAGATAGTGAATAATGAAACCAACACTAGCAAGCCAAAGTATGGTGGGAATGATCACCTCTATTTTCCCTAAGGAGGGAAAAACCAATGAGTATGAGTCAAGAACATCTAGGTCTAAGTAGGGACATGCATACACAATATCAATACAACTAGGTCCAGATAGTTATATGATCACCAGATCATGACACAAAATGCTAAGACATGTCACAAGAATGAGTATAGAACCAATAATAACCATAACACAAGATAATACCTGTTGAGTCATATACCTATGAATAACCAATCCGAACCAACATCTATCCATTGAGAAACTGCTACTCCAACTCTGGGCAATATTGACTGCTCTGTAAATGGCTAAATGGCTACATCAGTCCTCAAATCTGAGTGTCCTGAGACTTGGTCATGGCATGGGAAAGTACTATAGTCCATTATCAAATAGTGATCCATCATAGATGCTCATCTCAGCATCTCATATGTAAGGGAACTGGCTGAAAAAGTGTACTGGAATCAAAAAGTAGAATATGGTAGCCCGACTACTATATATGTGATAACATGCAAAGGACCAATCAATGGAGTTGGCTCCTTGATGCTTGTTTTGTTATAATTTCTTTCAACTACTTTTAATTATCAGTGTCCATTGTTACTTGTTACTATGCTAGTTTTACTCTTGACTCTAAATATTGATCAGTGATCACTAATGACCGAGTCATTGACTCTTTCCTATGGCTATTTTAAATTTTTGACTCTTTGAGCAATCTTAATTTAGTAATTTACTATTGTCTATTGACGTTTCATTGTTTCAGTCTCTATTTCTATTTCAAACTTAGTATTTAAAATTTTAATATTTACTATTTACTATTTGCATGCAATATATTATATCATTGATTCAATTTTTCAATTAGAATGGCTGAAATTAAAATATCAAATTTGACATATGAATATCAAGATTCAAATGACAAATTGTACAAATTGAAAATGTTCATGATGAATCAATAATCAATGAATCATTGTATTATCACTCAGTGTTGCAAACATCGGCGCAGCGAAAAAATCGGCAGGGTCCAAGAAACATCGTTTCGGGATATCTCGGCAATATATCGGCAAACATCGGCAATAAATCGGCAAACTTAAAAAAACAAAAAAATATTCAATTTCACCTTTAAAAAAATCCGCAATATCTCGGGATAAATCGGGAAAAATTCGGGAAAATATCGGCAAAATCATTGGAAAAGATCACCTCGAAAAAATCGGCAATATCTCGAGATAAATCGGAAAAAAATCGGGAAAAAATTGGCCCGATTTTTTCGGCGATTTTTTGAGAAAAAATCATCGAGCTGAAAAACTCGCGATTTCTCGGACATCGGCGATTTCTCGGCTGATGTTGGTAACACTGTTGTCACTTATGTAACATGCTTGTTAGATTAATTTACATTGTTAGATTATCATTAAATTGCTAGCTTTTAAATTTTAATTTACATTGTTAGGATTTTTTGATATTTATTATTTAGCATTTATAATTTTAAAATTTATATAGACGTTTATAATTTTTATGACCTCGACGCCACCCCTCCCACCCCCCTCGAATTTCCCTAAATTTTGGGGGCGATCTCCACACGTCCCCAACGTGCGTTTCCCCGCTCCGGCGTCCCAGAAACTTGGGGGAACATTTGTAAAAAATTTAGCACTCTCCCAACCCGGTTTCCAACTCCGTTGTAAACATTGTTTTATGCCTAACCCAATTTATCATTCTGCTACAAATTAGATTATTTCTCATAAACAATATAGGACTGAAACACAAGAAGAATTTTTACCAATTAATTGAGCAACAATTAAAAACACATTCACACATAAATATTCAAACCTAGGAATTTTTGGTCCAATGATCCAGGAAAAAACCCCAACGTGCAAGGAAAACCTATGAGAGAGAAATTCTTTATTTATCTTTCAAAATACAGCAATAGACAAAAATATCAGTCAACTTATCTCAACCAGATGATAAAATCATCCTCGACATTTGTGCCAAAAGTCAGAAATGACAAATTCAAAAATTTATGTCTAAAGGCTTCTCGATTTTCGTGGTTCTACAAGACTGTACAGTTGTTATACAGACAGGTTGTACGGCCTGTACTGTACGGTTTGCCTCGAAATTTGTAGCTGCTGAAGCTGGAGAAATTCTACCTCGATTTTCATGCCCAACTTTTCTGCCTCGGTGTTCATGCCTTGTACAGACTGAATTCGTATTGTACGAACAGTACGGTATGGCTGCAATAAATGCTCTCACTACTGCCTTGATTTTCGTGCCCTAGTTGTTGTACCTTTGCCTCAATTTCCATGCCAAGAGAAAATGCCTCAGCTGTGTTTTTCTCTTTCTCAGAAATTCGACTCTCTCTCTCAAAATGCAAAAGTGCCTCTTCACTTGGGAAATTTTCCTTTTAGGTAAAAAATGGTGTGGGTGAGTGAAAGGTCATCTAATCCAAAGGCCCATATTAGATTAGATGAGTGGTTGTGATAAAATCACTTTTCTCCACAAATTAAAAAATTAATTCACTCACTTTTTAAATTTTTATTTAAAGTACACTTTAATCTCTAAAGTGCATTTAATGCTCATCTCAAGTCATTAATATAAAGTCCAAGTGACAAAACCCCATCCTAGTGACTTAGGTAAAATTCACAAGATGTGAAAATTTTCAAGGTATAAAAATTCAACGCTCCCTCTTACCGAGGAAGTTGTTCTTCACCACACCCAACTTGTCTCTGAAATGAATAAACCTGGCTCTTCCAATAATAGACTTTGTCAGGATATCTGCAACCTGCTCATCAGTGGAAATGGACTGCAAAACCACAACTCCTCTCTGAACATAATCACGAATGAAATGGAATATGATCTCAATATGCTTTGACCTGTCCTGAAATACAGGATTCTCAGAGAGCTGGATGCAACTCTGATTGTCACAGTAAATCATTGTAGGCCTCAGCTCCTGATCAAATAAATCCACCAATAACTTGCGAAGCCACAGTGCCTCGCAACTAGCTTGACTGGCTGCCATGTACTCAGCCTCTGCAGAACTCAAAGCAACAGACTTTTGCGTCTGACAGAACCACGACACTGCAGTCGAGCCCAAACTGAAACAACATCTGGAAGTTCTCTTCCGGTTTGCCACAAAACCTGCCCAATCTGAATCCGTGAAGCCAATCAATCTAATCCCATCTAATCTCCTATAATCCAAACCATAATCCACTATACTTGCAAGGTATCTCAACACATGTTTCACGGCAACCCAGTGCACTCTCCTAGGCTCCACCATGAACTGACTAAGAGTGTTTACCGCAAAACACAAATCTGGCCTAGAGTTGACCAAATACATCAATGAACCTATGAGTTGACAATATAAAGTAGGATCGACCAACCCTCCCTCAGAAGCATGAAGCTTCTTCCAGTTGGTTACCATAGGTGTAGACATCGGCCTGCAATCCTCCATCCGAAATCTCCTCAGAATATCTACAGCATACTTTCCCTGCCCTAGGAAAATATGACCAGGCTCCTGCCAAACCTCCAATCCCAAAAAATAGTGCATCAACCCAATGTCCATCATCTCATACTCTGAAGCAAGATCTCTCTTACAAACTGCAATAGGTCTCTCCTCACCTGTGATAAACAAATCATCGACATACAACAAAAGAATGAGCGGATCATCTCCAACCATGATTGTTAGATTTTGTTAAGATTATAGCAGTATATCTTAATTGCATTTATCAATAGGATCATTAGAAGATAGACAAAGCACAGAACAACAACAAGAGTATTTTTCACCTAGGAAACCCAAATGGGAGAAAACCCAGCAACCTTCGTCTAGAGATAATAATTTTGAGATCAAAGTACAATGAAGAAAGAAAAAAGAAAAAAATGGAAATGCTTTCCAAAGATGAAAACCTTGAAAACAGTCTTCTCCTGCAGTGTATGCGAACTTCTCTCTCCAGAAAAATGCGCACTTTTCTGAGCTATTGTGTGTAATAATGAGGGGCACCTCCTATTTATACTGTTTTCCCACTAAGAATTTAACTGGGGCCAACTTTACTTGGGGGAGCAATATAATTTTATATTTTATAATTTTATTTTATTTCTTTTATTGTTGGCTTTTCACCCCAAGGTTTACATTGTTCTTTCTAGGGTTTGTANAAGGCGGACAATAAGAATAGCTTCTGAAGTTGCACAAACTCCAACACTCCCTCTCAACAAGGAAGGCATTCTTCAGTCTTCATCAGCTTCATGATCATCTGGGTTTCATCTATACATCTATACTGTCTCCATCATCTCTAAACATACTGAAGGTTGTCTTTATGAAGTTGTTCTATCCGAATGTCTGAGAGAAAATATTTAGCTACCTATCCGTCTCTATTGCCGATGGAATACTTCCATATCTGGCTAGAGATCCTGGATGAGCACACGTGCACGACCATCTACTACATGTTCATCTCATCTGGCGATGGGGTACTCCCATACCTAGCTGAGAACCTGAACGAGTAGAGGTACCTGTGCAATCACACGGCCATCAACTACCTATCTGACTCATCTGTCGATAGGATTTCTCCCATACATGGTTGAGCGCCTAGACGAGCATAGGCACCTGTGTGAACACGACCATCTACTACCTATCTATCTCATCTGCCGATGCGATTTCTCCCATACCTGGCTGAGAACCTGGACGAGCAGAGGTACCTAAGCAAGGGTATTGTAAGCGTCTCTCAGTCATCTCTCATTCTCAAGGAGGGCTACGTTCTTTTCTACTCCAAGTCTTTCGCAAAAGTATTCAAATTTCACCCTAGGAAGAGTCTTGGTGAAAACATCTGCAGTTTGGTCATCTATCGGAATATACTATAGCTCGACCGCACCTTTCTGCACCATATCATGCATGAAGTGATACCGAATCTCTATGTGCTTTGACTTGTCATGAAAAACAGGATTCACTGGCATCCGCACACAATTATGGTTATCACAGAGAATCACGGTTGGCTCTGGAATTTGGCCAAACAATATTGCAAGAAGTTTACGAAGCCAAACTGCTTCTCGAGCTGCTAAACTAGCAACCATATACTCGACCTTTGGAGTACTGAGAGCTACTGAGTTCTGCTTCCAACTGCACCAGGAAATAATTGCAGAACCCAGACTGAAACAACATCTTGAAGTACTCTTCCTATCAGTAGAGCATCCGGCCCAATCTAAGTCTGTAAACCCTTGAAATTTCAAGTCACATTTCGAATCATATCGTAGACCATATCCCACAATGCCACGTAAGTATCTAAGCACATGTTTTGCAGCAATCCTATGAATTTGCCTCGGTTCGCACATGAACTGACTGAGAGCATTCACAGCAAAACAAATATCTGGTCTAGTGTTCGTCAGATACATCAAGGACCCAATCAACTGACGATACATAGTAGGATCGATTAAATTTGAATCTGAAGCAGAATCCCTCAGCTTCTTCAAGTTTGCATCCATCAGAGTAGCTATGGACTTGCAGTCCAACATTCCGAATCTCTTCAGTATATCTATGTTGTATTTTCCTTGTTCTAGGAAAATCTCTTCCTGCCTCTGCCATACTTCTAATCCTAAGAAGTAGCACATCAATCCAATATCCTTCATTTCGAACTCGGAGGCGCTTTTCTTCTTACACCATACTTCCAGTAAGAAACAAGTCATTAACATATAGTACCAAAATCAGTGGCTCATCATTCACAACCTTGTAGTAAAGGTTGGGGTCTGCATCACTCTTGGTGAATCCCAGACTCATCAGGAATCCATCTATCCGTCCATACCAAGCACGAGGTGCTTGCTTGAGTCCATATAACGCCTTTTTCAGCTTACATACGTGAGACTCCTTTCCATGGACAAAAAACCCTTCTGGTTGTTCAATATATACTTCTTCCTCGATAATACCATTGAGAAAAGCAGTCTTGACATCCATCTAATGCAACTTCCATCCCATAGTTGAAGCAATAGCAATGATTGATCTGATGGAAGTGTATCGAGCCACAGGAGCAAGTGCCTCATCATAATCGACTCCCTCTTTCTGAGAGAACCCTCTGGCAGCAAATCTAGCCTTATATTTTTAAATACTCCCATATGCTCCATGTAGAGTTTCATGCTCCTTTGCATTCTGCAAAATCTGTCATGCCCATCTGGGTCTTTTCTAGTTTACTGCCATATCTTTGGGAGCATTATCTGGCTCAACTGGATGAATGGGACTGATTGGTTATTCATTTCTTTAGACTCCCTCTCAATGCTTGTAGGGGGAGATGATCTCATCTCTTCATTGTCATCGGTCTCCATATCTAATCCTCTTCCTTTTCGGATAGCCATTTCTTTTTCAAAGGTTGCATCCTGCCTGACTTCAATTTGAATCGATCCTGGGATGTATATTCTGTAAGCCTTTGAAGACTTGCGATATCCCAAGAATGTTCCCTTCTTGCCTGAAGGTTCTAACTTGGGCACATGAATGTAGACTAGAAAGTAATTATCCATCCTAGTGACGACCAGGTTCATCAAGGATCCTTCAATGGTCTTGTTTGAGTCACGACAACAGCGTCGTCAAGTTTCTATCAGATGTGATAGATTAGAATCCTTGTCTTTGAGGGGTAACTCCCTCTGTCTCTCAGAGGTCAGTTGAGTAAATCTTGTTGAAGCAGCTGATAGACCGACATTCGTAGAATCTTTCTGCTTCTGATCACCAAATCTCTCCATGAGATCATTATGGGTCTGAGAATCATAATACATGCTTCTAGAGACTTTATGATTATGTTCCATCTGTATATTAATGGGATCACTTGTCCTTTTAGATCATGGCATTCCCTACAAGTCAAATCCCGTGAGATGGTTAGCAATATTTCATAATCAATATATTAACAAAATATTGTAGGAAACCTTTTAGTCAATGCTTCGACACAACACATGTAAGGCCATTATCCGGATGCTTATGGTCTCCATTATAGCATACCATTAAGAGTGTGCACTACTCCAGTATGTTATAAACGAGTTGTCATCATAGATGGGTTGTGCAACATGACAGGCTATTTAACTACCTGAATTTAGAAATGTAGATCTATGTAAAATATATTCAAAAACAACCAGATCTAATCTACTAGAGCATGTGAAATCAAATACTTATCTTTTGTAGTTTTGTGGGTGGGCTCCCACTGTCAGAGTCCACTGATCCTCATATGCTTGATTGAAAATCACCACAGTCTAGATCTTCATATCATTTAGAAGAAGAACTCTGAATGATCATCCTTCCTTGGCTCCTTGTGAGGAGGGTCTTCTTCTACATCAGCAGTTGAAGCTTCATGCTTCCTTTTGATTGAACTTTGACAACTACAGGCATAATGACCGTATTTCTTGCACCTGTAGCACTATATCTGAGATAAATCCTTCTTCTCTTGTTTCTTCTGATCTGGGGGAGGACTTGATCTCTTATCTTGATGCTTGTGATTGAAGGACTTCCTTCCCCTCCTCTTGCCTTTCTTGGCATGAGATATGAAGGCTTGATTCTCCTCAGGTTGAGCACCATGAAGTCTTTGGCGTGTTGTAATTTTTGTTTCTTCCTGAGTGCATTCTACCCATAGCTTATCAAATTTGTGCAACTTGGTCAGACCACTTATAGTCTAGATGAAACTCCCAAGAAGGTGGGAGACCATTTAAGGTGGTCATAACGAGATCCTTTTCTTCAAGATTGTCTCCACTGGGCTTTATCTTATCCCGGAGCTCTGTGATCCCCATGAAATGAGGCAATATTCTTGTACTTCATCATCTTCATATTCTACAGTTAATTCCTCAATGTGAGAGTCACATTGATGCTACTGTGTTCAAATAGCTTATTTAGGGTTTTGAACATCCTTCTCGCCATCGTCTTTTCTGAGATCTAAGGAACCAAGTGATCTCTAACTGAGTCCACTAAAATCCTCCTTGCTTTGGCATCATTCTTTCTCCAGCGAGGTTGGTCTTCTTCGGTTTCTGGTTCCGGGACCTTTTCATTTACACACTGTAATAGGTTATTTTCTTCTAGTAGAAGAAGAACCCTAGAATTCCAGGAAATGATGTTAGAAGCCCCTTCCAAACGATCTTCAACCTTCATGCTGATCATCTTAACTACAGATCTAGATCTGAGACCCTAGCAAAGGCTAGGTCAAAAATGAAAGTTGGAGTTTTGGAAATCTGACTCCACATATAAATGCGCCCTAGAGAGGTGAGTTGAGTAGAGGTAGAGTCGAGCCAAAAATGTGGAGAAAGTAGGTCAAAATTGGAAACCCTAATTTTTGTTGCAACTGTAGAATTAGGTCAAAAATGAAAATTCTCAGAATTGAATTATGTCTTCACCAAAAGATGCGCACTCCTTAGAGCGAAATTCCCAAGGCTCTTTTTATGCCAAAAGGTTGAGTGAAGACGTTGAAAGATGAAACCCTAGTCCTAATAGGTTTCCGACAAAGTTTCAGGAATGGCTTCTTCTAGCACTACTCTAATACCATGTTAGATTTTCTTAAGATTATAGCAATATATATTAATTGCATTTATCAATAGAATCACTAGAAGATAGACAAAGAATAGAACAATAAGACGAGTATTTTTCACCTGGGAAACCCAAATGGGAGAAAACCCAGCAACCTTCGTCTAGAGATAATAGTTCTGAGATCAGAGATCAATGAAGAAAGAAAAAAAAAATCTGGAAATGCTTTCCAAAGATGAAAACCCTGAAAACAGTGTTCTTTTGCAGTGTATGTGAACTTTTCTCTCTCCAGAAAGCTCTGCACTTCTCTGACCTGTTGTGTTGCTGCTGTGTGTAATAATGAGGGGTGCCTCCTATTTATACTGTTTTCCCACTAAGAATTTAACTAGGGTCGACTTCCCTTGGGGGAGCAATATAATTTTATATTTTATAATTTTATTTTATTTCTCTTATTGTTGGCTTTTCACCCTAAGGTTTACATTGTTCTTTCAAGGGTTTGTATGAATGATTACAAAAAGTTCAACTTCCAAAGGACGACAATAAGAATAGCTTCTAAAGTTGCACACTCTCCAACAATGATGAAGTAGAGATTCGGATCAGCCTCACTCTTCTGAAAACCCATCAACAGTAAGTAAGAGTCTATCCTGGAATACCAAGCTCGAGGACCTTCCTTCAGCCCATACAAGGCTTTCTTCAGCCTGCACACATGAGACTCTCTCCCATGAATCTCAAAGCTCTGTGGTTGCTCCACATAAACCTCCTCATGTATGATTCCATTGAGAAATGCAGTCTTCACATCCCTCTGATGGATCTTCCAACCCATTTCCACAGCAATGGAAATCAATGATTTGATAGAAGTATAACGAGCAACCAATGCAAAGGTCTCATCATAATCAACTCCCTCTACCTGTGAGAAAACCCTGCACCACAAACCGGGCCTTGTATTTCTCCACACTGCCATCTGCAGCAAGCTTTACCTTGTAAATTCATCGAGAAGTCACCACTGACTTCCCCTCAGGTCTCAGAACAATCTCCCAAACATCGTTCTTCATGATGGAATGGTACTCTTCCATCATGGCATCTTTCCAAACATGAAGCTGAGAGGCCTCCTCAAAAGTAGATGGCTTTGAATCACGAAGACTAGCAACCAATGCCATACCCAATCGGTCTCACATCACTATAGCCCTCATTGGCTCCTTGGGCATTCCAAACTCCTTAGCTTCCTTTAGGGTCTCTTGAAGCCATTTAGGCTTCTTCTTCCCTGAAGGTTCCTCCCAAATTGGTCTGTCCTCATCTGATGAACTCCTAGAGGTAGAAGGTCCAAAAACCTGTGTACTAGGAGTTGGTGAACCAACAACTGGTGAACCCTGTGATCCTGAAGCTTTGTATGGTGAACCTGTGAACTGAGAACCAAAACCTGTCCCCGAAGAATCTGCTAGCTAAACCACTGAAACTGGAGATCATGTGTCTGTACTCTGTGGTCCAGTAACCCTGGAAACCTGTGAACCTATCACCTGTACTGAAGGTACCTGTGAAGCTACCTGAGGTGTGAGAACCTGCTGCTCTCCCTACACTAACTCTCTGGACTTCCTAAAAGCTCGCTCCTCCTCAAATCTCGCTTCCCGTCTCACAACAACCTTCCTCAGAGCAGGAAGATAAATGTGGAAGGCCTTCGAAGTCTCATCATACCCCTGTTACCACCTAAGTTGTACTTAGTGGTTTTTGATCAAGTGAGCCTGGTGAACAGGACAAGGATAACTTGTTCGGACTTCAAAAGACCTACAGTCTTGCTTCTGGGAAGCCTTGTTGTACTATATCACATGTTCATACCCCATGGGGGAATTGTAATAAATGTTCTAGCAGGATAGTGTCTGTAAAAGACTCGGTCTCTTAGACTTTATTTGTCAATCCGATCAGCCTAGGGTGTTTTTTCTCTTGGTTATTATGGGTTGTTGAATAAACGACTGATAATTTCTGAGTTTTTCACTCCATACCTCCAAAGTTGGGGTGGTCGGCTTGGCATTTAGGCCTATTAAGGTTATTAGAGTCTATGCGTCAATGTATAAATATGCTAGGCATCATGGTTGAGTCATATGAACATGTCTAAGTCCCCCTAGTTTTTTTCAATTTTTCAATTTTTTAATTTTTTCAGTGTTTTTTATTAAAATTTAATTTTTCCAAAACCTAGGCTACTTTTTAATAGTTTAATTGGAAAAATTGATTTTGTAATAAAAGTGGGCCAAATAATCAGTTTCAGTCATGTAGGTGCTCATTTTCAAGCTAAGAGCACCATGTAAACCCATGGACCCACTATTTCCTAGTTTTGAGAGATTTTCCATCGCTCAAGTCAGAAAGCCCCAAAAAATCAATTATTGATTATTTTAATTAATAAATTGGTGAATAATGGAGTAAATCCAAAATCCTAGATTAGTGGATTCTCAGCCGATTTGATTGAAATCAGTTAGATCTGAACCAGATTGACTGGATTTGACAAATCCTTGACTGAAAGAGGTGATCAAATCAGATCCAGAGTTGATCTTCAGCAGCCTTTATGGAGAATTGCGCCCTCTCTCTCTCCTCCACACGTGTGGGCTCTCCTGGAAGCTCTATGGACTGATATGTCAATTTATGGGCTGATGTGTCAGCTAAATCAGCCCCCCAGTTGACAAGTAGGCTCAGTTCAGCTTCAGATCTGCATTGATTGACTCTCCATCAGCTGATTTGATCTGTCTCCTTGGGATTTGCACCCCCCTGGGCTAAATCTCCTACTTTTTGTATAAATCAAGGCACAAGCTCCCTCTTCCAAGCTAGTTAGAGTTGGATTGAAGGGCTTGCTATTGTAATACTGTTGTAATCTTTTGATTGTTGGAATAAAGAAGCTTTGGATGCCAAATGGTGTAATGCTCTCATGTGTGTGGATTAAGCATTGTCTTACGGCTATTGATGTTGTCGGCTTTTCTCTCAATTTTTGCATCTTAACCCTGTCTGGCTTGAACGATTCAGCTGAATCAATAGGAGTATAGTTGGGCAAGTAAGGTTACTTGTTTTTATTATATCTCATAGCATATATGTTAGAAGATCTAGATTATACATGTTTAATAAGTTTATTTGCATGTAATTTTTGTCTCTTTTTCATATATATATCTAGATCTCATGAGGTTTCGTGCAGGATTGTGTGTTTAGCTTTTAGGTAGCAAGGATTGGATGAGCTGTGGATCTAGTTTGACTCCATTGTACATCCAAAAGCTTTGTGAAGGCATTGCCCCTTTGTATCCCACTAACAAGTTTCCATTGCAGATCCATCCAACAATGGGTCTTTCCCCTTCTCTTCCTCCTTTCTTTTAAAATCAATCTTCTGGTTACCTGTCTCTTCCTCTTATGATCAGATCTAGTTCCAAGAACTGAATATATATTGTTAGATCTATTTTATAAGAGTCGTGCTGCTTAGATCTATAATTTCATAAAGAATATCATTTCATAAAGATAGATCTAGGTGTAGGAGTTTCCTTTTTTGCAAGTAGCTAAAGCATAGATCTAAAGCTTGCTCATAAGGTAGCTTCCTTTTTCGTTCTTCAAAGATTTAAATTCTACAATAAAAGTGCACATCTCATTGGCTGCCCAAACAGCAAGCCAATATCCCAAGGAAAGCAGCTTTCCTTGGTTCCTTTTTGCAGAAACTAGATTACCCTTGTTTAACATTTTTTACTTAGTTTTTTTTGGTAATTAGCGTGGTGACCCAAAACACTTTAAAAGTGTGTTTGAGCACATTTGATTTTAATTGCTCGCTGTTTTTTAGCAGGTCTAACATAAAAGAGAAGGAGACTCTGCCAAATTTCCGACTCTTGGACGAACCAAAGCTTCCCGAAAGCTTCCCCCACTGCTGTGTTTTAATTCAAGCTTGTTGTAAGCCTTTGGATCCCAAATAACAAGGACCAAAGTGCATCAATTTCAATTTTCTGATATTGTAAATTGCTGCTAATAAAAAGAAAAGGTCCTTTCAAATAGGCTCTTTCGAGCCTATTCACCATCCCCCCTGGAGGGATTTGCGTCGGTGTCAATTTTTTACTTTTTGTTCATCTCTTTTCAATCTAGCGTAGTTCTAATCTGCAGGGAAGTATACTTTGATTTATTATCATTTCCATATTCCATATTTGAGATTTCAAAGTAATCTTAATACTTACCCCACGACTTCCCGATTGACCCGAAAGGGGAAAGAGATGGGTGGTAGGGCTAATTAAAAAACCAGAATTTTGTATCTGTGTTTTCCTTTTCATCAATTGTTTCATCAACTATTATAAAATTAACCCCTCCTTGATTCCTCGATTGAGATCCACTTGGATCAAAAGAGGTTCCTGGAGCGTTTTCTTTTTAACAAGAACACCCATCTCAAAATTTACTAAAATTGACAAGACTCCAGTGTGTATGCTCTACACTTGGATGCGGTTCATCCGATCAGTCAAGCTGTATCAAAAGCACTTGAGTGACTAGAATAATTAGGATTCACTCTCCCAAATTGACAAACCATCAGGTGAAAATCCAACACCTATATCAAACCATTACGATGGCAAAATACCCAAAGGAAGCAGGAACTCCTGAAAAGTGACCTCGGGGCGCCGATCTCTGTTACACCTACGAGTGCATTATGAACAATAGCCTCAGAGACTCCATTCAGCCCACATATTCCTTGCGGGTAGCCGTAACGGTTTAGTTTTGGACATACTCCAAGTACTCTCGGGTATATCTGGAGTCCCCCCCTTTTGCTTAATTTTAATCAACTCATATTTCACATTAACTTAAAACATACCAAGAGGCAATCGCAAAACATTCACTCCAAGCACATGCAAGTACATTGATTATCTTTTGACTCCATTTTAAGGCACTGGCTATTTTTCTTTCTATATATATATATATATATTGTGTCTCAGCATTGTGCTTTCGTGCGCTCATTTTGTATCTTGTCATCTATGGTTGTTTATGGTTAAATTTCAAACTCCTAAATAACTCATTCAATTTAACATCACCAAACTAAGTAATTAGCCTTAGTAACGTAATAGGGTCTACCCCCCTTGGCTTCATTAGGAGTTGAGCCTAAACAGAGGAGTCAAGAACAAGGTGACAGCCTTGACTCGAGACTTGCCCCCAGGGACACACCGAGTGGCTTGAAGATTTCTGCCACGTAACCCAGGTGTGTGAAAGGCGGCAACAATCCCACAAAGATGCCTCTCTCTGTTGTGGGCTCAAGCTTTGTCCTCTTCCCAAAAGGGACATGTGAAAAAGTCAGGCAACCAAATATTAGAAAATGACCCACCTCAGGCTTCTTGCCTGTGAACATCTGCTCATGAGTCTTGTTCCCCATGGCACGATGGGGACTCTTGTTCTGAAGGTATACAGTTGTACTACATTCCGCTGCCCAAAGAAAGAAAGGAAGCGACTGATCATGTAACATGGCTCTCGCTACTCCAACAATAGATCTGTTCTTCCTCTCCGCCACTCCATTCTACTCAGGAGTGTATGGTACTGTCAACTGTCTCTGAATTCCCTCCTATCTGCAATACTCATCGAAGTCCTTGGAGGTATACTCACCCCAGTTATCTGATTTGACTGCCTGAATCCTCCTCCCAGTTTGGTTCTCCACAAGAGCTTTGAACTCTTGGAATCTCTGCAATACCTCCTCATATTTCTTGCTCTTCAGGAAGTAGATCCAGGTCTTCTTGGAATGGTCATCGATGAATGTCACATAATACTCAAAACCTCTCAGAGAAACAACTGACATAGGACCACCCAAGTCAGAATGTATTAAATCAAGTACTCCTGCTGACCTGCTATCACTGCTCGTAAAAACAGTCTTGGTGTACTTTCCTAAAGCACAACCCCTGAACTGTGCTCAATGCTTAAACTCAGGAAACCCTATAACCATGTACCTCAACATCCTCAAAGTTAGATGATGCAGATGAGCCATCCTCCTATACCACAGCTCACAAAGCTCACTGTTGTTGCTATGTGTCAAAGCATGTTGGGGCTGAAACAAGAGCTTGTACAGTTTCCCACATCTGACTCCAATGGTGTAAGAGGCAGATGGTCCTGCAGTCTTGGGAAAAACACGCACATGTCTATCTAGGAAGGACACCCCAAAACCCCTATCCTCGATCATGGAAACTAAGATCAAGTTCTTCTTCAGCCCCGATACAAACAATACGTCCCTCAAAGTCATGGGACTCATGGACTCTCTCTGAAAGGTAATGGTCCCACGCCCAACAACTCTGACAACTATGTCACCCCCCAACACGACCTCCACATCTATCCCTGCCTGTGAAAGCTCGGAGAACATCTCTCGAGCACCTGTCATCTAGATCGAAGCTCCACTATCAATATACCACGTGCTGGTGGTGGATGCACTCTAAGAATGGCCAGTCAGCAAGGAATACTCCCTCTCAATATCAATGTCTACACTGTTGATGATGGATGCTCTCTCTCTATCAACATGCCCAGTACAGAGAGAAAACTCTTTCAAATCTAGTTGTAAACTCCCCAACCTCTGTAGAATTTGTTGTTTGTTGCTGCTTCTTCTTCTTCTTCTGTTGGGCACTGTCCAGCATAGTGCCCAAACTTCTGACAAGCAAAGCACTTTACAGTGCTCAAGTCCTTCGTTTGTCCATCCTGCTGCTTAGCCACACCCTTCTTGGGGCCCTTCTTGAACTTCTTCTTTCCCTTTGCAGTCAAAGCCACATTCTCCCCATCCTCTCTGCTAGTAGAAGAGTTGCCCTGCACAAGACCCTCTTCGGGTCTCCTCCTGAACAAAATCATCCCAAGCCCTTTCCCAAGTAGGCAAGTTCTCCCTCGCTACTATAGCCTCCACAAAAACAACCCAAGGCTTTGCAACCCCATTCAGAGTTGTTTGCACTAGCTCAGAACCAGGAACAACCTCCCCTACTGCTGCAAGCTCATCTCTCACCTGAGAGATCCTAGTAAGGTAGGAAATCACTCCCTCAGTTTTGGCCATCTTGATACTTTTGAATTTCTCTCTCAAAACCATTTTCCTATTTTCATTTGAGCTTTGAAACAAGCTGGTCAAAGCATCCCACACCTGATATGCAAGGGTTTTACTAGAAATGTGTTGGATCACATGATCTTTAACTACATCTAGGATAATTCTTCTAGCCTTAATGTCTTTCTTGTTGAAGGCAGAAAGTGCTTGACCATCGGTGGAAACAGGAACTACAATAGGATTTGTTGTAGTGTTGTAAACCACTTCATCCCATAACTCATTTTCCTCCAATATAAGCACTAGCCTAGCTTTCCATGGGACAAAATTCCCAACCCCATCAAGCCTATCCTCCAAACTAAGTCCTGTTGTCATTTTCTATGCAAAGTTCAAGTCTCAACAAGGTGCTGCCTAGTGACGAAAGAAACCATTGACAGTCTGAAATTTTTCACTATGTAAAATTCTGCTCTTTCTCTAACAAAGCTCTGATACCATGTAAAATTTTCAGCTCTCTCCCAACCCGGTTTCCAACTCCATTTTAAACATTGTTTAATGTCCAACCCAATTTATCATTCTGCTGCAAATTAGATTATTTCTCATAAACAATATAGGACTAAAACACAAGAAGAATTTTTACAAATTAAGTTTTAACTGAACAGCAATTAAAAACACATTCACACATAAATATTCAGACTTGGGAATTTATGGCCCAATGACCCAGAAAAAAACCCCAACCTCCGGGGAAAACCTGTGAGAGAAATTTTTAATTTATCTTTCAAAATACAGCTGTAGACAAAAATATCAGTCACAACTTATCTCAACCAGATGATAAAATCAGCCTCGAAATTTGTGTCAAAAGTTAGAAATGTAAAACTCAGAAATTTATGTCTGAAGGCTCCTTGATTTCCATGCTGCTACAGGACTGTACGGCTGCTGTATGGACAGACTGTACGATCTGCCTCGAAATTCGTGCCGGCTGAAATTGGAGAAATTCTGCCTCGATTTTTGTGCCCAACTTTTTTGCCTCGGTTTTCATGCCCTGTACGGACTGAATCCGTATTGTATGGATAGTACGGTATCGCTGCAATAAATGCTCTCACTGCTGCCTCGATTTCCGTGCCCTAGCTGCTGTACCTTCACCTCAATTTTCGTGCCAAGAGAAAATGCCTCAGCTGCACTTTTTCTTTCTCGGAAATTCGACTCTCTCTCTCAAAATGCAAAAGTGCCTCTTCACTTGGAAAATTTGTCTTTCAGGTAAAAATTGTGTAGGTGAGTGAAAGGTCATCTAATCCAAGGGCCCAGATTAGATTAGATGAGTGGTTGTGAGAAAATCACTTTTCTCCACAAACTAAAATATTAATTCACTCAGTTTTTAAATTTTTACTTAAAGTACACTTTAATCTCTAAAGTGCGTTTAATGCTCATCTCAAAACATTAATATAAAGTCCAAGTGACAAAACCCCTTTTCCTAGTGACTTAGGCAAAAGTCACCAAGGGGAACAACTTCCAAGGTATAAAAGTTCAACAACATTGAAATTGGGTGTGAAGGGAGGATCTCCAAGAGTGCCCACTGCTAGAAAACCACAATTGTCCCAGGAAATGTGGGATCATTTGGTCATTCATTGGACATGAATAAAATTATCCTATCTTATCTCCAACCATCCTTAAGGCCCTCTAGACCTCCCGTTTCCTCATTCCTAAATCTTGAAGGAAAATAGTTACCAACAAAACAAGTTACAAATATAAGAAATATATTCTGTTATAGAATGCCATGAAGTTTAAAGATACAGCAAAAGTGACAAATTAAAATATAGTTGAGCAAATTATTTATATTCCAGGGGTCAATTAACTGAATACTAAGTTTGGTAATAAAATATAAAGGATACAAGTAATGTGCTTATTGAATGTATATCAATCTAGGAATTATTTATAAAAGACTCCAAGTTCCAACTATTGTTGCTTGCTGTAAAATTAATAATGATAACAGTCAATAACCTTAATTTACAAAAGCAAGAGCTTGAGAACTTACAGGTTGTTCAATTCAAACATGCCAATAATATTCCCATAAATTTTAAGGGATAATACTGACAATAATGAGTTAAAGAAAAGATGAAAATGATACCAAGTCTTTGAGAAACTTTTCCAATCATGTATATACTTTGATCAGGCACAACTAGCAGGAAATCCAGAAGTTGCTTCAGAATTAAAATGAAAAATTATTTTCTTAATAGACTTCACTCAATTAAAAGTACAAACATAACATAAACGATTACCATCAGCATCTACATTCCTTGGAAACTAATTTTCCTATATTTTAATAGAGAAAAAGGATACATGGTGTAAATTCTTCTTCAAAAATCGCTCCTTTCAAAAATTGCAGTGACTGCAATACAATTTATACAAACAGTAAGTCTGTTCTGAAAAGGGACTACAGCTACCGCAATGTTTCCAATGAGGTATACATCCATTACCAGATAATTTGCCATAATAAGACAAATTAATAACCACAAGGGTTTGGAAAGAGAAAAATTCCCACATAATATGGTTAGAGGAAATCAAACAATAGTTCATTTATCGTTAAACTGAACCAAAAGGTTTTCAGTGAGGTCAAGAGACAAAATGAGAGCATACTAGTATCTTTGCTCTCTGTATCTTTATCAATGATTATATATTTCTTATTTCAACTCTCGAGTCTCAGCTGAGAAACTATTATGATGAATATTCAAGTAACATATGTACCACCATTGGTTTACGCCATGCAACACTTAATAAAAGATATAACTTACATTCCATGCAAGTTCCTTTATTTCCTTTCTAAATTGAGTCTCTTCAAAGGGATCAATATCATCAGGCAATGCAACACAATCCCACCACCTACAAGGAAATAGCACCGATCACCTACAGGTATAAAGATACACTTTTCATAGTACACATGAATTGCACTTTTAAGTTGTATATGTGCACTCTACATGTCAGTTAATTGCAGTTTATTACACAATAATGAAAATATTCCAAACTTTCAAACGATATGCTATAATATCTATCGCCAAAATTAAATACTGGCAATCTAATCAAGATTTGATAAAAACAAGACAATCTTTAGTTGAGATAGTTCTTAAATCATTGATAATCATCCGTCTGCTGAGTTGCCAATATGCATTTGAAAGCTATTACTAGTGAATGCATATACACTCATTGTATGATGAACAAAATCTTAGAGACATAATAGATGTACATAGAGCATACTGTCTCTTATATCCCATCGCAAAAGGCTCCCAGATATCCAATACTCTTGACCAATTGAAATCCTGTAGTAAATTTTGCTTTGCCTTCTTAATCTTGAGTATGATCATAGAAATGACCTGCACAATGGAAACAATATCAGCACTCTAAATAGTAAACAGCTCCAGTAAAAGAATCAAACTTAGAAATATTCCATAGAGTAATTCCAATGAAAAAAGGTGTGTAAAAAACTTTCTAGAAGATTACAAGTTAAAACTAGATTTTAATTTATTTTTAATTCTTCTATTTGTAACCATCCAACTCATTAGCCATGTTTATACAGTAAAATCTTGTATATCAACAGAGATTTATTGAAGAACAATTAGTTTGGCAGTGGCCTGACCACGCACATCTATGTTTTATAATATAACCCAAACCATGGCATTACATTGAATACCTACTCAACCTACAAAAGGAAAAGATGTCAATTCGTATACAACCTTTTTATTATTTCTTTTGGATTACAAATGCAAGTCACCAAATTGATACTATCCCTCATAGGGTACTCCTATCCTAACATAGATTATGATATTTAGAGAGACATGGCAGCATCAAACCAAACTCAATGGAACATAAAGTATTCAAAAACAAGGGTCAAAACATAGATTAGATAAGTAGCTACAAAAGGATGCAACAATTTCGTTGTATCAAGTTGCTAGTTTGGAATTCTATAGACAAGATAACATGAGATAAGTGTATTAGTGTCCACGAGTGAACAATATAGGTTGATGGAATTACACAGTAGAGCCAAGTCAAAACAGTGATATGGGTAGTGCCACGGCGACTCCTAAATATCAAAAGAAAAAGATAGAGATGCAAAGGGAAATAAAGCACTCAGTAGGAAGGGGTATACCAGGACAATAAACCCTAACAGAGAGAAAGACCATAAGTTGTAAACGATATAAAGCTATGTTGTACAGCAAACCACGCCAGCCACCCCCCCCCCCAAAAAAAAAGCCCCATACTAGCCATCCCCGTGTTCCGGGGAGTTGGGGACCCCTAGGAAACGTCCCCAATGTTGATGATTGTAGCTTGGACAGGTACGTACTTCTATATAGGCCAGGTGTCAAGCATGCAGGTGTCATCCAAATTACCTCTCTAGGTACTTGCTTGAGAGAGAAAGTGACTTTTATATCTCTTTCCTAAGTTAATTAACTTAATGTTGGCTAAGGACTAAAAGTGAACTTAAGATTAAATCATAGTCGTTGATCTTAAGTGAGGCTTGAGATCTAATCTCAGACATCGATCACTTTAGAGATTGAAGGTTAGCGGTTTGGTCATTGAGATGTTATAAACGGATTCCTAAGGAGAGGAGAAGACACAACAACCCACACAGAGTGAGTGAGATCTAATTGATTGGTTAGAAGAGGACTTTCATCCAAGAGTGCAAGGGCAAGGTCAGAAGAAAGGAGCAAAGAGCTAGTAAGGATTGATCTTGAGGTTTGTAAGGCTTGGTTATTTGTTGATTTGTATTATTCCTTAGTGGGCCATTATCCCATGATGAGAGACCAAGATTTTATCTTAATAAAATTACAAATTGTTGGTTTTCCCCTTTGAAGTTTTCCAGGGTAAACAAGTGTGTCAAATGTGTGAATGATTTTCTGTTTATTTTCCGTTGCATTATCAGTTAAAAAATCAATGTATTTTCATTTATAATTTAATCAGTTAAGTAAATTATTGAGAACGAAGATCATATCTTTTTTCAGAAATTAACATGGTATCAAAATAAGTTCTACCCTAAAAGGAAAATTGTGCTTAGCACTATGTTTACAAAGAAACTTCAAAAAATCAAAAAACTTGTACAACCGTTGTATGAACCATACAACCGTTTTACGATCGTGTCGTACATCTGTGTGTAATGATTTGACTAAGAGTTGGGTCGAAGGTTGGGGCCGTGTGCTGCGTGGAGGTAGGATACAAGAGTAGTGATGGGCGGTTGTAGCTTGAGTCGTGTGCAGCACTTAAGGTCCTGTTGTCCGCCGAATGCACACCATCAGCAAAAATATTTTGGACTGTTGTTTCCCAAGCAGGAAAGGTGTGGCCTTGGGGGCAAGCAAAGAACTAGGTGTTGTCGCCTGATCTCAACTCCTCCGTTTAGGCTAACTCCTAACGAAGCCAAGGGGGGTAGTCCCTACGGAAAGTTACTAACATTATTTGCAGTGTTGCAAACATCGACGCGGCGAAAAAATCGGCAAGGTCCAGGAAACATCGTTTTGGGATATCTCGACAACACATCGACAATAAATCAGCAAACCTAAAAAAATTCAAAAATATTCAATTTCACCTTTAGAAAAAATCGGGAAAATATCGGCTAAATCTCGAGATAAATCAAGAAAAACTAGGGAAAAAATCGCCCCAATTTTTTCGGTGATTTTTTGAGAAAAACTCGCGATTTCTTAGACATCGGAGATTTCTCGGTCGATGTTGGTAAAACTAGTTATTTGTGTTTTAACTGTTTTTAGTGTATGATGTGGATGGGTGTTATTTAGGAGTTCTTTGGTGAAGAAACTTAAAATAAAATACCCAGTAAACACTTGCAAATAGAATTAAAGATAACCAATCACATAATAATTGCAGATTAAAAGCAAAGTATTCGTGATACGAAAAGAAGATAACTAGCAACGCTTTAGATAGATAATAAGCAAATTAAACTAAAGACCAGTTCCAAATAGAGTGCAAGAGATTGTTTTGCAAGTGCTTCTTGGAACATTTTAATGTAAGTTTTTAAAGGTGAGTTGATTATTACAAGGATAGGGGATCTCCAAGATATACCTTGCGGTACTGGAGATATGTCTGGAATTTAGGATTTGGTGGCTCCGTACAAGGACATGTTTGCTGCCAAAGTCCGAAGGGTGTGTTCAACACTACACCAACCAGAGATCTAGCCTAACGGTGCCCCCAAGATCTAAGTACAGTGGTTCCAGCGTCCCCGGGTGGAATTTGCCCACACAAAATCTAACCGAAGTGTCGGATTTTCACTTATCTTTGTTGGGTGGTTACTTTTATTAAGGTGACTTTGATTAAAATGTGAGAATTGGAAAAGTTTACGGCTACTTTTGGGTATCCCAACTGGGTAGAGCATACACAGCGTAGCACAAATGTTTATTCCGATTTTAATTAGATGTGAAGATTGTAACAACCCTCAGACAGAGAGCACTCTTGATCCGCCTTATGGCGAGATTCAAGATATTTATATGAAAGTTAAAACAGTACAGTTAAGCTAAAACAAGAAAGAAAAGACTCTCCAACAAAGAGCGCTCTTGACTTGCTTTTCAACAAAGTTCAAGAGTCTTTGAGATCAGTTTATTAAACAAGTTAGGAAACATAAATGAAATACTACTAATGCAAAAAATATGTTGGCCAAACTTATGCGTCACTTTTCTTATCAACCTCCACTAATCAGCAAAGCCTTTGGGTGGAGGTGAGAGCATAATTCGTGGTGACGAAGAATGGTTTTATCTCTAAGTTACTTTTGCAACAAAAAAAACACAATGAATTAAACAGAAAATGTGAAATAAGTATACACCCTGCACTAAAAAGTGAGTGTGTGAAGTGGTGGGGTTAGAAAAAACAATTCACGAAAAATGACATAAGACGCAAATCTTCCCAGGGGGGATGGGATGTGAATGTTGGCTACCCCACTGCTCTCGTTTAAAATCTTTTACAATTTTTATGACGAAGATGGAGTGCTTCTTAGTCCAATAAAATTGGATCTAAGAACTTACAATGGTGGATTAAGTAACTATATTAAAGTGGGTGTCCACTGGCTTGTTTTGAGGCCTCCTTAATGGTTTTGGTCACTCTAAAACTCCACTTTTGCACACAGACCTGCTAAAAACCAGCGAACAATAAACGTTAGAAAACGATGGGAAAGACAATGAAAAATTAAAAATAAATTATACTTAGAAATATTTTCATAATTTTGAAGTAAAAGCACGATTTTTCCAAGCTTAGATCTAATTAAATGATGTAATTCTTTGAAGACTAATCAAATCAGGATACTTAAAGAAATATAGATTCTGAAAATAAGCATGCAAGAATAAATCTATCTCTGAAGTATCATTAACAAGTAACCGGAAGAAGGATAAATTTTGAGCTTGAAAGAGGAAGAAGAGAAAGCTTTGCTCAAGCTTGAATCCTTCTGAGATTCGAAGGCATGGCATTCATGGGCACAAGAACATGTAGACTCCTCAAGGTCTGAAGAAGAGGGCGATGCAACTGAGCTCTTCCCCTTACTCCAACGTTGTAACCTGCAAAAAACCTGTGCACTTGCACAAAAGGATCAAATCTAGTATATTTAACAAATGGAAACCAAAAGGAGCATGAATATAGCTTAATAAAAATGCTACTCTTGAATCTCAATAAGCCAAAATATCAGTAAATAAATTGAAGCGTCAAATATTTACCCCATGTGTTTAATAAAACCCTCCAAGCTAGATCAATTACCAATTTACTCCAAGCATAAACAAACTAGAACAATATTACCTCAATGAGCATACACCATTCACCATGAACATCAACACCAATGGACCTCCAAAGTCTCAATATTATTCAGATAAACAGCAATAGTACATGAGAAGAGGTTCCTTGCTTCCGTCATGAATGAGGAAGAAGGCCTCTTATTTATACAAAAACCAAGCCCCAGAGAGGAACTAATGAACTAGAGATCAAGCTCAGTGTGACTGAGTGATCTAGAGCGAAACATGGGTGACAGCTTGAGTTGATTTCCAGTTGAGGTGGTGAAGTAGGCGCCACCTCTCATGAGATGCACCTACCCTCCTGAGATCTCTCCACGCCTACCTTGGAGACGCCACATATGCAACACGTATGCCAACAATTGAGATAGAGTGCGACCAACCTCGAAGGCAATCACTCCAAGGATAAAATAGATGCGGATCCGATTTGGCTCATCCTTCAATCAAGTCACCAAGCAAACCTGACCTCAACCGCCAGTCCACCAACTCCAAACGCCAATCAGCTTCATCCCATTCACGCAAATCCAAATCCGTACGGATGTCGTGACATGAGAAACGTGCGAGACATGAATGTATGAGATTGCATGATGTGATGAGGTCACTCCATATTCACGTTGGAACGATTCCAAAGTATCCCATCCTCCAATCGTGACTTACGTGACACCACCATGGTGGGTGCATGCATTCTTTAGACATATCTTTGCTAGGCCCAAAACTTTTACAATATAATGATGCTTTGCCAAGAGATGAAATCGCTACCATGGGAACTGCTATGTCCCACCACCCACTAATCACTTAAAAATCTTTTTTTTGACTTTTTAATTATTTTGACCAAGTGCCAAAATGCTCAAATTTAGCATTTAAATGCTATTCTGATGCTCTGTTAACCAAATGATGCCTTTCAGGATGCTTCAGCTGGCCAAAACATAGTGAAAGTGGCCCCTGGGATAAAGATGTTGCTCCAGGCTTGAAAATGAGCCCAACCATGCTGAAAACAGACTCCGAATCACATTTTTTTTACATTTTAAATTTTTCCATTTAAACCATTAAAAAATGGCCTAAAAACGGAAGAAAAAAAAAATTATTTTTTCTCGGTTCAAATGGAACTCTAGGGGGACCTAGTACATGTTCATACAACTCAATTCGAATATCTTGCATGCTAAGTCACCTGTTTCGAGTTTGTGTTCGAATTCGAAGACCTTGAAATTTGACAAAAATCGGCAATAGAAAATTTGGCAATAAAATTCGATATAAAGTTCGAATGACAATAAAATTTGAAAAAATAAAACTATTTAACATCCCAACAAAAAAAACGTGTATTCTTCCCAAATCACATAACATCCTTTAGCTTCGATGCAAATATTAACTTAGATTATTAAACTAAGTTGTACACAACTAACCAAAAAAATCATATCATTTAAATTATATTATAAAACCAAAAGAAATTAACATTAAATTTTAATTTTTTTTTCAAATAGATAAAAATTAGTATAAAAGATATAAAAAATTATTTTTTTAGACTAGAAATGGCATTTATATTACTTAATCCCATGAGAATAGCATTTATATTTATTAATCAAAATAATATTTATATCTATGCATCGTATCCATCCCAGTTTACAGTTCCATCGAATATATTAACCATTGGAACCGCTTCACTTGCTTCAATGGAATGACAGCTTCAAATGTTGGGCCCTCTCCTCTCTCACGAGTGACGAAATGGTTCAATGCCTCAAAAAATGCAAACTAAAGGCTCCCTTTGCAACTCACGGAATGACAACTCCAAATGTTGGCGCCCTCTACTCTCTCACGAAATGGTTCACGGCGGCAATTCACTCACAGACTGTTGCAATGAGCAATGAGTTAACGCAAACGTAGTTTTGGTTGTTGGCTAGAGTTTACTAGTGGGATGCATGGTTATTTGCCTTTAAAATCGCCGAATTTCAACGATCTAGTTTGCCAGGGACGAAAAAACGGCAATTTTTCGATTTTTATGGCGAAAAGTCGTCGAATCCGGTGACTTAGCTTGCATGTTGAAAAACACTGACACAAAGGCTCTAATAACCTCCTCAGGACGAAACACCAAGACGACTACCCCAACTTTGGAGGTGTGAGTGAAAAACTCAGAAATTATTAGTCGTTTTGTTCAACAACCAATAATAACCAAGGGAAAAAACACTCTGGGCTAGTCGGCTTGATGCTTAAGTCCAAGAAGCCAATCCTTTTATAAAAAATTAAATGATAGAACATTTTTTACAATTTTCCCCAAGGGGGTATGAATATGTATTTACAAAAAATAAAAAAGGCTATAGCCAAAACCTGCCGACTCTGGAGCACACCGAACTTCTGAACTCTGGAGATGAGCATTCATCATGCTCAAAAACTGGCGGCTCAATAGGAAGTTCAACTATTGCACAAAATAGCTGGTAACAGGGCCAACAAGCCAATCCACAAGAAAAAGTAAAGAGGCTATGAAGGAGTTGGTGACAAGCGACAGACTATAGCAACGCGCAACAAGCTGTAGCAGGAAGCCGCCAGCCAAGAAAAAGGAGCATGGGAAAACTGCAGGAAAAGGCAGAATGTGGAGCAAGAGTTGGGAGGCAACTATTGGATGCAGAAGGGCTGCGAAGGAGGGTCGCGCAAAGCAACAACCACTAGATCTGGACATGTGAGAGTCGTGTGAGCATGCAACAAGGCAATGGAAGGGAGGTAGCACATGGCCAATGGTGGAAGATTAGGGGCTGAAGGCACCTAGCTAGGAGCTGCAAACGAAGAAGAAAGGAGTTGTAGATGTGGGTGAAGGTGGAGGTGGACATGGTAGCAAGATGCAAGGCGGAGGCAGCAGGGAGACGCAAGGGGTTGAGAACAAGCAATCGACCAACACAATCTCCACCAAGGCACGGGGCCGCCAGCAAACGCCGAGCAAAGGGAAGTCGCCAGCAAGGAGTCAAATCAGGCCACCAAGAACAAGACAGTTCAAGCAGCTGCAGGGCAGCAGACCTAGAGACGCGAGCAGACCGCCAAGCAACTCAGGAAGTTCAGACAGACCCAACAGAGATATCGGGAAGCCCAAAAATTTCGGGAGCCCACAAAAAATCTAGGCAATGCCTAAAAAAAGCAATCGAGTTGACTACAGAAGTTTCAGGCAACCACAGACAAACCCCACGCAGTAGCAAAAGGCTACGGGCAACCTTGGGCAGCTTTGGGCGTGGACACTGGCAACGAGCAAAAATTCGTGCAATAAGCAATAATCCAAGCAATAGTTTAGCAAGATGGTCGCAGCAAGTAGAAGGTATAATCATAGGTTGGAGAGTGCATTATCTGTAATAATTTGCAAACAACAATCAACACCTGCATCTTCAATGACTTTAATGAACAACTCACCCATGAATTGTGGATCCTTGTATTGTCCAAAAGCATCCACCGCTTTCTAGATGACTGGTCCATTATAGCATACCACCATGAAATCGGATAACTGGATGGCATATCGCACCCGTCCATCCATCAGAAAAAATACTATCACCAGATGAAGCCCATAAATAGGTGATAGGATTTTATCCAACTCCTTTGCGTTAAACAATAATGTAATTCTAAGCTTCTTTGAATCAGGAGGAACATACCGAGTTGAAGCTCGGTCAAGTAAAGCTCAACACATCTCAATAAACAAAGGATATCATGCAACATTAAATCAAATGAAGTTGAAATAGAAGAAAAACCCAATGGTAAGATCAACCTCCTCTTGTCGTTCTTGTTGAAAGATCTTGTCCATTGGACCACCACTGAGAGTTGGCATCTTTCCTGTTGGCTGAATTCCAATCCCACTCGCACACTTTAGATGGATTTCTAAAAACAAGGGCCTCGGAAGGCCTACAAGGACTTCTAAACTTGAAAATTGAACAAGTGATTGTTCATCTTTGGTGACTCATTTAGAAATCCAACTTAGTGCAACTTAGTTGGTAACATCTGGCTCCAACTGCGGGACGTGTGATTGATCCGAGTTTTGTGGAAATCAATCATACGAGAAACCTAGAATCTCTGGTTCCTGCACTAAACTAAGATAAATCAGTCAGATGTATATACTCTATATAACCAAATGAAATAACAGGTTGCGGTTTATAATACAATATAATGTACAACAAAAGAATTTCTATGTAAACAATCTATTATACAAAAGAAAAATTGGAGTTTAAGGACATGCATAGACTTCAGGAACCTGAATATTGCTTGTCAAAAGGACAACTATCCTCTTCCCAACATGGAGACCCTCCTCCAACCGGTCACTGTATCTAGTATGATGTCCATGCTTGATGGATTTTCAGGATACAACCAAGTTGTTATTCAAGAAGATGACAGACATAAAACTACATTCACAACCCCTTGGGGTACATTTGAATACCTAAGGATGCCTTTTGGCCTTCTCAATGTTGGGGCTACCTTCCAAAGAGCCATGGACTATGCCTTCAAAGAATTAATTGGCAAGATCATAGAAATTTATCAAGATGACTTAAAAGTTTTCTCAAAAGAAAGATCCATCCATGTCAGTAACCTTAGGCAAATTTTTGAACGATGTAGGAAATATGGTATTTCTTTAAATCCGCCCAAGTTTGTCCTAGGCATCGATGAAGGAAAACTCCTTGGACATATTATCTCCAAAGATGGTGTCAAGATTGACCCTGAAAGGATAGAAGCCATACAGAAAATACCTCTTTCAAGGAATGTGAATGCCCTCCAGTCTTTCAACGGACATATCAACTTTATCATAAGATTCATTCCCAATTTGGTCGAACTAATGAGACCCATGCAAGCACTACTTAAAAAAGATGCCAAGTTTGTATGGACAAAAGAGGGGAAGGAGGCTTTTGCCACCATAAGGGATGCTATCACCAGGTCTCATGTCTTAGTCAGCCCAGATTATACTAAAGACTTTATGGTTTTCTCCTTTGCATCAGAGGATACAATTGTCGGGATATTGCTCCAGAAGAACTTCGAGGGTTCAAGCAGCCTATTGTTTTCATGAGTAGAGCTTTACAGAACTCAGAGTTAAAATATAATATTATGGAAAAACAAGCCTATGCCTTGGTCAAATCTAAAAACATTCCAGGACATACATTGGCTATTCAAAGGTCATGGGGTATGTCCCCCATGCTGCAGTAAAAGACATCTTGTCCCAACAGGATTGCTTAGCAATAAGGGGCACATGGGTATCTAAAATCCAGGAGTATGATTTAGAGATCAAACCAAATAAGTTAATCAAAGGACAAGGCTTGGCTAAGATGTTGACTCAAACAAATGAAAAAGCAATAGACATGATTTGTGAAAACACTAGAACCGAACCAACCATGACTCCTGCATTGCAAGATCTTGACAACCTTGGTATTCGGATATCATATATTTCCTGCTCCATTTTACCTGCCTGGATCACCGCAAAGGACACAAACGACGGGCACTAAGATTGAAGACCACTAGAGATTGCCTCACTCGAGGGTCTAAGTTGGAGGAACCCTGATGAAATCATACCTAGATGCGTAAATGAGCAGGATTCCAGGAGAATCTTAACTAAATTTCACTCAAGATTTTGTGGAGGCCCCTTCGCAACAAATACAACTACCCACAAAATCCTTCGAGTTGGTTACTATTGGCCAACCATCTTTGCAGATGTGCATAGACATGTTAAATGTTTCCAAGAGTGTCAACTCTTCACGGGGAAGCAGAAGTTGGTTGCCCTTCCCCTCACACCTGTAGTAGTCCTTGCTCCCTATCAGCAATGGGGGCTTGATTTCAAAGGCAAATTCAAAGACAATTCCAGCAATGGATTTTGTTGGATTCTCACTGCTACAGACTACTTCAACAAGTGGGTAGGGGCCATACCCACCAAGACAGCCACTGAAAAGGTTGTTATGGACTTCATAGAAGACAATATAATCACAAGATTTGGAATCCCTCTCAAGATAACAACGGATAATGCCAAAGCGTTCAGCTCCATCGAGATGACATCTTTTTGCTTTAAGTATGGCATTACCCTATCCCATTCATCTGATTATTACCCACAGGGAAATGGACTTGTTGATTCCACTAATAAAAATCTAATGAATATCCTTAAGAAAATTGTGGCAACAATAAACAGGCATGGGATAGCAAGATTAAATATGCTCTTTGGCCTGATAGCATCATGAAGAAGAATTCCACTCGAAAATATCCTTTCGAGCTTGTATATGGTCTCACAGCCACCTTGTCGGTCAGCATGCAGATTCCTATCTTCAAAATGATAAGTGAATATGGCACTGAGAGGGAAGAGATGGAACAAAATATAAATCAGATTATAGAATTGGATGAGAGCAAAAGGGCAGCCTCAGATCAAGTCTTAAGGCATCAAGACAGTGTGAAGGGAACCTTTAACAAATCGGCAAAGCCGAGACCTTTCAAAGTTAGAGACACGGTCCTTGTATGGTACAAAAGGAGAGAGAAACCGGGCAAGCATGGAAAGTTCGACATTCTTTGGAGAGGCCCTTTTATTATAGGTGACCTTGCCGAAATGAACTCTTTCATACTCAATACTATGGAAGGAGAAAGGTTACCCCTACCTATGAATGGACAGCATTTGAAGCTGTTCTACGGCAGCAACCTCTAGAAAATGACCATGGGGCCATTTCAGGGCTTTTCTAAACCCTCTCTTCTTGTATTTTTATGTACTTCTATTTTGTATCATATTGTTGTACCATATATGCTTGTATATTAATTTGTATTATATTTCCTATACATTATGCTTTGTACTTTATGCTTTGTATTATATGTTAGAGAAAATGCAAAAAAGATTTTTATGTTGGTATCTTCTTAGCATTTTATCATGTATATGTGGGCTTACACACTTTTGTTTCCATGCAGGAAACAGATATTCTAGGGTTCTTGAACACTCATTTTGATTGATGAATCAAACAAGTGTTCGTCCTGCAATTGGAGCCAGATGTTACCAACTATTTTGTATAATAGTTGAACCTTCCGTTGAGCCGCCAGTTGATGAACATGATCCATGTTCATATCTAGTGTATCAAAGGTTCAGATTTTCATGCCTAGCCAATATTGGCTAGTCATTTTTGTTTTTGTACTGAAATGACCATGCCCCATGGGGTTATTGTAATAAAGTGTGCTAGTAGGGGTTTTGAGTGGCACGGTCTCGTGAGACTTAACTATCAACTAAGGTATTACAAGAAGTTTTTTCCCTTGTCGATTATTCTTTGCCTTTAGCGGAGTAATAATCGATGAGTTTTTCTCCCGCTTCCTCCAAAGCTGTAATGCCCGATTTTAAAAGTTGGGCCTTGGGGGGTTATTAGAGTCCAACTGATGAATATGAACCTACTAGACACTATTTGTAAGTTCTATGGTCATTTCCTAAGTCCCGGGATGCATCAAAACATTGTCCGAAAAAAATTTCCCAGACACCCTCAAATTTTTTAATTTTTTATTTTTCACTATAGAGAAATAATTAAAATTTTCAGTTAATTAAACCATTTCATTTTTACTATGGTTTAATTGAAAATTTTCAAATTGTAATAATTAAGTGGTCTAGGGGTGGTTTTTAGCAAATAAAGACTTGTTTTCCAAGCCAAAACACTCATTTACCCCCTAGACGCACTTATCCTAAGTTTCAGACAGTCATTTAGCCATTTAATTAATATTTTCTCAAAAATTCAATAAATGAGAAATATTAATTAAAATAATCAAAAAATATTAAATTGGAGATAATTGAGTTTGCTCCAAAATAATCCAAATGGATTAAATAAACAGGCTAAATGACATGGCAATTGGCATTTAAGATGATTCCAATCTTCACCAAATGGATTCAGTCAACAATCGAAGCACTACCAATCATCTTCAGTTGAGAAGTTTGCCCTCCATTAGCTTGCTCACGAATTGGGTGAGGTGGAAGGTGTTTATTGGATGGGTGATAAGTTTGAGGTAGAGTGGGGGGCGCCTTGCCTAGGTGGAGGCCACCTCCCCACTCATACCAACCATAAACTCAAAGTTAAGCAAACACTCAACTCCGAGCTTCGTCTTCAATGGAGGAATGCACCCTCACTTCATGCTCATGCCTTCTTATGTGGAGGATGCGTATTGGTTGAAAGAGATGTTTAGGAGTGAGAGTGGGGGCCGCCTTGCCTAGGTGGAGGCCACCTCCCCACTCACGCCTACCTTAGACTTATTTTTTTTGTGTGGATGCTTTGAATTCAGTCATCTTATATATTGTGCAGCTTATCTCATGTTTTGCAACAACAACTTGAATTGTTTAAATTGTTATTGTGTTTATCTCATAAAAACTCCTAAACAACACTCATTCACACCATACATCAAAAAACATTTAAAAACAAGAGGCTTAGACAACTCTTTGTTAGGGATTGCCCCACTTGGCTTCGTTAGGAGTTATCCTGAGGAGCTAGGATCAAGTGACAGCACCTGGCTCTTTGCTTGCCCCCAGGGCCACACCTTTCCCCACTTGGGAAACAACATTTCAAAAGATTTCTACTAATGGTGTGCATTCAATGGACAACATCTCTGGCGCCGTTGCCGAGGACAAATCTTTTTGTTCCTAGACAATTTTAACCTTAGTTTTTTCTTAGTTTTCTACCTTTTTTTATAGATTTTTAGTCAAATCAACTCTCTGAAATTAGACTTCAATCCATCTGGCGACTCCACTTTCAAATAATTTACCAAGGTATTCAACTAGAAGAAACTCTGAAGGCTTACTCAATTTCATCCTTGAACCTAAACAGGTTTATAGGAGGAGATTGAATAAGTTAGTTTCTTGTAGGATCTTTGAGAATCTTGGATCTGAGTCTGTTTTAGACATCCGTAGTTTGTTTGAAGAAAATAATAAAAATTGTTTTTCCGACATAATGGGTGAGTACTTTACTCAACTTGACTTCTCTCAGATAGCAGGTCAACCCCGTCATCTTCCAGACAAATCTGTAGAGAAGCTCCCTATGTTCACTAGCACTGATGCCATTACTTCAACCATGCATCTCAGAAGTTTCTCCAAATGTGTTAACGCTTTTATCAGTGATCCTGCACATCAACATGATGATGTTTATATGAAACTCTTTGCTCTTTCCTTGAATGGAAAGGTGGATGATTGGTATAGTAATTTACCAAACAACTCCTTTTGCTACACTCAAAACTTTCAAAACTGCCTTCACCAACAAGTTTGGTGAAAAGTAGGAACCTAGGCATCAACTGGCTTCATTAACAAACATAAAAAAGAAGGAAAACGAGACTATGGATGAGTTTACCAAGAGATTCACAGAACTATCAAATGCCATTCCTGCCACTTACAAACCACCTGCACCATCTATCTTGGTTTATTACATTGAAGCACTTAGTGGGAAGATGCAATATCAGATCAGGGATAAAGAACCCACTACTCTTCTAGACGCACTGGAACTGGCAGTCAAAATAGACAAAAATATGCAGTCTTCAGGTGAATCCAACCTTCCTGGTTATTCAAGGTCCTTAACTCCTTTAAAGTCAAATGAGCATAAAGAAGAGGATTCTTATAAAAAACAAATGATGGAAATGAAGGAAAGACTTGAAAGAATGGAAGATAAGCATCTAGCCCAAATGAAAGAAATGCAGAACAAGGTTATCAGTATGGAAAGAGCACAGTCACAACCTGCTTCAAGAACATTCCCTCCAAAAACAAATTGGCAAAGAAAAGCACCCAACCATGAACAGAGGCCTCCTCATCAATTAGAAGCTGCTAACATGGTTGAAACTTACATGTTGTTTTGTAGGGCATGTGAAGACTTTCATGAGGAATCTTCTTGCCATTATGCATTCTATGTTCAGGATCATGGTTTTCCAGCAATGTTCCCCCAAATTTCCAGGACGCGGGAGAGTGGGAGCGGGAAAACGCACGTTGGGGACGTGTGGAGACCACCCCCAAATTTTAGGGCAATTTAGGGGGGCAAGGGGGGGGGAGAGGTCATTCAAATTATAAAAAATATAATAATATTCTAAATCTCGACAATAACAATTCATCCTGTACAAATATGGTTTAAGCTACTCCTGGTAAATACAGTTTAATTCTTCAATGATTCAACACACTTCAACATTGTGTAAATCCCTGGCATAAATGTTGTAATGGGGAAATGTAACCAGCGGACCTTATTTCTTCATGATTCCAGAGGGCATCACATTATTTGAGGATTTCAAGTCCAACATACAATTACACAAGAGTGAACTATTAATCCTATATTGGGATCCTATTCATCAATAACAACATGTGCTCTCCTCCTCCAAGCTTTTAGCCCTTGCCTCTACCTTGAGTCTCGAAGTTGATCCTCAAAGGAAATTACTCATCACCCTACAATTTTGATTAAACTTCATAAACCAAGCATTAAAATAAGGTAGAATTAGAAAGAAAAAATTCATGCTTAATAAGTGATTTTGCTTGACTAAAGGATACATTTAGTTTAAGGTCACGATAGAGGAGTTTAACAATTAGCACCACCAACATCAAGGTACATAGAGAGGTTGATGTGCTTGATTAAATGGCAATCCCTTAACCTCATACATGATAAAATCCAGTGGAAACATTGCAATCCTGAAATCTTGAAAAACTGTTAAGACTGTTGAATTCTGAATGGGATCTAAAATTCTACTTTTTGCATATGAACTCCGATGAGGTTGGAACCACTCTCAAACAACCTGAAACAATTAATGGCAATGTTAAAAATTTAAGTAAAAGGATAGAAAATGAAAGATAAGGAAAATACTAAAGATAAGTAAAAGTGGTATTTTCCTTATCTTTCATTTTCTATCCTTTTACTTTAAGAATTTAACATTACCATTACTACTGGAGCGCCTAGGAGCCCCCCATTTTACCGGTGTGTCCTTCAAAACAGGGGGACGAGCTCCCCCCTGCGTTTCCTCAAGTTTCCCCAAATTGGGGATGTGGAGAACCGTTTCGGAAGAAGCCCCCGGGGCGTGGGGAGTGAGGGGGGCGAGCTCCCGACCGAGGGGGGCGAGCTCCCGACCAAGGGGGGCGAGTCCTCGTGGAACACTGATTTCCAGAGGGCTGTGGTCTTAAAGCATCATCAAGTGAGTCCGAGTATATAAACCATGTAGGTGACATGCATAATATTTCCAAAGAAAGTTGGAGAGAGGAAAAATAGTATAGTCAAAAGCTTGATAACATGACTAAATGTTACGATGATAAACCTTCAAGCGAACAGGTTAACAACATGCAAAGGTACAAAGGTGTTACCTACCAGAGGAAAGCAAATGATGGACCTTCCACACAGAATACTCCTAAGGTAACAATTCCAAATGATACTAATAAGTCAAGTGATTTAAGCTTTGATTTGGTTAATTGGTTGGTTAATACTAAAGTCCCGGTGCCTGTTCTAGAATTGTGTAAAATACTTGGACAAAAAGAAAATCTTTTGAAAATCTTAGATTCCCCAACTGATACGAATGCTCCCACACTTTCGAATCCTCCAACACCTTTGAAGCCTTCCACGCCTGTGAAGCCTCCCACGGTTAGGATTATTAATCCTCCCTTGTCCAATTTGGTCATATGTCTAAATCAGGAGTCATGTCTAAATCGGGAGCCCATCCAGTCTATTTATAGTCATTAGCACCATTGGGTAAACTTGACCTAATTGGGGCACATGTTTCAGTTACTAAAGTGTGGGGAACACTAATTGAGGC
>LPNX010909243.1:151009-169314 GCA_001517045.1 Pseudotsuga menziesii
CCCTTCACCGGAGCGCGCTGCAGAACAGGGGACACGCCCCCTTGTGCGTTTTTGAGAGTTTCCTAATTTTGGGGACGCTGGGAAACATTTTCCCAGAAGCCCCCGAGCCCCCGGGGCGCAGGGAGCGAGGGGGGCGCGTCCCCGACCCTGGGGGGCGAGTCCTCGTGTAACACTGATAAAAATCTAATAAATATCCTTGAGAAAAATGTGGGCAACAACAAACGGGCATGGGATAGCAAGATTAAATATGCTCTTTGGCCTGATAGAATCACAAAAAAGAATTCCAATGGAAAATCTCCTTTCGAGCTTGTATATGGTCTCACAGCCACCTTGTCGGTCAACATGCAGATTCCTATCTTCAAAATGATAAGTGAATATGGCACCGAGAGGGAAGACATGGAACAGAGGATAAATCAAATTATAGAATTGGACGAGAGCAGAAGGGCAGCCTTAGATCAAGTCTTAAGGAATCAAGAGTGTGTGAAGGGAACCTTTGACAAATCGACAAAGCCGAGACCTTTCAAACTTGGAGACATAGTCCTTTTATGGGACAAAATGAGAGAGAAACCGAGCAAGCACGAAAAGTTCAACAGCCTCTAGAGAGGCCCCTTTATTATATGTGACCTTGCCAGAATGAACTCTTTCATACTCAATACTATGGAAGGAGAAAGGTTACCCCTACCTATGAATGGACAGCATTTGAAGCTGTTCTACGGCAGCAACCTCTAGAAAATGACCATGGGGTCATTTCAGGGCTTTTCTAAACCCTCTCTTGTTGTATTTTTATGTACTACTATTTTGTATCATATTGTTGTACCATATATGCTTGTATATTAATTTGTATTATATTTCCTATACATTATGCTTTGTACTTTATGCTTTGTATCATATGTTAGACAAAATGTAAAAAGGATTTTTATGTTGGTATCTTCTTGGCATTTTATCATGTATATGTGGGCTTACACACTTTTGTTTCCATGCAGGAAACAGATATTCTAGGGTTCTCGAACACTCTTTTTGATTGATAAATCAAACAAGTGCTCGTCCCATAGTTGGAGCCAAATGTTACCAACTATTTTGTATAATAGTTGAACCTTTCGTTGAGCCGTCGGTTGATGAACACGATCCATGTTCATATCTAGTGTATTAGAGATCCAGATTTTCATGCCTAGCCAGTATTGACTAGTCCTTTTTGTTTTTGTCGTGAAATGACCATGCCCCATGGGGTTATTGTAATAAAGTGTGCTAGTAGGGATTTTGAGTTGCTCGGTCTCCTGAGACTTAACTATCAACTAAGGTATTCCAGGGAGTGTTTTCCCTTGTCGATTATTCATTGCCTTTAGCCGAGTAATAATCGGTGAGTTTTTCTCCTGCTTTCTCCAAAGCTGGAATGCCCGATTTTGAAAGTTGGGCCTTGGGGGTTATTAGAGTCCAACTAATGAATATGAACCTACTAGACACTATTTGTAAGTTCTATGGTCATTTCCTAAGTCTCGAGATGCATTAAAACATTGTCCAAAAAAAGTTTCTCAGATGTCCTCAGATTTATTAATTTTTTATTTTTGACTATAGAGAAATAATTAAAATTTTCAATTAATTAAACTATTTTTACTATGGTTTAATTGAAAATTTTCAAATTGTAATAATTAAGTGGTCCAGGGGTGGTGTTTGGCAAATAAAGACTTGTTTTCAAAGCCAAAACACTCATTTACCCCCTAGACGCACTTATCCTAAGTTTCGGACAACCATTTACCCATTTAATTAATATTTTCTCAAAAATTCAATAAATGAGAAATATTAATTAAAATAATCAAAAAATATTAAATTGGAGAGAATCCAATTTGCTCCAAACTAGTCCAAATGGATTAAATAAACAAGCTAAATGACATGGCAATTGGCATTTAAGATGATTCCAATCCTCACCAAATGGATTCAGTTAGCAATCAGAGCACTACCAATCATCTTTAGTTGAGAAATTCGCCCTCCTTTAGCTTGCTCACGAATTGGATGAGGTGGAAGGTGTTTATTGGATGGGTGATCAGTTTGAGATAGAGTGGGGGGCGCCTTGCCTAGGTGGAGGCCACCTCCCCACTCATACCAACCATAAACTCAAAGTTAAGCAAACACTCAACTCCAAGCTTCATCTTTAATGGAGGAATGCACCCTCACTTCATGCTCACGTCTTCTTATGTGGAGGATGTGTATTGGTTGAAGGAGATGTTTAGGAGTGAGAGTCGAGGGCGCCTTGCCTAGGTGGAGGGCACCTCCCCACTCACGCCTACCTTAGACTTGATGTTAAACTCCAATCATTGCTCCGAGCTCATTTATTCAAGGGAATTCACCCTCTTTTGGCTCCTTGCATGCCAAGTTAAATTTAGGTTTTAGGTTGTCTATATTTGTTATAAAAGCGGGTCTCTTGCTCCTTATATCTCATGGAGAATTTGCAAGAGAACTCTGCCAAAATTGTAATGCTCTCATTTGTTTAAAGTGGAATAAAAGCGAATTTAGAGGTCCATGCATGGTTTTTTAGTGTTGTGGTTTCATCTTATGTGAGGTGATATCTCTCTCAACCCTACTCTCTCTTTTGCAAACGTATGTTCATTGCTAGCTTAGGAAGGCTATCAATCTAGCGCAAAAGGTTAGCCATTTATCGTCTTTAAGTTGGTTATCTATGCAAGGTCTTTCGAATATCTAAATTGAATAGGATGTAGTCAGTAATACTAGTGTTTTTTGGATATTTGTTTGATTTAGTCCTTGACTGGACAACTATGATGTTTCATAATACAGTATCGACTTTGATGTATCATTTTACATTTGGCATGACTACATGATGATGATATATATCAATGCTTTCTCCATATTTATGTTCCAATGTGTTTATCTGATGTTATTGTTGCTTTAAATGTTTAAAATCCTAAAAAAAAGAATGTATTTTGTATTTTTTAATGCTTGCCGACTTTTCCCGATTTTTCCTGATTCTTTCACCGATGTTGCCGAGAAGTTGTATTCGGGACCCTTGCCGACTTTTTGCTGATGCCGACTTTTTCAACATTGGTTTGGCCATTAAATATGAAGAGTCACGTCTCTTGTTAAATATAATTACGTTTTCATTATTTATAGTATATACTTATTTGTGATTTTCTTTGTTATTTATTATGTATATTTGTTACATTCTCCAAGGAAGAGGGACTTTCCCTATATGGGCTGATGTCTGCACCACCAGGTCTGGATTACTATATCAATGACATTGTGCTCAATTGGGTTGTTCTGAGTTTAGTACAAATTGATTATTTGATAGAGATGATACACTTGTCTTTGCCGTACATACATATGAGTTCAATATTGCAAGCAATCCCAAATAGTTCATGATGTGGTGTGAGAATATTTTCACCAATGAAGATGGCATGAATGACAAAGGAGGTTGGTAGGTTGTTGATGCAGTGTTCCTTGTACATAAGGCTTTTACCTTGAAGATTCCGAAGAAAGTCAAAGTACGAAAGAAGCCGCGATCCAAATTCATGTTTCTTCAAGCTCGTTGATGGTCAACTGTTTGTCCAAGCCCCTAGCAGAGGGGAGATTCCTGATCCAGAGAGTATATCTTATGGTTGGAAGATAACATTTCCCTCAAAGAGAGGGAGTTGTAGATTTTTTGTACTCCAGAAAGTGTCCAGTAGATCACCATTAATGGAAGCAGAGAGCAAAGAAGATCTGGGTGCCTGCAGAGAAGTTACTCCAGCAAACATACAGCAGTCTGTATAACAACCTTAATGGCAGCAGCAGTTCTGTGCAACGAGAATGAGGGCATTTATGGAGGAGAGAAAAATAAAGAGCACATGCATGCACCATCCTCAGTTTAGTTCCAATTTAGATGTTTTTTATATTTAGCAATTCAACACTATTTCTGAGTTTGCTTTAGTTAGTAGTTGCAGGCACAGTTAGTTAAGGCAGGTGGAAAGTTTCCAACTAAGTCACATGACACTAGGACAAGGTACACACATACAAATATCTGACACAGGACACGTCAACCTCCAAAACAATACAAGGGGGATATATATATATATATATATATATATATATAATACACTACTTTTCATTGCAAATAAGCTGGCAAGGTGATCATAATGCATACCTGGGCAGCAACATGAAAAATGTCATTTGTTTCTGCAAGAGTAAGTATCCTAAAGAATCAGAGAGAAACAAACTACATCAAAATAAACTGAAGCCAATTCTTTCACATCACAGAAGAGATCTTCTGCATATTGAACACTTAGCTTCATAAAATTTAACACATTCAAATTTCTACTGACAAATAAATTGTATAGACAGGAGGAGCATGGGATATATACCATCTGCGTGTTGTTTAAATTTACGTAGCTCATCTTTGTTTTTACAAAGAGATCGCTCCCCAATACAAAGTAATGAATGGAATGTTTCCCAAGCAGCCTCAGCACAATAAGTGCTACACCAAAATTCAAGAACTAGTATCAGAATTACCGAAAACTTAAAAAATCGTATAAACAAGCCATTACAATGATCAGACAAAAGTTACTCGGTTAAAGAAAATTCTGACTAACAAGCAGACAAAAAAAGGTCTATTTCTTTATTAAATATCATTAACTACAGAATAACTGCACACTAATTATGATGAGAGACAAATCTGTTACATGCATTACAACTATATTTTCACATTACAAAATGACATTATTCTAGCTGGTGAGTCCCGGAAGCAAAGACGAGAACAAAACTAGAATGAAATAATTCATGAAAAAAAGTAATAAGCAAGATTTCGTACATCAAACTTCAAAGAAATTAAATCAGATAAACAAACTTACAAACAAACAAACAAAATGGAATCCTTGCACACGTCAGAAAGAATAATATTGGGGTAATGTCAACACAAAAATATGTGCTTAATGTTGATGTTATGACTTGTGACTAAATGTAAAGTGGTTAAACCACCGTGAACTCCCAAGTGTTGAATTTTTGTACCTAGTGAAGTGTTCCCCTAGTGACTTTGTGCATTAGTCACTAAAAAGGGGACAAGTTACATGACCCTTGTATTAATTACTTGAGATGAGTAATTAATGCACTTTAGAGAATAAAATGGCTTTTTAAATAAATTTAAGTGGAGTTCAGTGGAAAAATATTTAATGGAGAGAAAAGTGATTTTTCTCATCCCTTGATGAGAAAACACTAGATCAAATGTGGTCCCTTGATCTAGTGACCTTTCAGCTAACCTAGGAAAGTGAAATGAAAAGACAAGGGAAACAATAAAAAAGGCACCCCATTTCTCATTTTCTAACCAAGAGAGTTGGAGAGCAAATTTGAGAGAGCAAGTCAAGTCCTTGGGAAGAGGAGGAGTAGCAGAGAAAGAAAGACTATGGCATGCATTCCCAAGCAAAGAAATATTGTACACCAGCACAAAAATCAAGGTGAAAGTACAGCAGCACAAATTCCAAGGCTGCTGACACAATTTTCGAGCAGAATTTTGACAGTCCGTATAATTCTATACAGTCCGTACAATTCCGTATAGTATGTTAGTTTTGTACCTAGAGAAGTGTTCCCCTAAGTGACTTTAGCCTTAGTCACTTAGTGAAGGGAAATAAAGTGACCCTTGCATTAAATGACTTAAGTGACATTTAATTTGGCTTTAATATCTAAAGTCAGTTTTTGATAAATTTAAGTGGATGAGTGAAATTAATATTTTAGAAATAAAATATGAGCAATTAATTTCAACCGTTGATCTGCCCACAGGGGTGTAGACTGACTGGCAAATGCCGTGTAAATGAAGGAATGTTGTAAAGGAGGTCTCAAGTTCGAATCTCACCCCGACTTATCCGTGCCCCATGCTTGCGGGCTATGTGGATGCACCTGGGGTTATAGTGGCAGCTGACAGGAATGAACCCCGTGTCACGCGAGTACCAAAACCGCCCAGTTACCGATTCCCCCAGTACAAAAAAAAAAAAAAAAATTCAACCGTTGATCTAATCTAATATTCACCGTTGGATTAGATGGGCCCTAGGGTTTACTCAAAAAGGAAAGGGAAAGGCATTTTGCCTCACTTTTGTAGATTGAAGTGAGAAGAGAGAGCTGAGAAGAGAAGTTTCCTTTTCTGAGATAGAAAGGAAAAATTTGCAGCATGCAAATCGAGGAGAGGACAGTAGCAAAGAGGGCACGGAAATCAAGGAGAGGACAACAGCATTTATTGTTGGTCCGTACGGTACGATTTTCGAAGCTGCGGGCACTTTTTTCGTGGTAAATTTTTGGGCACGCTTTTCGAGAAAAAAATTGGGCACGGATTTAGAGGTCCGTATAGCGACACAAAAATCGAGGCAAAAAACAAAGAAAAAAATCTGCGTTTGCTTTTTTTTGTTTGGCGCGGAAAACGAGGCAGAAATTTTCTCTTCTGGGTTGAGATATGTTGGTCTGAAAATTTCTGAGTTTTGCTGTAAATTTCCTAATAATAAAATCTCTCTCTCTCTGACTGGTTTTCCCCTTGTGGCGTTTTCCAGTGCCATTGGCCGAAAATATTTGTGTTCTGTGTGTTGAATGGTGTGCTGATAATTATTTTTTGTCAGTGAAAAATTGTAGTTTCAGCAGTGTTTTAAAGTCTGAAAATTTCATGTTTATTTCTAGCATTTTTATTTTCTGAGAATGTCGTAAACAGAGTTAAATTTTACTTGAAACCGGTGGCTGAAAACTAGTGAAAAATCTACAAGGTATCAGAGCTGAGTTGGGCAGAAAACTAAATTTTAGCAGTGAAACAGTCATTTCCAGAATTCAGAGAAAACTTTTGTGATAGTAGTACATTTTGCTGACACTTGTTCTTTGGGAAAAAATGACTTCCGTTGGGTTGAGAAGTGAAGATGGAATAGATGGGGCACGGAATTTTGTCTCATGGAAGGCTAGGATAGTCCTTTTGTTGAGAGAGAATGAGTTGTGGGATGAGGCAGTTATCAACACTACTGCTCACCCCATTGTCATTCCAAGTGCTACCACTGATGCAATAGCACATGCAGCCTTTGTAAAAGACATTAAAGCCATGGGGATTATTTTGGATGATGTTAAAGATCATGTTATTCCTCACATTTCCGGGAAGGATCATGCACATGAGATGTGGAAGGCTTTGACCGAGTTGTTTCAGAGTACTAATGAAAACAGGAAGATGCTGCTTAGAGAAGCTGATGAACATCAAGATGGTCAATGGTGAGATGTGTATGACTTATCTTACTAGGATCTCTCAAGTGAGAGATGAGCTTGCAGTTGTTGGGGTAGCGATTACTGGTCCTGAGTTAGTGCGGACAGCCCTGAATGGGGTGACTTCTCCTTGGGCTATGTTTGTTCAAGGGTTGGTGGCCAGAGACAACTTACCAGATTGGGACAGTGTATGTGATGACTTTGTTCAGGAGGAGACTCGGAGGGGTTTCTTGCAGTGCAGTGGCTCTACTAGTAGGGGAGACGAGGAGGATGTGGCATTGACTGCGAAGGGGAAGAAGAAGAGCAAGAAGGGTCACAAAAAGGGTGGGGCCAAGCAGCAGCAGGATGGGCAGAAGAAGGATATGAGCACTGTGAAGTGCTTTGCATGTCACAAGATGGGACACTATGCTGCAAAGTGTTCGAACAAGAAGAAGAAGAAGCAGCAGCAGACAGCGGCTTCAGCAAAGATCGATGATTTTGCAGCATGATTTCAGAGTGAGTTTTCACTATGCACTAGGCATATTGAGAGAGAGAGAGCATCCATTCTCACCAGTGCGGATGTTGACAGATAGAGGGAGTTTTCCCGTGTGACAGACCATTCTTACAGTGCATCTACTTCCAGCACTTGGTACATAGATAGCGGAGCCTCGAGTTACATGACAGGTGCTCGTGAGATGTTCTTCGAGCTTTCACAGACAGATACAGATGTGGAGGTTGTGTTGGGAGATGACTCAATAGTCAGTGCAGTTGGACGTGGGACCATTACATTTCAGAGGGAGTCCATGAGTCCCATGGTATTGCGGGATGTATTGTATGTACCTGGGCTGAAGAAGAACCTAGTGTCAGTTTCCATGATCGAGGACCAAGGTCTTGGGGTGTCTTTCATAGATGGACACGTGCATATGTTTCCCAAGACTGCAGGACCATCTGCTTCAGTTGCCATTGGAGCGAGATGTGGGAAACTGTATAGGCTCTTGTTTCAGCCGCAGCATGCTTTAGCACATAGCAGCAGCAGTGAGTTGTGTGAACTGTGGCATAGGAGGATGGCTCACTTGCATCATCCAGCCTTGGGGTTGTTGAGACACATGGTTACAGGATTACCGAAGTTCAGCACAAGGCAGAGTGATGTGTGTAGGGGGTGTGCTTTGGGAAAGTACACCAAGACTGCTTTTCCGAGCAGTGATAGCAAGTCAGCAGGTACCCTTGACTTGATACATTCAGACTTATGCGGACCTATGTCTTCTGTGTCCTTGAGAGGATACAAGTATTATGTGACATTCATTGATGACCATTCCAGGAAGACCTAGATCTACTTTCTGAAGAGCAAAAAGTCTGAGGAAGTCTTGCAGAGGTTCCAAGAGTTCAAAGCTCTTGTGGAGAACCAAACAAGGAGGAAGATCCGAGTCTTGAGATCGGATAACGGGGGTGAGTATTATACCTCCAAGGAGTTTGATGGATTTTGCAGACAGGAGGGGATCAGGAGACAGTTGACAGTTCCATATACTCTAGAGCAAAATGGAGTAGCAAAGAGGAAGAACAAGCCCATTGTTGGAGCAGCCCGAGCTATGCTACATGACCAGTCACTTCCATTCTTTCTCTGGGTTGAGGCTTGCAGCACCGCTGTATATCTTCATAACAGGAGTCCCCATCGAGCAGTGAGGATTATGACACTTGAGGAGTGCTTTTCAGGAAAGAAGCCTAAAGTTGGCCATTTTCAGACATTTGGTAGTCTGACTTACTCTCATGTCCCTTCAAAGAAGAGGACAAAGTTGGAGCCCACTGCAGAGAAGGGCATCTTTGTGGGCTATGATGAGACTGCGAAGGCCTTCCGTATTTGCCTTCCCTCTCAGAGGAAAGTGGTGGTGAGAAGGGATGTGAAGTTTGAGGAGGAGCGGGCCTTCAGGAAGTCGAGAGAGTCAGAGCAGGGAGAGCAGCAGGTCCCTGCACCTCAGGTTGTGGCACAGGTTCCATCTACGCAGCAATCAGGATCACAGGTTTCTGGGCTTACAGGACCGCAGAGTGTTGGCACAAGATCACCAGGTTCAGTGGTTAGACCAGCAGGGTCTTCGGGGACAGGTGATGGGTCTACTATTACAGGTACACCTTACAACGGATCGAGATTAGGATCAGGATTAGGATTACAAGGTACACCTGGTGTTGGCACACCAGCTTCAGGTTCACGAATTACTGGGGTTTCCACCTCTAGTAGTTCTTCAGATGATGATCGACCAGTGTGGCAGCAACCTCCAAGGACGAAGGCACCTAAGTGGCTTCGGGATACCTTGAAGGAAGCTCAGGAGTTTGGGACACCAAGGGAGGATGTGAGAGCCATCAAGATGCCTGACAGATTGGGCATGTTGTTGGTGGCTAGTACACGAGATTCTAAGCCTTCTACTTTTGAGGAGGCCTCCCAGCATTCGATATGGAGAGATGCCATGATGGATGAGTACCATTCCATCATGAAGAATGATGTATGGGAGATTGTTCCGAGACCTGAGGGGAAGTCAGTGGTGACTTCTTGTTGGCTTTACAAGCTAAAGCATGCGGCAGATGGGAGTGTGGAGAAGTACAAAGCCAGGTTTGTAGCGCGGGGGTTTTCACAGGTTAAGGGCATTGATTATGATGAGACTTTTGCGTCGGTTGCTCGGTATACTTCTAACAGGGGCTTGATCTCCATTGCAACGGAAATGGATTGGAAGATCCAACATATGGGATGTGAAGACCGCATTTCTCAATGGGATCATAAAGGAGGAGATTTACATTAAGCAATCTCAAGGATTTAAGAAACATGAGAGAGTCTCATGTTTGCAGGTTGAAGAAGGCCCTATATGGGCTGAAGCAAGCTCTAAGAGCTTGGTACTCCAAGATCGATTCTTACTTGTTGAGCATGGGGTTTCAGAAGAATGAAACATATCTGAATCTCTACTTCATCATGGTTGGAGATGATCCACTTGTTCTTCTGCTATATGTTGATGACTTGTTTATCACAGGGAGAGAGAGACCCATTGCAGCATGCAAGAAGGATCTTGCAGCAGAGTACAAGATGACTGATATTGGGTTGATGCATTATTTCTTGGGATTGGAGGTCTGGCAGGAGCCTGGACATATTTTCCTGGGGCAGGGAAAGTATGCGGTTGATATTTTGAGGAGATTCAGAATGGAGGATTGCAGGCCTATGTCGACACCTATGATCACCAACTAGAAGAAGCTTCATGCTTCTGAGGGAGAGTTGGTGGATCCTACTTTATACCGTCAGCTTATCGAACCATTGATGTATCTGGTCAACACTCGACCAGATTTCTGTTTTGCAGTGAACACTCTTAGCAAGTTCATGGTTGAGCCTAGGAGTGTGCATTGGGCCATTGCAAAACATGTGTTGCGCTATCTTTCAGGGACACTAGATTTTGGTTTGGACTACAGGAAGTCAGAGGGGATCAGATTGGTTGGCTATACAGACTCAGATTGGGCAGGCAGTGTGGCAGACTGAAAGAGCACTTCCGGATGTTGTTTCAGTTTGGGCTCGGCAGCAATGTCATGGTTCAGTCAGAAGCAGAAGTCCGTTGCATTGAGTATTGCAGAGGCTGAGTACATGGAAGCCAGTTTGGCCAGCTACGAGGCCCCTTGTGGATTCGCAAGTTGCTAGTAAATCTATTTGGTCAAGAGCTTAGGCCTACGGTGATTTACTGTGACAATTAGAGTTGCATCCAGCTCTCTGAGAATCCAGTCTTTCATAACCAGTCAAAGCACATAAAGATCAAATATCATTTCATCCGAGACTATGTTCAAAGAGGGGTAGTTACGCTTCAGTACATTTCCACAGATGAGCAGGTAGCAGACATTCTGACGAAGTCTTTGGGGCGAGGTATGTTTGTCTTCTTCAGGGACAAGTTGGGAGTGGTGCAGAACACCTTCCTCGATAAGAGGGAGTGTTAGTTTTGTACCTAGGGAAGTGTTCCCCTAAGTGACTTTAGCCTTAGTCATTTAGTGAAGGGAAATAAAGTGACCCTTGCATTAAATGACTTAAGTGACATTTAATTTGACTTTAATGTCTAAAGTCAGTTTTTGATAAATTTAAGTGGGTGAGTGAAATTAATATTTTAGAAATAAAATATGAGCAATTAATTTCAACCGTTGATATAATCTAATGTTCACCGTTGGATTAGATGGGCCATAGGGTTTACTCAAAAAGGCAAGGGAAAGGCATTTTGCCTCACTTTTGCAGATTGAAGTGAGAAGAGAGAGCTGAGAAGAGAAGTTTCCTTTTCTGAGATAGAAAGGAAAAATTTGTAGCATGCAAATCGAGGAGAGGACAGCAGCAAAGAGGGCACGAAAATCGAGGAGAGAACAGCAGCATTTATTGCTGGTCTGTACAGTCCGTACGATACGATTTTTGAAGCAGCAGGCACGTTTTTCGAGGCAGATTTCTGGGCACAATTTTTTGAGAAAAAAATTGGGCACAGATTTCGAGGTCCGTACAGCAGCACGAAAATTGAGGCAGAAAACAGAGAAAAAAATCTAAGTTTAATTTTTTCTATTTGGCGCAGAAAACGAGGCAGAAATTTTCTCTTCCGGGTTGAGATAAGTTGGTCTGAAAATTTCTAAGTTTTGCTGTAAATTCCTAATAATAAAATCTCTCTCTCTGACTGGTTTTCCCCTTGTGGGTTTTTCCAGGGCCATTGGCCGAAAATATTTGTGTTCTATGTGTTGAATGGTGTGCTAATATTTATTTTCTGTCAATGAAAAATTGTAGTTTTCAGCAGTGTTTTAAAGTCTGAAAATTTCATGCTTATTTCCAACACTTTTATTTTCTGAGAATGTCAAACAGAGTTAAATTTTACTTGAAACTGGTGGCTGAAAACTAATGAAAAATCTACATAGTATGTACAGTCCGTACAATTTTACTGTAGCTGGCACGAATTTTGAGGCAAAGTGGGCACGAATTTTGAGATGCATTTATTGCTGAGATAGAAGGAACGCAAACCAAGGCATTCAGACCGTACAAGCAGCACGCAATTTGAGGAAGAATTGACTTAAATTTGCAGTCTATCCATACAGCACTTCAACACGATTTTCAAGAAGATTTGGCACAGATTTCAAGACTGTTAAGCACGGAAATCGAGGCTGGAATTTGTCTGATTGGTTGAGATAACTTGATAAGTTGTGTTCTGCTGTTACATTATTTTACTGAAGAAATAAAATTTACTCTCTCAAACAGGTTTTCCCTTTGTGGGTTTTTCCTGGGCAATTTCTCAAAAATATAATGTCTGGAATTTTTCCTATTTGTGACTGTCAGTAAATTTCTATTTCCTAGATTAGTGAAAATTTCCAGTGTTTCATGTACAATTTGCATATGAGGAGTCAAATCATCTACAGCATAAATGTTTATTGGGTTGGGCATTAAACATTGAGAAAGTGAATTAAAACCAGGGTGGGAAAATCACTCAAAAACCTACATGGTATCAAAGCTCAGAGGGCAGATTTGGGTATTGAAAATTTCAGACAATCAGTGGGAGGATATGCTTGATGGGGCTGGGAATTTTGTCCCGTGGAAGTCTAGGGTAGTGCTTATATTGGAGAAAAATGAACTTTGGGATGAAGTGGTTCATAGTACACAAACAAACCCAATTCCACCAATGCACAAGCACAAGCACTTGCTACCTTCAACAAAAAGGACATAAGAGCTAGAAGGATCATTCTAGATGCAGTTAAAGACCACGTTTTCCCACATATTTCAAGCAAATACCATGGCTATAAGATGTGTGACGCTTTGACCAGCTTATATCCGAGTTCGAATGAGAATCGAAAATTGGTACCGCAAAAAAAAGTTGAAGAGCATAAGGATGGCTACATCTGAAAATATAGCTTCTTACCTTACCAGAATATCTCAAGTGAGAAACGAACTTGCCTTCTTGGGATAGACTGTGGGATGATTTCATGCAAGAAGAGACGCGTAGAGGTCTTGTGCAGTGTAGCTCATCAAACGGTAAGGAGGAAGAAGAGAATGTTGCCTTCTCAGCTACAAGAAAGAAGTCCAAGAAGGGCCCTAAGGAAGGAGTGAAGTAGCAAAGAGGTGAACAGAAGAAGGACCTAAGTAGAGTAAGTGTTATGCATGCAATGCATTTGGCCATTATGCTGGCCAATGCCCTAATAAGAAGTGGGGCAAGCAGGTAAAGGAGGAACAGGTTGCAGCTACAACAGAAATCTAGAGGTACGATGCAAAGTTCAAGAAAGAATTCTCTATCGTCACAGTTGTTTCGAGTTGCGGCAGTAGTATACCTGTGGATGCAGGGAAGTGAATAGTTGAGAGTGCGTATTGTGAGCACATGAATGGGATGCGAGATGCATTCCTCACTTGTACAAGATGGAGAGGGCACAGCCTATGCAATCCGAGAGATGGGACGAGTACGGTTCCAGTGAGAGTTTGGAGAGCTTCTGGCAGTATCAAGAGTGCTCTTTGTTCTAGGGCTGAGATAGCAAACTCTCCATTCCAACCTTGAAGAGTGCAGGGTATGCAGTGGTGTTCAAGAGTGAACACATATTTATCTACCCAGTGGGAGTGGATCCGATTGAGCCAGTGTTGATTGGTCATCGAAGAGATGGAGAGTATGTGATGCGTGGTCAGCCTACATCTGGAGGATCTAGGTGGATGACAAGATCAGAGTCTGAGACAGACGAAGAGTGTGAAGCTCCAAGGATTGATGTGTCGTCGAGTAGTCAGTCCTTAGTTAAGAGGGGAGAGCGAGATGCTCCGAAGATTGCGATGGTACCAGGTATCTAGTCTTCGATTCAGGGGAGGACATGAGAGGCTAGTTCTTCCAATACTGGTAGGAGAGTTAGCTAGTATGACTTGTCACTGATGGATGAGCGAGATGAGATTTCTCGACATGAGGCACCAGTGCAGAGTACAGGTTCTGTAGAGGGCCAACTTCCAAAGACAGACGGAGCTTCTATAGCAAACAGTGTGAGACTGGAGTGTGATTCTAGTGGAGGACAAGCCAGAAAGACTTCCCGCAGGAAGCGGAAGTGGTGAGTGTTGCAGCTCAAGATGTCCTTCATGCAATGATGCCTAACATGAAGGGGCATTAAATTTTACCTTTCTAGAGAGGAGTTTAGAAAGGGTGGGCATTCTTACATTGTGTGAGAAGCACATGAGCAGATTACCAGCTTTGGTGGAGAAGCAGTTTATCTTCTTCATGGATAAGTTGGTCAGTACAGATGAGCATTGGTTCAAAACAATGGAAGAAGAATTAGATCAAATTGAGAAAAATGAAATATGGGAACTTGTCCCTAGACCAAATAACAAGAATATGATTGGCACGAAGTGGGTTTTCATAAACAAAATGAATGAAGATGGACAAGTAATCAAAAACAAGGCCCAATTGGTTTGTAAAGGCTATGCTCAGATCGAAGGAATAGACTTTGAAGAAACATTTGCACCAATAGCCAGAACGGAAGCTATCATAATGATATTGGCTTATGCTTGCTCCAAAGTCATCAAAGTGTATCAAATGGACGTAAAATCAACTTTTCTGAATGGGGAATTAGAAGAAGAAGTCTACATCGAACAACCAATAGGATTTCAACTTTCGAAAAACAAGGGCCATGTATGCAGATTCAAAAGGGCTCAATATGGCCTAAAGCAAGCTCCTAGAGCTTGGTACTCCAGATTGGATAGGTACTTGCAGCAACAAAATTTTACGAGGGGAAGTGCAGACAGCAATTTGTACATCAAACAGGACAATGACAGCATACTCATCATCGAAGTATATTTTGATGATATCATCTTTGGAAGTGATGATGATTCACTAAGTCAACAATTTGCTAAAGACATGCAGAAAGAGTTTGAAATGTCTTTGCTCGGTGAATTAACCTTCTTCTTGGGACTTCAGATATCTTAACGAACAGAAGGCATTTTTATTACTCGGACAAAATACATCAAGAAAATGTTAAAGATATTCAAGATGGAAGATTGTAAACCTGTGAGTACTCCTATGATCACCGATTGTAAGCTAAGCATGGAAGACGAATCTGAAGAAGTTGATCAAAGGCTTCATAGGTCAAGATAGGTAGTCTACTATATGTAACAACCTCAAGACCAGATGTGATGCAAGCCGTTGGACAAGTTGCAAGATTCTAAGCTGCTCCAAAGGAAACTCACATTATAGCAGTGTTGCAGCTGCAACTTTTCTCCCCAATTTTCTTAAATTCGGGACCCCTCCTCATGATTTTGTTTTAATCTTTGAATCCTTGGAGTTGTTGGCATGCGTTTCAATCTTTAAATGACTACAAATCTTGACTCTTGACCAAGGTCTAGTTTTTTATTGTGCCGAAGTTTATGGCGAGCCCTAGCTATTAAGATTGTTTTGTTTATTGATCAAACCAGTTGTCTCTACTGAGGTCGCAATTGTTGGATGTTTGAAGTTGACTGAAGCACTTAGTTTTTTCGTTGTTTTGATCGAAAGTTCGAACCGTGCCCTGTCCGCCGTTGCGGCTCCTAAAGCAATTTAGCTTCCGAAGTGTGAAAGCACCGATGGCCGATGCGTTTTAACCTGTTTGGTCGCGGGCATGAAGTCGTGTCTCGTCCGCCGTTGCGAATGGAAAAGCCTTTTGTCTTCCGAAACGCAAATCCGTCTGACATCCGACTTACATCGCATGGCTTTAGTTTTCTCTTTTCCGCCGTTGCGGCTCTCCAAGTCTTTTGGTTTCCGAAGTTCAAATCCTTCCGACTTCCGATTAAAGCCTCTCTTGCACGCATGTCACTTGTCCGTGATTTGGGTTTCTTCCGCCGTTGCGGTTGGGAAAGCCCCTTGGCCTCCGATGTTATTTCCTCCCGATTGCCGATTTTAAGTTTTCCCGCCAATGTGTTTCCTGTTGACTGCCGTAGGCTAGGTTTGTCAAGCCCGTAGATGGTGCGCCTCGCCATTTCCTTGTGGAATAGTCGTTTAATCGATAATATTTGCTGTTTTGAATGATGTTGGTCGATTGATGGCAGGCGGGTTTGAGGAGATTAAGTACTCTACCATGGTGTTGAGAAAGACGGACCGTTTGGCAAGAATATAACTGAAACCAGAGGGATCGCCAAGAGAACCAGGGGAGTAGAAGACAAAACCCGGAGCTATAACGACGCGAGCCCAAGAAGTCATCAATTACCAAGTGGTCCATGATTACATACAGACAAGGAATGCAAAGCGTTAGAGGAAATGAAAGATCATGCGTCCGAGGAAAACGAAACGCTCTGTAATTATAGTGTAAATATTTGAAAGTAGGAATGAGATAGGGGCTTTTTCCCTGGAAAATTTTGTAAATGTTTACTGGTAAGAGGAACTACTTCGTCTTGCAAAGGAAACTGCAATTTTGCCTGTTGGAGAGAGTGAAATGTGGAATGTATCAATGCGACTCAATGAATAATGTTGAAGAGGAACTATTTCATTTTCAGCCGTGTTTCATTTACTGTGAGAGTATTTAACTTCCTGGACCTATGTCCTTGTTGAGTGTTCTTCAGTATTTTTTGGGATGTCTTCCACTGTTGGTAATAAATGTTGTTCATAAAATAATCGGTTATCTGGTTGTTTAAATATCTGTAATTGTTCATGTGTCTTGAATGAAGTATCAGCTATCTGTAACTCTTCATAATGCACGTACAAAATGTATTACTCACCAATGAATGATAATTCTTCTCCCTAGGGATAGTTCAGGTTGTTAGTTTACTTTGTGTTATGTTGTATGTGTTTTAGGTGCTTGTGAACCTTAAGACGAGAGGTAAGAACCTGCGCATCACATTGTGACTGTTCTTTGCATCTTTAGCACCCTGCATTGTTAGTTAGGCACTCGCATATCATACATTAAGTCAAAAAAATTACAAAAAACTCGGTGGACCAGGCCGCAACCGGTAAAACCTTTGTTTTGTTGTTTGACCTACGGTAGCCGGACCGCAAACCGGACGGATTCCCTATACCAAACAGTCAACGGGCTAGTTGGGAACGTTGATTGGGGCGAATCCCTTACTGTTGTCGCCTGCGAATGTCCAGGCCCCAACAGTTTTGGCGCTAGAAGGAGGGCCGCCAATGCATGGCTGGCCGAGGAAACCCGTTTTCCCGAGAATTTTCCACAGGTGACAGTTCCGAAAGAAGTGGGTTCCATAATCCAATCCCGGAAGAAAACAGAGAACATCTATATGCTGTTGGTAACGAAGTGGTTAACGACCTAAGAAGACACACCCGGGCATATGTAAAGAAGCTTGGAGGGTTGCCAATTATCCCTGACTTACCTAGAAGAGAATACAAGAAGAAAGACCGTCCTATAGCAGAAGATTCAGTGTTGGTTGGAGACTGGGAAGAACTTGTAGAAACTGCTCTGCAGGAGGTTGAATTACCTTTGAACCTGTTGCCGCCTAATACACACTTTATGACACGGGAAAGTCTCCAACCCGCTGTGTGTGTCATCGGGGGCAAGTTAGAGCTGGGGACCACTATCACCACAGTCCACAACTCCTCCGTTTAGGCTAGATCCCAACAGAGCCAAGGGGGGTAGTCCCTACAGGGAAATAAGTCCCAGATTTATTAACTATTAGTTAAAGGGATCTTTTACTAAGATTACAAAATGACAAGACCAGTGCCTAGATTAAATGGAGTCAAAATATTACAAGTTACAAACAATAACAAATCAAGGTATCTAAGCAATGTACAGATGAATTAAATTTATCAATATAAACAAATAAACAAGTAAGATAGTTACAGTTAAGAGATAGCACAAGGAAAATGCCTTAAATGAAATTCAGTAAATAAAAAAAAGAAAGGACTTTAAGTTGTATTTACTTGAAGCACTTTAAACAAATATTGAACATTCACTGCATGAACGAATATAGAGCTGAAAGTAAATGAGACCGAAAGTAAATGTGTTGGAGTGCTTGCAGTAAAAATAAAATGAAAGTGCTTGTAGTAAAACCTTGAACAGCAAGGCAAAACAGTAGTGACCAATGTTTGTAGGACGTTTTGCAGTGTCTCCTGGTAAATTTTAATAAATTTTATTAGAGTTGGAATCTTTGATTATGTTTTAGAACCGGTGGTGTGACTACCCCGATCTAGTTCTTCTCAAACTGAAGATGGAAT
>LPNX010909247.1:0-74630 GCA_001517045.1 Pseudotsuga menziesii
GTTTCTCCAGAGTTAGTATTATAATGTATTTCGGCCATCATTCCCCTCTGACCTCACACATTAGGGGGCATCTGTTATACAGCTGATTGGCACCTCTCCATCTGAGTGCTGACATCTCTCAGGTCGGCACACAAAAGGACACTTATGGATTGAGGTTTTCCTAGTTTCATTATACCTTGGTTGATGATGAAATACATTACCTATATGCCCAGCTGGTTACTTAGCTATTTTGAGATTTTGAGTGCATGCGCGACTATCTTTATTGGCATCTCGCACATATGCGCGAGTGTTATGTCCAGCAGGTCGCGCATACATCTATGCGCGGGTTGCTCTTGTATAGAGTCGCGCATGATGCGCGTGTTGCTTTACTACATACCTGCGCATATTTTCCTCAAAATTAGTTTTTAAAAACACGAGTTAATGGGAGATTAGTTGTTTCATTTACCTTAATCCCATTAACTGCTGTAACCTCCCTAACTTTCGAGAACTGCCTCATTTTCTTCAGATAAATAGAGGCCTTGGGGAGGGTGTTGGATATTCATACTTGGAGAGCAAAGTTATGCTGGTGGATTTTCTACAGAATCTTTGGAGCAGAGAAACTCAGAGTCCTTTGGTGACAGAGGAGTCCCTTATTCAGACATTGGGTTGTAACCTAAAATCCCTCTATTATTGTTAATAAAGCAGATTACTTCTTCCATATTGTGTTTCATGTGTTGTGGCTTGGTAAACGTTTATATTTCATTATAATATGTGATTTGCCTAACCTGAATCTTTATATATGAATCATACTGTATATTGGAAGAATCTTTGTTAACAGGTTGAAGGAGGAACTATCCTGGAGATTGTAGAAGTGAAGCAAAGAAGAAGAAGTTAGCTTGGATCAACCTTCGTTTATTACAAGTAAGTTCCTGCTACTTCCTTATTTCCCATTTGTGATTTTATAATCAAATTTGTCTGCAAGGTCATAGTATGTTGGTAACCCCCAGACCTAGGTTATTAGGTGAATTATCCATTACAACAACATGTAGGCTCAAGTAACCACACTGGGGTGCTAATGACCCACCTTTACAATTAGAGGGGACAACCTCATGACTCTTATTAGTTATTCGAATTAGAAGCATCGGGGTACAAGATAATACAAGTGGTTCTCCCAGTAGGACCATCGGGGACCACAAAAGATACATATAGAATATTCTTTGAAGTTACAATATTTCAACACTCCCCCTTAATGAGAAGGGTATTCTACAACAACATCAACAACAACAATAGTAGGAGAGAGATAGAGGACATCATCAACATCATCAGGGTAATACATCTATAAATCATTGGAAGCTTTTCAACATCATGTATCCTTCATCTTCAATCTTTAGTCTTCAGCATCATCAGTACTTTGACCGCTTCGATTAGCAGCATCTTGACTCTTCAATCAGCAGCAACATCTTCAGCACTTTGACCTTTTGATCAGCAACATCTTCCGAACTTTGACATTTCGATCAGCAACATCATCTTCAACACTTTGACCTTTTGATTAGCAACATCATCTTCAACACTTTGACCTTTAGATCAGCAACATATTCTTCAACACTTTGGCCTTTCGATCAGCAACAATATCATCATCATACTCTGATCTTTCAATCAGAATCATCATTATCATTAGCCTCTGATCTTTCGATCAGAACCATCATCAACTGAACATCATCATACTCTAACATCAACTCATCATCATATTCTGATCTTTCGATCAGTACATCATCATCATCATACTTTGATAATACGACATCATCATCACCAGGATCTCATCATCATCACATTCTGATCTTTCGATCATAAACAACATCATCATCATTGCATTCTGATATTTCGATCAGAAACAACATCATCATCATTGCATTCTGATATTTCGATCAGAAAACATCATCATCATCATATTCTGATCTTTCGATTAGAGAACATCATCATCAACAACTTCTGATCTTTCAATTAGAGAAACATCATCATCATCTTATTCTGATCTTTCGATCAGAGAACATCATCATCGTCAGCAACACCATCATCATCATATTCTAATCTTTCAATCAAAAAACATCATCATCATCAGTAACTTCTTATCTTTCGATCAGAGAACATCATCATCATCAGCAACATCTGATCTTTCGATCAGAAACATCATCATCATCATAAAAACATCAACATCATCAAAACATCAACATCATCCTTCCTTTCGGAATTACGGAATTTAGGTCTTTACGGAGTTACCAATGATCCTTCCTTTCGGAATTACGGGATTTAGGTCTTTACGGAGTTACTAACGATCCTTCCTTTCGGAATTACGAGATTTAGGTCTTTACGGAGTTACTAACGATCCTTCCTTTTGGAATTATGGGATTTAGGTCTTTACGGAGTTACTAACGATCCTTCCTTTCGGAATTACGAGATTTAGGTCTTTACGGAGTTACTAACGATCCTTCCTTTTGGAATTATGGGATCAACACATTTGTGGAACTCAGACAATCCTTCCTATTGGAATTGCGGGATCAACACATCCGTGGAACTCAGACAATCCTTCCTATTGGAATTACGGGATCAATTCAATGATCCTTCCTTTTGGAATTATGGGATTTAGGTCTTTACGGAGTTACTAACGATCCTTCCTTTCAGAATTACAGGATCAACATAGATGTGGAACTTAGACAATCCTTCCTATTGGAATTACGGGATTAACACATCTGTGGAACTCAGACAATCCTTCCTATTGGAATTACGGGATCAATTCAATGATCCTTCCTTTCGGAATTACGGTATTTAGGTCTTTACGGAGTTACTAACGAACTTTCAGAATTACGGGATCACATAGATGTGGAAATCAGACAATCCTTCCTCTAGGAATTATGGGATCAGCACACGTTCTCGAGTACCGAAGTCACCGGATCCGTTCTGAACTGAAGTTCAAGGATGATACAATCCTACCACATTCACGGGGACCGAGATCTCTGAATACATTTTGAACCGAGCTTCAGGGATGATGCAATCCACCACTTTCACGGGGGCCAAGACCTCCGGATACATTTTGAATTGAGGTTCAGGGATGATGCAATCCACCACTTTCACGGGGGTCGAGACCTCCAGATACATTTTGAACCGAAGTTCAGGGATGATGCAATACTACCACATTCACGGGGGCCGAGACCTCCGGATACATTTTGAATTGAATTTCAAGGATGATGCAATCCCACCACATTCACGGGGACCGAGGTCACCGGATCACTTTTGGACAGATGTCCCGGGATGATACAATCCCTCTTCATTCTCGAAGACCTAGGTCTCCGGGTCACTTTTGGGAAAGTGCCCATGGATGATACAATCCCACCACATTCTCGATGACCGAAGTCACTGGATCACTTCTGGACATATGTCCCGGGATGCTACAATCCCTCTTCATTCTCAAAGACCGAGGTCTCTGGGTCACTTTAGGGCAAGTGTCCAGGGATGATACAATCCCACTGCAACATCACTACTCCCCCTTTCGAGGAAGGTCTTTCTGAACCACACCAAGCTTGTCTCGAAAGTGTTCGAACTTTACCCAGGACAGAGGCTTTGTCAGCGCATCATCATCTAAACCATCTTCATCTACATCTTCAGTATGTGAATACTGAACTATCACCATCTATATATCCAGTATGTGAGTACTGAAAGCATCATCAGGTCACCATCATCTGCATCTATAGTATGTAAATACTGAAACATCATCTATATCTTCAGTATGGGAATACTGAAATCATCATCATCTCTATATTCAGTATAGAAATACTGAATCACCATCATCTATATCTACAGTATGTAAATACTGAAACATCATCATATGCATCTTTATCTTGAATGTAGACATACCGGATTTCTATGTGTTACGATGGAACACAGGGTTCTCTATTATCACAACTCTCGTTATCACATAGAATCAATGTAGTATCCATCTTTAGTTCAAAGAGACTTGATATCAGCTTCCGAAGCCATATGGCTTCACAACTTAGTAGAGCAATATTCTATGTATTCTGCTTCAACCATGCTACGAGAAACACTGGACTGTTTCCTGCTAAACCATGAACTCATAGCAGACCCCAAACAAAAGCATCTACCTAATGTGCTTTTCCTATCTAAGATACTTCCAGCCCAATCTGCATCTGTGTAGCCATACAATCTATACTCATGGCTACCATCATAATATAAACCAAAGTCTATAGTCCCTTTCAGATATCTCATCACATGCTTTGCAGTTACTAGGTGAACCCATCTTGGTTGAACAAGATATTGACTTAAGGTGTTCACAGCAAAACAAATGTCTGGTCTGGTATTTGTTAAGTACATCAATGACTCAATGATCTGTCTGTAATGAGTCATATCCACTAACTCTGATGAGTCATCAGCTAACAGCTTCAGGTTGGAGTCCATGGGTGTGGCCATGAATTTGCATTCCAACATATTGAATTTCTTCAATATCTCTACCACATATTTTCCCTGGTTGAGAAATATTTCTTCTGAACTTTGCCATACTTCCAGACCTAGGAAATAATGCATTAACCCAAGGTCTTTCATCTCAAATTCTTCTGCTAGTTTCTTCTTGCTTTCCATGATCTGTTTCTCATTTCCTGTCAAGGATAAGTCATCCACATATAATAACAGGGTGACAATTTCATCTTCTTTGCAACCTTGAGATAAAGGTTAGGATCATCTTTATTCTTGGTAAATCCCATGCTTGACAAGAAACTATCTATTCTTCCATACCAAGCTCTGGGAGCTTGCTTCAGGCCATAGAGGGCCTTCTTCAACTTGCATACGTGATTCCATCTGGCTTCAAATTCAAATCCTCATGACTATTCGATGTAAAACTCTTTCTCAATAATACCATTAAGGAAGGCTTGTCTTTACTTCACCATGGAAGAAACTACCATGATAGTTCTGACGGAAGTGTACCTTACTTCCTGGAGTAAGTGTCTCTTCAGAATTAATTCCCTTTTTTTGAAAGAAACCTCTGGCCACAAATCTTGCTTTATACTTCCCGATACTTCCGTCAGCTGCATTCTCTATTTTGTATATCCATTTGGAGGATACAATACTCTTTCCTTCTGGTTTGGGAACTATATACCATACATCATTCTAGTATTCTTTCATCATAACATCTTCCATGAGTTAGTCTTGTCAGATCATCAACATATCCTAGTCTTCTGCATTCAACTTTGAAGGTTGGAACCCACTTTACTCTTGGTAAAGTCTTGATCCATCAAGAAGCTGTCCATCATGTCATACCGTGTCGAACTCCGATATCTTCTGTAGTCACTCCCCCTGAAGTGGAGTATTATCTTCCTTCTTCATTCTATACAGGTGGTTCTATGCTTGATATATACTGGTCAATAGAGTATGTCATGTCATAGTCTATTCTTTTTGAGGCAAATCACAAACCTTTCTTTCTACACTTGTTCTTGTATATCCATATGGAGGATACTATGTACTTCCCTTTATGTCTTGAAATCATATCGTATACATCATTCCCCATGATCAACTGTTATTCTTTGATCATAGTTTCTTTTATAGCATTCTTTTCTTCATCTTGAGTTATCTCTCATACCCATGGTGGTATTCATCCTTTGGGGTAGATCTACCAGTCTCTGAAGCTCTTTCTTCCATCATGGTGTCTCTGACCCTGGGAGCTTCAGATTCATGTTTATTGAATTGTCATCACTTGTTCTTTGGAACAAGTCTTGTCCTTCTTTTCTTGTAGGAGGTTGTATAGGACCTTTCCTACAATTCAAATGCACCAGTTGCATGGTTAGAATTATTTCATAAAACATATGCATAACGAAAAAATTATTATGCATCATGCAACTATTTAGCCAATACAACATTCATCCATATTTCACAGAAACTTTCTAGATGCCTTATATCTCTACCTTGACATCATTGAGATTGTGCACTAATCCAATATGTCAGCAAAGAGGTTTGATAAGTAGCACTGGAGAGTTGTATAGCGCCATGAGCTACTTACCCATCACATGCATATTAGTAGTCTTAATGTAAACAATCTATCATGCATAACACATCAACTGAATACAATCAAATGCAAAACAAAACAATATCATGAAATGGCAATTGAATACTTATCTTTTATTTGTTTCGTGGGTAGACTCCATCTTGATCATTCTGCTTTATCATCTTCTTCATTCATGAAATCATCATTTCTTATCCAAATGATAAGATGAATACGAGGTTCTTCAAGAATTGAGTTTTTCATATTCCTCATCGCTTGAGGGATCTTCTTTGAATGGTGAGAGCTTGATCTTCAATTGCTCCCATTTTCTTCTTCTCTTCTTATTAGTCGATCTGAAAGTAATCACTTACTTCTGGCATACATTCTTCACATGAAGGAATCCCATGATCCTAGGAGGCCATTCAAGGTGGGTATCACCACTTCTGCATACTTCTTCTTCTACTGCTTCAAGTGGTTCTGCATTCTGGATCTTCACATTCTTCAACTATTTTCTCAAAGCCATCTTCTGATTTAAGTTCTTATCTTCAAATAGCTTGATCAAGGAATCAAACATATTCGGTGTATTTAGGGAAGACACTTGTGGTATAAGTTGATCTGTGATTGAATCAACAATGATCTTCTTGGCCTTGATCAAGTTCTTCTTGTGTAAGTCTTTGAGGCTCATCTCCCTCTAGAACTGGAACCTCTCTACTCATGTAGGTGTCCAATTCATTTTCTTCAGAGAGATCAAATACTTCCATGCTTGGAATTTTTCAACTTCACTAAGCTTATCATCAAGCTGATGTGATAGATCATTTTGAAATGAGAACCTCAAATGCAAATAACAAAAGATTAGATCTTACCGATTTGAGGTGTCTGTCCTGCTTCCAGAGCTGGCTGATCTAGGGTTTGTTAGAGAAAACCTAATTTTCAAAACTTGGAATATTTTATATCTGATTGGATAGAAGTATATATCTCTTCAAATGGAGCTGTCCAATGTACTCCTTTTCTGAAAACAGTGGAGGGAAGCTCCCGGAACAGGAAGCCCTAGTTTTCTAATTTCTTCTGCAGAAATGCCTGTTACTGTTTCTGTGATATCTTTGAAATTACTGCTCCTTGGTGTCTAAAATTTAGCATTGAGGTAACCTCGCATGTCCCTGATCCAACAACACAAGTTTCATCAGAATTGGTTTCACCAATTTGAATTTATGAGCATTTTCCCAAGGTGACCGGTTACAGGACTATTCAGAATAGTGCAGTTGTATGGCATGCCACGTGTCACTGGTTCATCTTCAAGTTCTGAAATTTGGATCACAGAAATTAAAAGGTGTAATATTTCTATAACATCTTCGGGAATTCTATTTGGATCTCTGTATCCCTTTCTACAACAATTCTCCCCAGGTGTCCTGTTTAGGGATGAATTCTGGAAGAGGCTGAAACCCTAACTTGGAGGGATCATATCTCCCAGAATATAGCGAATATGAGGCTTAATTTTGGATACAGTGTATATCAGGATTTCATATTTGGCCTCTGCAATTTTCAAATCTTTATCCTTCGCAAATCTTAGGATATAACGAATTTACCAAAACTTAGCAGTTTTAGTATTTAGTGTTTTTCTAGATCGGGGTCAAACTAGGGTTTGAATTTCCCAGAGTTTCACCCAACCAAATTTCTTGATCCAGGTGTCTAAAATTAGATTTTGACGAGGAGAAAAATAATATTCTGGGCTCACTCAAAAATTCTTCTTCTGTCGAAAGCCCTAATTTTCCGCACCAAAACTAAAAATGCTCGGAATCGAATTCCGCTTCGACAGAAAGATGCGCCCTTCAATGGGGAGTTAGCCTAGCCTTCTTTTGCTGATCGATCATGGATAGAGACCCCCCCAAAAAAACAAGCCATAGATTCTTTAGCTGCACAATGTCTTCTTTCAGGGTTGCTCTGATACCATGTTAAAGTTTCATATGCTTAGCTAAGACATTAGTACTTCATTTCATTTTCATAACAAAATCATATAAACAGGATCACTGAAAGATAGACAAGCACAACCATACAAAAGGAACACAAAGATTTATCCTGGGAAAAACCTAAAGGGAAAAACCCAGCAAAAGCTTCCTCAATATAGATGCCCCAAAAAGATAAAAGATAAAAGATAAAACCGGCAAGGAGATCAAAGCCTGATCCTCCTCCTTCTCCAGCTACTTCTCTTCTCCACTAATGCGCTACACAAGTGAGAGTGTGTGCTCAAATGAGGAGAGCTACACCTCTATTTATATTAATCCATTCACTTCAATTAACTCATCTAACATGTAGGCTTGAGTTAATCATGTAGGCTCAAGTTACACATGTAGGCTCAAGTAACCACACTGGGGTGCTAATGACCCACCTTTACAATTAGAGGGGACAACCTCATGACTCTTATTAGTTATTCCGATTAGAAGCATCGAGGTACAAGATAATACAAGTGGTTCTCCTGGTAGGACCATTGGGGACCACAAAAGATACATATAGAATATTCTTTGAAGTTACAATATTTCAACACATGTAACTATGCAATTTAATAAATACAACAACTAGCTATGGAACTGCAATGTGAAAGAGATGGGGGAATGATTTCACAAGGAGTAGGGAGGGGAGTTAGTCAAACCCCCTGAGCCAATAGGGTGTGACCAGATGTCAATGGGGAAACCCATGAACCCTCAACTACCTTTTTGTCCACTGTCCTCAATCATTCACTTGTTTTAGAAGTTGGTTGAGGCAGTTAATTCCTTGGGAAGAGAAAGGAATGGCAGTCTGTTGTGTGTTTGAACAAACCTACAAGTCCGCATCAATGCTCTTGCTTCTAAATCAAGTAAACCCTGGATTGCATGCCTAGACCAGTTCCTCATGGGTCATGCTGAACGTTGGGGAGGTTAATCTCCCATCCCGTGGTTGTGAGAAGGAATTTTGATTTCATTCTACTATTTTTCACGTAGAGTATTGTTCATTTCCAATCACATAGTCATGTTCTTTCTCAGGCAGAAGCATTCTGAACAATTACGCATTTTGTTCACTGTATGGAACTGTGGAACTGGTTGTTCTGCAAGTATTTTCCTTTATTGATGAATTGGTTGATGGGTTGCAGCGTTATCCTAAAACCACAGATTGGTGGAAGACCCTATTTTTCTTTGTGTTATAGTGTGAATCCTGTGTGCTGTGTTTCCCTATGAATTGTTGTGATTTGTACCCTGGTTTGGGTCTGAACTGTATGCAAGACTGAGGAGTGGAAGAGAAGAGGAATGTGATTTATAAACCTAGTGTAGAGAGGAACCCCAGGAAAAGGTAAGAGTGGCTAGTAAATATTCACTGCATGCCCTGAAGAGCACTTGAAGGGAAGGCATATGTTGAGGGACTATGGAGCAGAGAAGGGGATGGTTCCTTGTGTTGGGTGTGTAGGTAATGTGGATGCTAGGAAAGATAGATCTTGTGGAAGTGTTCCTAGCTCTTGAAGGAGCCACTAGCTTAGTCATTCTACCTTTCCAATTTCTTATCATCCCGATAAACCCAATTGCATATTGGCTTGGATGTGTCTTGTTGTGTTTTGGCCATGTGTAACCCTTGGCTGGACAACCTGAGAAACCCATTGTGAATGATGGCTTGGCCGAGTGCCTGATAAACCCATATGTTGGCTTGGCTGGTCCATATTGTGAAATTTGGATTGAATTTGAACAATATGATAAACCCAACTGTATGTTGGATTGGATGAGTGATTGATAAACCCAACACTATTGTTTGTCTTGTAATCTTGCATCCTGATAAACCTAACTGAGTGTTGGCTTGGTTGGACAGTCTGATAAACCCAAATAGAGGTTGGCTTGACTGTGTGTGTTTTGATATGGTTGTGTGTGAGTCTGTTGTTCCCTAGTTCCTTGTGGAATTCATACCCAACTCGGGGGTGGCAGTTGTGTTGAGAGACTAATGAAAACACTGGCCTATGTTTGGGTGGAACGTTGCAGCGACATAGCTAGTTGCGGGATAGCTTAATCATGAAGATAAGTATCTCTGTTATGCTTGTTTATGCCATGTATTTGTCTATGAATTGCTATTTTACTGTTTAATTCTTGTTGATGATTAAGTAGAGGTTTACTTGTGTATGATTCCCTGCATTTTACTCCTATATATGCCTTATGTTTTCGCAATGAATTTTTATTAAGTCCTTGGAGGATAAAATCCTAGTGGTAGGATAAGAATGAATGTGATTTAGTGTTTCCACCCCTTGGAATCCACTTAAGGAAAGTGGAAGGTAGAAATTGGAAAAAGGGAAGTGGAAAAGGTATAAAGTTAGTTTTCCGCACACTGGGATTTGCTTGCAGAAGCAGAAAAGTAATGAAAAGTCCAAGGAAAAGTTGAGTTTCTAACTTCCAAACCACTGCAGAAAGTGGAAAGGCAAAAGGAAAAAATTGACAAATCTAGAAAAGTTGAAGGAAAAGGATGGATTTCTGCGTTTCGAAGTCAGAAGTCGGAAAACAGAATTGTGGAAGGCAGAATAATGGTTGAATCTTTCTGTCGAATGTTAAAGTTCTGATTCTCGAGTTTCGAGCAGAAGATGGAATAATGGTTGAAATGTTCCGTGGAATTTTCAATTTCTGATTCCTGAGTTCTGAGTGGAAGGTGAAATAATCATTGAAATTTTTCGTCGAGTGTTAAAGTTCCGATTCCTGAGTTCTGAGCAAAAGGCGAAAAGCAAAAGTGCGGAAGGCGGAATAATGGTTGAAATTTTTTGTTGAATGTTAAAGTTTCGATTACCAAGTTTTGAGCAGAAAGTAGAAAGCGTAAGTGCGGAAGGTGAAACAATGGTTGAAATTTTCCGTCGAATGTTAAAGTTCCGATTCTCGAGTTTCGAGTGGAAGGCAGAAAGTGAAAGTGCGAAAGGCGGAATAATGGTTGAACTTTTTCATTGAATGTTAAAGTTTCGATTCCTGATTTTCGAGGTAGGAAAGGAGGAAAGCAGAGGTGCAGAAGGAGGAAGGAGGAAGAGTGGTCAAGTATCTTCATCGCATATGGTGTTTCCAATTCTTGAGCTCTGCAAGTGGAAGGCGGAAAGTGAAAGTGTGGAGGACGGAGTGCAGAAATAACAGGTTCAATGCGAAATTGGTGTTTTCGGTCGTAGAAGGGATCTGTGAAGGGAGAAAAGAATGTTATAGTTCTTTCTAAGCCTGAGAATGAATGTTGAAGAATGTGTTAATGACCATGCTATTAATTCTTGCACATGATCTAGGAACTAGGAATCAAAATCATCAAAGAATTATTAACAAATACTCATGAATTGGAAAATAACTGGAATACCAAATAGGTTTCCTCTCTGTATATTATATAAAAAATAAAGGATTACAATACCATGCATGAGCAATGGCTTAACTCAATGAATAATTTGAATACCTAAGGGACAATTCGAATTCGATGAGTGAGTCTAGCTTAATTGACTCTTTGCCATGCAATCTCACTCAGTTAACCACTTGACCAAAACCCTAATTGACTCACCAAACCCTAACTGAAGTTGGAGTGCAATAAATGACTTAATCTCAATTGAAGGAGATCAAACACATGTCATAGAAATCCAATCATCAAGTGCTAGTACTGCATGACTCCAATAAACCCTGATGAGGTTAACTGAAGCTGAACTGACCATCAAAAGTTGATGAAGGTGCCTTGTTCACTCCAGTTCATTAAAATAATAATAAATAATCATAAAATAATCATTAAATAATATATTTAATGAATGGAGGCGCCTTAACTGAATGTAACTGATTGGTTGAACTGAAAGTAACCCCCAGTTAGCAATTAGGTGCATGAATGTCACACAGATCACCCCTGGAGTGCTCCAGTTAGCCTCCTTGACTGTAGGAAAGGCTAAATTAGCCTCCTTGACTGTAGGTAGGCATGGGAGTTATTGGGATGATGGTAATTAATGCTCCACTGATGTCAATTAAACTTAGGATAGTGGTTTAACTAGGCCAATTTGATCAAAGGAGTGAGTATGAAGGTAAATGTCTCCAACACCCCCCCTTAAGCTATAATAAGGAAGAGTTAGAAAAAATAGATGCATAAAATGCTAGGGCCCTGGAAACAAAGGCCATAGGTCACCCTGTACAATAAATCAACTGAAACAATGCTCAAAACAAACTAAGTGAGGAAAAGAGGGAAAACCCAGTGGGAAAAAAACCTCCCTCAAGCTGAACACTGAAAGTAGTCTGGATCACCCTGATGAACTCACCCCCAACAGTGAACGGAGGTAAGTGAACTTATTTTCTAAAAATCTCTTGGTGAAGATGTCTGCAATCTGCTCATCAGTTGGGCAGTATTGCAGAATGATAGTCCTGTCATGCACTAGCTCCCTGATGTAGTGCATGTGAATTTCTACATGTTTGGTCCTCTGCCTAGTAAATGGATCCGTGGATATCTTAATAGCACTCTGGTTGTCACAGAAGAGAACAGTGGACAAATTACTACCAATATCAAACTCTGAAAGAATGCCTTGCAACCAAACTGCTTGGATTTAAGCATTCACCGCTCCTCGATACTCGGCCTCTGATGAAGATAGTGCTATGGCAGCCTGCTTTTTGCTTGAAAAGCAAATAGAGCCACCACCAAACATGAATACATATCTGGAAGTTGACTTCCGATCAATAGAATCACCCGCCCAATCGGAATCTGTGTATCCAACCAGCTCTAGCTCGGAGTCTGCAGCATAGTGAATGCCGTAGGTCCTGGTTCCTTGAATGTACTGGAGGATCCTCTTGGTTGCCTTCCAATGAAGATCATGAGGCTGCTGCATGTATCTTGATACAAAATTCAAGGGATAACAAATATCAGGCCTAGAATGTTTCAAGTACAATAAGCTACCAATCAGCTGTCGATAGATAGTGCAGTCCATGGGAGGCGTGCTTTTTCCTTCTTCAAGGCTGATCCCTGAAAGGAAAGGAAATGGTGCAGGCTGACATTCAGCCATGTTAAACTTTACTAATAGGTCTGAAATGTATTTTGACTGAGTGACCATAATCCCATCATAATTTTGCTCGATTTCGAGCCCCAAAAATTGTTTTAGAAGCCCCAAATCACTCATTTCAAAGGCATTGTGGAGAGCAGTTTTGATGGCTGAAATGGAGGCAATTGTGCTACCTGTGATCAGTAAGTCATCAACATATAAAACAATAATAATAATATGACCATCATGCTGCTGTAAATACACATTTGGATCTGATCTACATTTCTGAAAATTTTGCGAGAGAAGGAAGGCATCCATCTTGGAATACCACTCTCTTGGGGCCTGTTTTAACCCATATAGTGACTTCTTTAGCTTGCAAAACAAAGATGGATCAGTGATGTATCCCTCAGGATACTTCATGTATATCTCCTCATGAATATCTCCATGCATAAAGGATGACTTAACATCCATGTGATGCACCTCCCAGTGCTTGGATGCGGAAATAGCCAAAACAAGGCGGATGGAGTCCATTTTTGCAACCGGTGCAAAGGTCTCATGGTAGTCCACTCCTTGGAACTGAGAGAAAATTTTTGCTACCAGCCTTGCCTTATATTTTCAGGTGCTTCCATCAGCATCAACCTTTGTCCGAAACACCCACTTGCATTGAACCAATTTCCTTCTCGGAGGAAGAGAAACTAGCTCCCAAGTAGTGTTTTTCTGAAGAGAATTCATCTCTTCATCCATGGAAACTTGCCATCTCGGATCCTTCCGAGCATGGTAGTAAGATTTTGGATCTGAAATAATCATCAAATAGCAAGTTTTGGACAGCAAAATATGAGAACAAGAGAGTGCAATACCTGCTCTTTGGAAATCAGACCGGGTTCTCCTTGGATCATCTGGATTTCCAATGTTGTCTCCTGCGGAGGAGAGTGTCTGTCGGGCCCATGTAGGAAGATGAGTTTGTACTTCAGGTTCTGATTCAATATCTGATGTTTGCTGTTCACTGATATCAGAAATTAGAGGATCCAAATCAGGGTCATCACCTCCAATTTCATCATCCAAATATTCAGTGGAATAGGAAGAAATTTCAGCAGTTTTCTCCTCCACTAGTCCACCTCCTGAAGAGGCTCATCGAACTTGACACTTCTCTCGATGATGATCTGTTTGGTATTGATATCCAACAACTTGAATCCTTTATATTCATTAGGATATCCAATAAACAGACATTCTATGCTCTGCGGTTGCAAAGCCCTTCTTTTATCAAGCGGAATCCGGGCCCATGCAGTGGACCCAAACACCCGTAGGTTCGACACATCTGGCTTGTGTCCCAAGTATGCTTCGAAATGAGTCTTTCCTTTCACTGATGAATGTGGTACCCTATTCTGAATGTATTTTGCAGCATGTATGGCTTCAGTCCATAAATTTTCATCAAGCTTCTTTGACTCCAACATACAGGTGGTCATCTCTTTGAGAGACCGATTCTTCCTTTCTGCTACTCCGTTCTGCTGGGGAGTGTAGGGAATTGAATGTTGGACCTGAATACCAATTTGGGAGAAAATGGACAGAAAATCATTACTGACATACTCCCCTCCATTATCAGATCTCAATATCTTTATCTTAATCCCAGAGGCATTTTCGATCAAAGCCTTCAATTCAGAAAATTTCTCACATACCTTTGATTTCTTTTTGAGAAAGAAAACCCATGTATACCTGGAAAAATCATCAATAAAGGTAAGGAGGTACCTTGATCCATTCATGGATGTGACAGGCATTGGACCACTAATATCAGAATATATCAGCCCCAATATGCTTGTAGCTCGGTTTTCCTTCCCCCGATCGAACTTGTGCTCAGGGTGCTTTCCAATCACACAGCCTTTGCAGACTCCTGTGGTTGCCTTGATGACTGGGAGACCTTCAACCATGGAATTTTTCTGTAATTTCCAAAAATATTTGAAATTAATATGGCCAAACCTTTCATGCCACAGCCTACTAACCTCATTTCCATGAGTTAGCAAAGCGGTGGGCTTTTCATCCGCAACAAAGTGAGAGAACTCATAGGCTTTTGCATGATGATTTGCATGACCTTTTGCAATGAGTTTCCCGGATGCAATTTCTGTTATCTCAACATCATTTGTGCTGAAAGAGACCCTCTTAGACATTCCTGTATGTTTTATTTGATAGACACTAAGGAGATTTGCTGCTAGAGATGGTACATACAAAACATTAGAAAAAAAACCATTTTCTAGATTTATAGTACCTTGTCCTTTGGAAATGATGGTGGAGCCATCTCCCAAGTGGATGGGAATGGATTTGTTGGTCTCCAATGATGAAAAAGAGTCTTCTTCATCCATCATGTGATTCGAAGCACCATTGTCAATCAGCAGGGATGGACTTCAAAGTGCTTTCCATGAGGGCATGACCTTTCTCATGCTGTGGTTCCTGATCTTGGTGATCTCTCCTCCGAAAGCTCTTTGGAAGTTTGATGTGATTCCTCTCAAGGAGAGAGGTTGCTTCATCAAGATTTTTCTTCATGCAGACATGTTTAGGGTGAAAACCCTTCTCGTAGTAAGAACACCTGATTCTTTCTTTCCCATTGTGCCCTTTTCCTTTCTTCCTTGAACCGGAAGATTCATTATGCTGCTGATTTTCAAATCTAGGTTTTGGAGTATCAAATTTAGTTTTCTAATTTTTCTGCTGCTTTCCTTTACCCTTCACATCTTTGGGCCCCGTGACATGGAGGGCTTGGTCACAGGAAGATCGAATGATCCCCATCTGGACAAGCTTGTCATGTTCACTAGTTAGGGACTCAATGAAGGCATCGAGTGTAGGCATCTTCCATTTGGGAGTTGTGAGCTTCACCGCACGGAATGTAGAAACAAAAACTGAATAATCAGCCCCGAGTTTGGAGAGGATGTCTAGGATGAGCTGATCATTTTCCTTCTCCACTTTGCATTGCTTCAGGAGAAAAACAGTATGCTTGAACTTTGTAAAGAATTCATTCAGATTCTCGAAATTGGAAGGTTGGAGAGACATGAGTTCATTTTTGAGTTGATAAAATCTCATGTCATCATGCTGTCCATATAGAGATTCCAATTTCTCCCATATTTGTTTCGGTGTCTTCAGATCCGTAAGATGGAAGAGAAGGTCATCGGAATAGAGAGGCACAAGAAACCGAAGGCTTCATCCTTCTTGTTCAAGAATCTTGATTTTTCTATGGCAGATCCAGGTTCAACTTTAGTGTCCATGGCGACTCTAAAGAGTCCTTTGGAATGCAGTTGATGCTCCATTTTGAGTTTCCATGTGTGGAAATTGTATGGAGTCAACAGAGGTACTGAGGAGGCCATCTGGATTTGCTTGTAGCGAATGCTTCACCTGTAGAAACCTGAAAATCAAAACATAAAGGGTAAAATAAAAAAATTGAGCTATTGCTCACATTTCATGGAGAAATCTGTCAAAAAATCTTGTTTTTGAGAGATTGATGTTTGTCCTGCCGTAGCTCTGATACCATATTAATTCTTGCACATGATCTAGGAACTAGGAATCAAAATCATCAAAGAATTATTAACAAATACTCATGAATTGGAAAATAACTGGAATACCAAATAGGTTTCCTCTCTGTATATTATATAAACAATAAAGGATTACAATACCATGCATGAGCAATGGCTTAACTCAATGAAGAATACGAATACCTAAGGGACAATTCGAATTCAATGAGTGAATCTAGCTTAACTGACTCTTTGCCATGCAATCTCACTCAGTTAACCACTTGACCAAAACCCTAATTGACTCACCAAACCCTAACTGAAGTTGGAGTGCAATAAATGAGTTAATCTCAACTGAAGGAGATCAAACACATGTCATAGCAATCCAATCATCAAGTGCTAGTACTGCATGACTCCAATAAACCCTGATGAGGTTAACTGAAGCTGAAATGACCATCTGAAGTTGGTGAAGGTGCCTTGTTCACTCCAGTTCATTAAAATAATAATAAATAATCATTAAATAATATATTTAATGAATGGAGGCCCCTTAACTGACTATAACTGATTGGTTGAACTAAAAGTAACCCCCAGTTAGCAATTAGGTGCATGAATGTCACACAGATCACCCTTGGAGTGCTCCAGTTAGCCTCCTTGACTGTAGGAAAGGCTAAGTTAGCCTCCTTGACTGTAGGTAGGCATGGGAGTGATTGAGATGATGGTAATTAATGCTCAACTGATGTCAATTAAACTTAGGATAGTGGTTTAACTTGGCCAATTTGAACGAAGGAGTGAGTATGAAGGTAAATGTCTCCAACACATGCCCTATGTTTCGAAAGAAGAACAAGGATTCTTGAAGCAAATTTTTTAAATTATCTTCATTATGGGGTATGGGGAAATTACAAAAGAGACGTGTATACCTTTGATCCTTCCCAAGTGTTTAGAGTGATGTATAAGGAGGATCAAAACTTCAATAATCAACAAAAAAATACCAAGTTGATAAAGGTCATCCCTGTCGCAGTCCATGACTCACACTGAAAGATTGGGAGGAGTGCCATTGATCAACACAACACAATTTGTAGTGGAGACTCACACCATGATCTAGTAAACCATAGGAACATTAAGTCCAATATGTATAAGTATAAGCCACATAAAAGTCCAATTTACCCTATCATATGCCTTGATCATATCCATATTCAAAATTAAGGCTTCCATCTCTCCGAGTTTGATAATTTGTAACACCTCCTGCTTAATACCCACAACTTGATGGATATATCGTTTTCGAAGGAAAATAAATTGCTCATCCAATAATACATCAACCAATAGTGGCTTCAACCTATCCAAGAGTATTTTAGTGATCACCTTATAGACCAAGTTGCACAGTGATATAGGCCGAAAGTCCGAAAATCCAAGAGGTTTATGCTACTTTGGGATCAATGTGAGGAAAGTCGCATTTAACGCCCTTGGTATAACACCAGTAACCCGACTATCTCAATATCCTGTAGAAGATCGTCACTGACCAAGCCAAGAAAAGAGAGGAAAAAATCCACCAACTAGTCGTCTGGTCCCGAGGATTTGTCCATTGCAAAGCCCTTTAAGAAAAATTCTACCTCCCTAATGGTAAAAACCCTATTAATATTTTCAGCCTCTAAGGTCGAGAACGTGGATACAGATTGAGAAATTTGAGATTCTCCAATAGAAAGGTAGGTCCCTCCTCCTTTAAAATCATAAAAATGTACTTCACCCTAGTCACCTTCAGATCAGAGTCCTCATGTAGTGACTCCCCACAAAAATCTCGTAAATCCCAGATATCATTAGTATTACGATGAGAACTAGCATAATTTTGGAATAATTTAGTATTGGCGTCGCCGTGTGCAATCCACACAACCCTAATTTTGAGCCTCCAGGAAGAAGCTTCAAATTCCAATAGATATTCTTTACGTGCCTTCAAACCTTCCAAAACACCAACCTCCTCCATCGAAAGAACTCCAGTCGGTGCAAGTAGGAATAAATCAACGATCTGGTCCTCAATAGCCATCAATTCACAACCTCTATCAAATTTTGATTTTATGTTCCCACTCCACAACTGCCTTCTTTAATAAATTTAACTTCCCAATCAATGGGGAACTAGGGTTGGACACATGAAAAGGGTGTTCGTCATACCACACCCATATGATAAAGATATCAATACCAAACTCAATCAACCAGGACTGATTGAATTTGAAAGGGTAAGGAGGCCTTTCCCCCATCCCCTTCCAATCCAAACAAATGGGGAAATGATTTGAGACCTCAAAAGGTGTAATCCATGATCATTACTATTCCAACAAAGGTAGTGAAGGCTATGCCATCAAAAAGTGGTACAACCACTTTCTAATACCATCGACCCCCAATCTGCCATTCCGCTAAGTGGGACCAAGCTTCATCGACTTGATGTCAATAAGGAGTGATTTAATAATAAGATCATTAAAAAATGGTGCCATCGGATCGATTATGGCCGAAATTACCCATAATTCCGCAACATAAAGAGTAAAATTTAGATCACCCGCAAGTAGAATTTTTTCCAAATTTAGAAGCCCTTTCGACTCAAGCACATTCCAAAACCTCTCGCTATCACTATAAGGAGCATAAACATTCAAAAGGTTCCAAACACCAGTAAGTCCATTTCCTTCAGCCTCAACCAATATACCAGCCTTAGTTTGAAAAACATGACAACGAAGCAATCGAGGGTTCCATGCAGTTAGCAAAACCCCTCGAGTGGCCAACTGCATCAATTGTACAAAAATCCCATCCCGAGAAAAACATGGAAAAAATAAAAATAGCATGTGATCGCAAACATAGTGTCTCCTGTAAAAGGACGATGTATAGTCTAAGTGAAACTAATAAGGTCTTAAGAGCCATTGTTTAGGGCGCCCTCCAAAACCCCGAATATTGAAAGAGACAAGATGCATCAAGTAACCTTCCTAAGGGGGTTCTGTGCTCTTAGTGCCCCATAAGAATACAAAGGATAGGAAGTTTGTGCAGCCCGAGTTGCATCCTTAATACGTATAGAGAGAGGAATATAGGAACCATCCCCTAGAGAGTCTTCATCACCCCCAAAACCCCTTTGAGTCTTAACCTTTCGGTCCATCCAAATGGTAATGTTTTCGTGTCATATCGAATTCAAAGGGAGAACAACAGGGGACGACTGAGGATTATCAAAGAAAATGGGCAGTGACACTTGAAGAGAGGGACCGAAAAAGGAAGGGGAATTCATAGGTATTTCCCCAGTCCCAGTATCAACCCCATCACTAGAGATGAGAGGAGGAAACAACACATGCTTGCAACCCCCAATGTCACCAAATGCGTCAAAACTCATCTTGGACACAGCCTGTATATCCCCCCCCTAATGGTTCCAATAAAACTGGAGTAAACCCAATCACCTCCACCCCCAGTACCATTGAATCCAACCCGCAGAATGTTCCAGGCCCCCCTGTAGATGTCAGGTACCCGAAACCCGCAGACACACAAACATCAATAGGTTTATCCAATGACTCGAAACCACAACACCCCCTGGCTCTAGAGTAATAGAAGGATGCACTCCACTAGTCATGGTACTTCCCTTACTTGCGGTATCAGAACAACCACCCCCCGCCAAGGCCGCACAAGCAATATCATCGATGGTTGCAAAATATCCCTATGAGTAATGAACATAAAAAAAGTCAATGCATGGTATGTACTTACCCATGTTCAGTGAAGAGGAAGGCTTTGAAACATCTAATGGAAGAAACTGGGCCTTACGAGAGTCCAATGGAGAGCAAAAATCCTTCAGTTCCACAGCAGGGGAAGCATCAAATCATTTTCCTCCAAATAACAAGGCACAAGAGCTCCACAAGTGACAAGTGGAATGATATTAATGACATCACTATGGAACATGGAGGTAGTCAAGTCTCTGCTCTATCACCCTGTCACCCAAAACAATGTCCATGGCCTCCTCCATACCCTCAGACACATCAATCTCGACAAGTAATTTTGCAATGCACTTATCGAAACCATGAAGTTGTGACTCCTATAGGGATATAAAACATCCCAGGATATTTCCAATGGCCTTGAGGGAGTCCCTGGACCAGAGGGACAGGGGAATACTGAAAATAAAAACCCACAAATGCCTTTTAAGAACCTTTGAGCAGCACAGGAAAAAATATAGCCACCAACGCCAGAGCACTAGGGAGCCACACTTAATCAACCATAAACCCTCAAGGATCTTGGGCGCATCGGTTTCTTCCAAGAAAAGAAAAATGAATCTGTCATTTGATAAATGATTTCCAATAGGGGCGTAGTTTAGGATAGGTTTCCACTGTGCAATAATCCATTCTATCCACCCCGCATTGTCAAGTCGACATTAATCCAAACGACCCACCAGGGCTCTGGCACTGAGATATGTAACCTTCTCCATTAGATTATCTGAATAAAAAATGAAGCGTTTCCTATGCTGCAGAGACTTAAAATCCCGCACCTGCCTACGTTCACATGACCAACCATCATGGTTAACCTCCATAGTCAACCACGTTCCCCCCGAAAAACAAGTGGGAAAGAAGAGAACAAAAACTCTAATCCACCACATTGTCTGATCGCCAACAAAATAAAACCCGGGCGCAACGCACCAACCAGTCTTCCACAGCCACTGACCACCAAACCACCACAAAGACCGGAAAGCAACACCAACACCCGAAGAATTCAACCCAACACGAGTCCGAGAGAAGGAACCAGTGCCCAGGTGAAACCCAAAAATCTCGCCATCACCCCAAACACCAACCAACCCACGTACCTAGTGCAAACAAGCCAACAAAAAACTCGGTCCATCCACGATTGCACCAAAAACGCACTTCATCCATGAAAGAGACAGATAATACCACCTCACACCAGGAGATCCATGAGAGAAAGTCCAGGTGACACAAAGCAGTGTCCCGAGTCCAAACCCTATCCTGAAACCATACCAACCTCCCCATCCTTGGAAGAATGCTGTGTTCTATATATTGTTACTTTGGAACTTCTATGCACACACTTGTATATTCTAGCCAATTGTGTGCTAAAGCATAAGCATAAAGTACAAGATAATTTGCAATTGAGGGAATAGTATGCGATTTATTCCAATTTGAAGTATTTTAGCAAATTCATGGAATAATAAGAAATTTGAATACTTTTGCAATCCCTTTTCCATGTCAATTGTAGTACTTTTTCATTTTCATTGAATTAAATTTTTAGATTTCATCTCATGAGTGTTTTTTTTACTATTTTTCTTAGTATGCAGGTGGATGAATAGTCAGAACCATTTTCTTTGATATTATGTGGTTATCTACTCCATGGTAGAGAATTGACCGTGGTTTTTAAGTTTAATAGCATTTATGTTATGTGAAGGAGATTTTGTTATTATGAGAATCCAAAGTTTACTTGGAGTTGGAAACAATGTTATTAAGGAATATGTGAAATCTTTGAAAATTTTCTTATAGAAAAAGGTGTGGTGGAAACCCTCTTAGTTGATAATAACAAGGATATTTATTTCAACAAAATTTTGCAAAAATTACAATGCTACCATGGAACATTGGGTGTAGTGCAATTATGAATAATTATTATGTCCTGCGCAGCGATATATATAGTAATCGGTCTGATGCATTGGTTTAGAACGTACATTAACTCAATATTTATAAAATCTAACTTTTTATAATGTTTGACCATTTAATCTATTAATTGAAAATTAAAAAAACTTATTATTTGAATTTTGATTGGCAGTAAATAATGACGTATTTATTGAAATGTGGTGTCCAGGATGTGGTGGCGGGGTAAGGTAATCTTTGTGTAGGATACATTGAAGTTGTTATGCAACAACATTAAATGAAGAACCATGTGGCCGCTATCTACCAATGAATCTGGTCTTCTCAATGAACCATGGTAGGGTGGATAATCCTTATATGTAGCCAGCTTAAAAATCTTCATAATTCTAGAATGATCTGCATAAAGATATGACAACATTTGTCCAATCAAACCATTACTATCCTCTGATTTCATAGCTTTCTTCTTGTATATCTGTCGATGTTACCCAGTAAAAAAATGAGTTTAATATAACATTATAATATTACAAACTAGATTTGATACCGAAGAAAATCATTAAGTTACCTTGTATATATTCACATGTATATATATGACATTCTATTCATTTATAATCATTTTGTGTTTTTCTTTTTTAAATAAGTGTTGATAAATTATTAAGAAAGTTACCTATATTTAATCTATTTGGAAGAGATATTGGATCATTTGACTACCATCGGTTCATTGTGAGGTTTCTGTTACGTTGAAGGGAAATCTACATTGCATAAATTAAGAAATGCTATCACTAGGTTATCGTGTTATTAAGCTATTTGTTTCATTGATACCAACATATCAAAGCTATACACCGACTCATGAGATCAATTCACACATGGAAGATAATACACCATTAGTTGCTGAATTTTAGCATGAGATTGAATTTCAATAAATTGTGTTGATTAAGAAATTATACCATACTACATCTCAGCTGTCCAATTAATTAAGAAAATAACAAGGTTATATATATCAAAGGATATTTTGAGAAAATCCCAAGGATTGGTAACATAAATACATAATTTTGTAGTTTCAAGATATAACACACTCCATGCCTTAAACTCAAAACAAACCCTAATTCTATGCCCCGCAAAAGATAGTGATGATAGCTCGACGCCTTTAACAACTTTCTTAGGGTTACTTGCCTAGTTATGCTTACACGCGACATATGCATTGGCTTATCGATCTCCAAGTTCATGTCATCTTACGCTATGAAACCAACAACACTCATAAAGTACAAAAGATCTCCTCGACCTTGTTATTCTCAGCCACCAAACTCTTAAAACCTAAATTGTATAATTTCAATCTTTTACTCCATAATGCAATCTTATAAACTCAAATGATTTCTGGGAATCTTAATCCTTGGAATTCTTAATTTTAGTGGTTAATTTCCGGTCCATGAATGTAATTTATACAATCCTTTTAATGATATTAATACAAAAATAAATTATCTTGTAGATATTTGACCAACTTTTTTTAACATTAGTGCTCCATTTCTTAAGATAACCAGGAACTCCTGTATATAGGAATTGGAGAATGCAATACATACTAGCATGGGTTCACAAACTGCAAACTGAAACCTAATCACCAAATTGTAAATTAATTAATACATTAATTTTAGATGATGCTTAGTCCTTAGCTAGAACCAACATCCTTACTAAGTGCACAAATGCCAATGTTAGTATTTTACCATGCGAATCAAGTCATTTGTTTGTTGCATGCCACTTATTGTGATCTAGGGAAGACATATCCGAATCATGATAAGAGCCATCTATGTAACCCCAATAATCACACCCTTCAAGTTGGAGTTAGATTGTCACCACCCATACTAAATAATTATCATCTACTTAGATCTATGAGGACACTGTTAAATAGATGAATTATGCTTCCACCATCTCGAAAGCTAGAAGCCGGAGCAACACTACCAAAAGCAACAGTTGAACATATAATATATTAATATACACATAAACATTGTAATAATTGTGGACAATAATATTGATGAAGATAAATATATGTTGAAAATTGGTTATAATTAAAATCATTAATACATATGCACATTGTAAATTTATTGTATCATTACCCAATACATGTTTATCATTTCTAACACAATAATTAAAATGAAACATATGTATGCAATAATTTGCAAAGATAAATATTTATGTTGAAAATTGGTTCCAATTAAAACCATAAATACAACTGCATATTGTATACTTATTGTATCATTACCCAATACATGTTTATGGTTCCAACACCATAATTAAAACGCAACATATGTATACAATAATTTGCAAACATAAATATTTAAAATGCAGTATGTGGTTTGCTTCTAACAACTTCGCTCAGAGGGCTGTGAAATAGAAGTTGGAATTGATTTCTAAGAAAAAGAATTGGCATTGTGAGAGACACCATATGGAAAAATTGTAAGATTGAATAACTAGAATTTGACCTGTAACTAAATTTATTTCCATACCAATGACTTTGACTTGTAACAAAATTTAATTCCACTAAATTCCCACATTTCTCTGTTCATGTGCTCCAAGTGTACCCTTGTGGTTCTACCTATTACGTATGGTACTTTACATTGCCTTTTTCTTTTCCAAACTTTCCTTAATCCTAAATTGGACAAAGTATATCTAGAGAGTTAATACCATGGGATGATGATGAATAATGAGACATTACATGAATATAGGTTTATCCCATTTGGTGAAATAAAGGTTTTTCTAATATTCAAAGTCGAATGAAATGAATGTGTGATGGTTATATAGTTAAAAGACTTTGTGGGTCTATAAATCTTGAATATTGATATTGGGCATGGTAACCTTTTCTATTAATATAAAAGTATTGGGAGAAGTTGAATCATTGAAGAGACAATAAAATTGTCTTTTCAATCTCATAGAAGAGAAAGCATCTAAAGACAATGTGGTTTTGAATCTAATATTTTAAAGAGTAAATTTCACAGATATGGAGATCTTAAAGAATGCGGTGTTCTATCTCGATGTAAAGATGGTGGAATCAATGACATCTTTCAATTTCAAAATAATCTATAAACTTTTAGCAATGACAATGGCACGAGACATTACCAACTCGTGACTCTTGTTGAAATTTAAAAACATTGCATTTAAAAGATTAAAAATTTGTAAATGAAAAAAATATGATAAGAGAGAATGCCATAAACATATCTATCTTATATTATAAAAAAACTTAGCTCTTAAAAGTAATTAATATCGAAATTGTCCTAAAAACAAATTGTTAATGCGAAAGTTACATGATTCATGTTTAAAAAAATTGACAAAACATATCAATGATATACCTTAACTACTAGGCATAAAACTCAACAAATAAAAAGGCTAGGAAAAAACTCAAAATTTATATAAAGATAAATCCACTTTCCTTAAAATAAATAAAAAAATTTCAAAATTCATAAAGATAATTCCAATTTCCTTAAAATAAACAAAAATATGCAATTCATGTGTAACCCCCCTTTTTTATAAATAAATACAATGACATCTCTAAATAAATACAATGACATCTAGGTGGAATATAGTAGTGGAAGCGTGTCACAGGGTTCATGCTTACAAATATTAACAAAGCTAAAGAGAAACAATTTGTCTTAGAATACTTGGCATAAAACAAACAAATTAAGAAACTTTGAGAATACTCAAAATTGCAAAAATCTAAATCCATTTAAAAAAAATTGAATGTAAAGGTATGCAATTTATGAGAAACCCCTTTTCTTAAAAAAGCAGAAATATAAGCAAGACTATGACGAAGACTATAACCAGAAGCACAAATATAAGCAAGACTATGACCATGTTTGAACCAAAAAGTTGGGTGGAATTTAAGAGTGTATTTTACATTATGCATTGGCAGTCAATGTGGCATTGTATTTTGAGCATTGCATGTCATAGCATTGATGTTACACATGGAGTACAACCATACAAGTTTCTAGCATAATTTTCATGTGACATCATGTTATGAAGCTCATTCATGTTATTTATAAGCTTCCATTTACTAAGACATCTATATACCTAGACATCTTGGCCTCACTAACAAGAGCACATTTTCATTGTCAGGTAAAGCATGCAATTGATTTGACATTAGATGCTCGTTTTCCCAATGGTCTTGTATATAGATACTACCCTGTTGGAAAATGAGGATATCAACCACCATATTCAAGAGTTGATATAAAAGGGCCATGTTCCTCACCTCATGGGAGTCCTATTATGTGAGTTCAAAAGAATGATGGAACATCTCGACTTTGTATTGACTACAAGCCTTGAGCATAATTATAGTTAAGAATCGATACCCCATCACTTGAATTGACGACCTTCTCAATCAACTCAAAGGCACTAGGTATTTCAACAAAATTGATTTTAAGTTATGATATTACCAAGGGTAAATTGATCCAATCATGTTTAAATGACAAACATCAAGTCTAAGGAAGGTCTCTTTGAGTTGTTGGTCATGGTCTTGAGTAATGTGCCAATGATGCTCATGAGGATCATGGGTAGTAATTTGTACCATTATTTTGTGGTTGCATACTTGGATGACATTCTCATATTTAGTAGAAATTGGGAATAACCATTAGAGAAAATTTGAGTTCTAAAATGGACCCCTTAGGAATATAATAAAATATTAGTTATAATAATAAACTATTTTTTATGAATTTTCGAGGAAGAAAGAAAAAACTATTTTTTTCTTTCTTTCGTATTTTCAACATATCTCCTTGTAGTTTTCCTCAAATTTTAAGCGAGGGCACTCGTTGGATACACAATTAAATTTTAAATCCAATGAGTACCCACCCTGCATACTTTTGAGGGACCCCACCCCACGTAAAATGCAAAATACATTAAAATCCCCATGAAAATGCGAAATACAATAAAAACGTGTGAGTACTCGTTGGATGCAGAATTTAATTCCACATCCAACACCCCCGATTGAAATTTGAATAAAACTACAAGGATATATGCTGAAAATACAAAAGAAAAAGTAGTTTTTTCTCTCTTCCTCCAAAATTCATAAACATTATTTTATTATTATATGCCAACTCAACCATTATGGTTGACTCTTTTCTTAAAATTCTATTGGTTCTTGAATTCAATGGATATTTTTCTTATGAGGTGAATTGTTTTCTTATGATGCCAATTTTAGACCCCAAATTTGCTCTAATGATCTAAAACACATTTAAGAAGTACACACCCTATGGAAACACAAACTATAGACCATCGTTGAAAAACATACATTTGGCATATGATGAATTAGATATTTGATATATATTGTAGATTGACATGGTGAGCATGTGGGTTCAACGAAGTTCCAAGTCATTGAAAACATTAATGAAGCTTTATTACTTCTTGGGTCTCTCCAACTTTTACAATAGGTTTGTGTTATAGTCCTTTCAATTTGGTTAGCCTTTGAGCCAAGTGAAAAATGGTGGAGCCAAGGCCAAGTTTGTTTGGGATGAAACTAACAAAAAAACATTAAAAGAGCGTCACATGTCCCTTATATGACACGAGTATTGATTCTGCTAGATTTGAGTAATAACCATTTGAAATCGAGACAAACACCTCAAATTATGTTGTTGGTACAATTAACACACAACATGAACTTCCAATGGCCTAACATAATGAGACACTCTTTGACATTGTTCACAAATACCTTAATTGTTTTTTCCATGTCACCACGCATGAGAAACCTTATAGAATTCAACACAGTTGATGGATGGTAATTAGGGTAACCTACCGATGTAGATTATAGTATTCCTATCCTAACAAAAACATCAATTCATATATTCCTACTAACATATAAAAGAGGAAACGAGTGTGGGAACTTGAACTTGAAACCTCTTACTTGTAAATCATGACACTTAACCACTCAAGCTAACCAACTAGGATAATATCTACCCCATGTATGAAAAAGAGATTTACTCCATTGTTTAACCATGTCGACAATGGAAGCATTGTATTATGGGAAATTGAAACAATTATCCACATTAACCACAATCCTTTGCAATTTATGTATATGAAGGGGGAAAGTCACACAATTAGTGCCATCATAAGTCTTCTATATACCTTCAACAATTCTTCCCCTAAACATCAAGCACAAGAAGGAAAGCACCAATTGAGTTGCACATTATTTGAACAAACCTTAAATTGTGGAATTGAGAACAATCCTAATTTATTGTGGACATGTGAGAGTTAGAGTGGCCTCATTTGTTCATTGTTACATCCCAAAGACTAGTCATAGGGGAACAAAATTCTAGCTTTCAGGAAGAGTGTCATGCCATAATCCATTGCTAAGATCATTTTATTGCATATTTGGGTTCATTTTGTGTTGTCAAAGATTATTGTTTCTAATAGGGACAACAAATTTTAAGTATCTTCTAGTCCAGACTTTGGTCCAAAATGGACACCAACTAACCAAATCCAAAGCTTTAACCTCTAAATTGATGGATAGAAAAAAATCTTCAACATAATGATTGTACATATCCTTAGAATGTACAACTCCAAGCATCCATGTAAATGGGATGAAGCGTTCCTTATGTTCAACATAGATACAATCGAGTTCTTCATAGTTGTATTGGTCAACACATGTTTTAGGTGTGCACTAGGTTTTAACCATTGGCCTCAATTGATGTAAGTATTTTGATTGCATCAACACATGAAGAGTCCTCCCTTGCACAAAACAACGTACACAAAGAAACCACATTTTCTGAAAGGATACAACACATTCAATAAGAAGTTCATGATATTTTACAATAAGTACTACAAAGTACAAGTAGTGACACAATTAACATTGAGTGCCACACAAGCTCCAAGTTGGTGATAAGATATAGTTACACTTGCAAAAAGAGTGACCTAAGGCCTCTACGAGAAGCTCATATCGTTCCAATATGGGGCTTACACTATCACCAACATTGTGGGTGATAATTTTTTTGAATTGAATCTTCCACCCTTGGATTACACTCCATCTTTAGTGTGGAGCTGGTTTGACAATACATTTTGCTGCTCTTGAACAACTTGGAGGTGACAAAGCACTTGGAACCTATAAAGATCAATATTTATTTCCTTGAGAAAGCCACAGTGGACCAAATCATGAACACTAAGATGAAGAGAAACCCACCAACATAATAAACAACTATATTATATTGTTAAAGCATGACAACTCCTTCACTAGGGAAAGTGGTTTACAAAGAACTAGATTTAGTAGAAGTTTCCCTATTTGTAGGGACTTGACCCAATGAATACCATTGTGTCCCAAAGGGAAACAAATGATCTTGGTGGCCAATTGAGACCAAAAACATCTCAAATATGGTCATGAACCTTGTTATATTTATTTTGACTATTAAATCCAATCATTGAATTCATGTATGAGGTTGGTGGGGAAAGTGTTCTCTTGTAGTTATGGAAGCATACGATGAATATAATCTATGATAGTTGTAAGAGTCCTTTCTTCTATGGTCAGAATTTATGTCAGTTGTCTTTTCATCATTCCCTCATCTCCTTTGGAATATATCATCCATTTTTCTCATACAGATTTTACAAGGAGGAGAGTTTTTCTTTTATTGTTCAGTCCATCACCATTACCATTACTAGATTGAAAAATAATCAGAAATTCAAATTGTGAACAAAGAATTGCATACATAAGAGAAAATAAATGGTTGTAGGTGAGCATAGAGGCTGGGAAAGATAATAAATTTTACCCATTATGTTTTGCTAATTCTACATGTTTGAAAAGCTATGGATTTATATTCCAGGAGGTTCTCCAACAACATACAATAGGTTGGACTCTTTCTTCACACACTTGCATACACTGTAAGGGTTGGATTTCCTAGGGGAACTATGGAGTAGTGATTGAAAATTCCTTCGTTGTGTTATGTGGGGTAGTAGAAGAGAATGCAATGTATGAGACGACCAAGTGATATCCATGTAATTGCTAAGTGGTGAGTAGTTTGGATAAGCATGACAAAAAATGGGTTGTGGGCTAAGAGAGAGACACATGTAGGTGTTTCCTTTGCCTTGATGGCCTCTCTACTTGATTTGTAGGTGGTATTTGAATTTGATACCTATGGTTGAGTGTAAAATTTATCTTAAACAACTAGTTGCTTGGATATTCTTTGTTCAAAGAAAAATATTCTCTTTGTATATGAGTGTTGATGATTTCATTGCCTTCACATGATAATTATGCTAGTTTATACACAATGTATGTGTGGAGGGAGTTTTATTTCCATTGTGTTTTTAATTTATGTATTTACACATACATTTCTTATTTATGAATTTGTATATCCCACATGGAAAAATTTAGAAGCTTGAAACTTTTAAACACACCCCTTCCTATGGTTGGAATGAAGGATGGGGCCATAATAGAGTGATACTTGAGCTCTTGGTTGCAACATCGGGGTTGTATGGTCCAGAATCCACAGTTACAAGCATATTGGAATGAGCTTAGTGAATGTTTGTGATGATCATACAAGACTTTGATAAAGAAGATAAAATAAAGGTTGTTGAAAAAATTAAATCAGATTATATACCTTCCAATATTAACTCATGAGTCAGATATGAAAATTCCAAAAAGACGAGTTTGATAAAGGAATGCCGGAGAAGGCTATCCAGGATCCAGAAAGGGCGATGTTGAAGGTAAGTCTGATAAGGCTAGTTTGACCTGATGAATTTGATAAAAGTCTATCGGTATGAGATGAGTGTAATATTTTTGATTTCACTCATGAGTCCGATGGTGTTACACCAAAATATTGTCCTCTTGATCCATGTGTCAACCTTTTTCCTAATATCCAAACTTCTCTCTGATAGACTAGGTTTATTTGAGGTTGTTCCCATCCTTTTTACCCTCTCTAGATAGGCCAACTCTCTTTCCCTTCATTCTAGGTGCACTAATGGAGCTCTTTCCCTTCATGCTAGGTGCGCCGGTGCCGGTCCTCTACCTCCCACTACTAGGTGCCCGGCGATGCTCTTTCCCTTCATGGGAGGTGCGCTGGTGGTGTTTTGAGGGAAAAAAATGAAGCTTCGAGGCCCTTCTCAAAGGTGTATGAGGTGGAGGATTATCCCTATCATCTAGGTGAGGTGGCATTCAGTTCCTAACGTATAGGGAAGATCCCTTAGACCCTCCTCCTAATCCTCAACCTACTCTATCCCTTTATCCTTATAAATTGAACCCTCTCTCCATTATGAAGGGAGGAAGGATTATGGTACTCTTATGATGGTGGAACTTCTAGGTGATCCCTATAATCCATTGGGAGGCTATTATCTTGCTTTGGAGGTTTTGGATTGGATTGTTGGATGGAAAGTTGCAGCGTTAAGAATAGGTTGTGACATTTTTCTTTTATGTAATTCTATGTATCTCCTTGATTACATTAATACAATCTCTTTCCATAAACATTTCTGTTGTTAATAATGTTTAGAGCTTTCTTCCTTAACCGTTATCTTAGATCAATTCATGTTTATATACACATGTACTATTTGCTTGTTTCCACTTGCTTCATAGGGTTTTGCAGCTGAAGATATAAATATTTTGGAGCTTGGATCAATAAAGAGAGAAGAGGATTTTCATATTTCAGGTAAGTGATCTATTTGATTAACCTGCATTTTCTAATGATCTAGGAAAGTAGATTTTATTATGTATTTGATTTGTTCTAGATCCACTTGGACAAGGGAGATCTGGATTGAGTCCGCTTGAGTAGATTTATTCGATAATAGATGGAGTAATTATGACCATATGAGTTCAAGGAAGGTCTACTGGGATGAACCTAGTGTAATATTTTTAATGTCACTCGTAAGTTCGATGGAGTAAGTCCAATCCAATGAGTTCGATGAAGGTCTATTGGGATGATCCCATTGTAATATTTCTGATGTCACTCATGGGTTCGATGGAGTAAGTGCAACTTGGTGAGTCTGATGGAGTAATTCCAACCTAATGAGTATGATATAGGTCTATCAGGATGATCTCAGTGTGAAAAGAAGGCCAAACTATGCCGCATTTTGAGCACTTTTTGGGGATTTTGGAAAACTTGGAGGAGGTAAAAATGAACCTCGATGTTGAGACTAGAAGATTTTAGGAACTTAAAATTTTGCCTACTCATCAAAATGAACAACTTTGGTTAAAGGAATATTTTTCACAAATGCTCAGTTTGGTGAATAATAGGTTTTAGAAAATAAACTGTCAAGTTGCATAAGTTAAATGTAGTCAATTCCAAAAAAATATAGAAATTGAGTGGAGCATCAGATCAGGGACCTGAAAGTTTTCAATTAATCCTTGTCATGAGTATTATCAACGTCCAATATTTTTTATTATTATTTATAATTCTCCATATATTTTCTTTTACCGTGGTGGCTGAAATCGGTCTCTAAAGATAAATCAACGACAAGGAAAGTGCATAAATGGACAAGATTGATAATTTTGAAAGGTTGTAATTTGTAGCTTTGAGATTAGAAAAGAGAACTGTTATAGTAATTAGGAAGATTATCTATAGGGGAACAAATGTGCACAATTATACTTTTAAAGAGTGATTTACATGTTTCTAAAAAAATGAATATAAAAGTACCTATAGGCATAATTTGACAAAAATGCCAATATGAGTAGCTCCCATAATGCATGAAAATTAATTTTAAGGTTTGGTAAGAATGTAATGAAGATAACAAGTGTTTTGATATGAACACTTTTTAAAAATTAAGTTCTACCAGGATTCTACTGCGTATGGTAGTGAAGAAAGAGCTAAAAAACTTGCATATATTTGGAGATTCCCAAGTCATCATCAAATGGATTACATGACTTAACATGACTCAAAATATTCAGTTATCTCCTTTGTTGGTTGAGGTGCAAAAAATTATTGAGTAGTTGGATCATGTGGATATTAAGCAGATCTACAAGGAAGTAATTTTTTAGGCAGATGAACTTGCAAATGATGGAGCTCAAATGTAAGTGGGAACATGGTATATAGCTGAAAATAACAATTCGATCATAAATGGATCCTTACATGATTTATAAATGATATATATGGTTATTAAGGATTTCATTAGTATTTAAAGGATGATGAAATTTAAATATCTTATGTGCTGATCAGAAATTTTGAAGTATGTTTAAACAGATTATATAGTGTACAATTTCGAGTAAATATTTGTGTTAACCATGTGAGCATAAATAACATGTTAATCCGATGACTTAATCAAAATACCATATTATGTGATAATGTTTGGAGATGATTTTTTTATTATTATAGTATTTGATACTTCTAGATAGAAGATTACTACTAAGACTTTTTATGGAAAATGATACCGAATGTACAAGAGACACTTCATGATTTTTCATCATGACTATCTGAAAAATGTAATATTTTTTCATAATAAAAGGTTTTGATTTTTTTTTCCATGGAAAAAAATGAACACTTTTTAAAGCAAAACAGCATATTAGGGACAATAGAGTTCAATATTCAATATAGTGCAATTCGAAATCCCTTGGCCTTGGTTGGACCAAGGAAATCGTCAACATGGATGATGCACATGATCCTTATGCAGTTGAAACAAATGCCATGGGAGAAAATATAAATATTGATATTGTAGATACATAATATTATAGTCAAATAAATCAGGTGACTCCCCTAGATATTACAGAAACCATGAGAAGTTTAAGAGTATAACTACAAAGCTGTAGAGTAGATAATGAGAGGCTTACCAAATCTCAAGAAGAATTAAAACCAATTGAAATGCAACTATGATCCAAAGCTTAAGCGAAATGAAAATAAATATTCACCACGGTCAACACTCAATAAATGAGGAAAACAATAAGAGTAGCTCAAGGATACATTCTCACAAGAGGTACCATAGCTCAAGAAGGGTTTATGGAGATAGGAAACACTCCAGAATTCTTTTCAAATGAGTCATGTACCTCTAAAGACTACAATAAATATTCAATATATTCATCTCATACAAATAAGAGGAATATGCCTTTCCAGAACAACTCACATGGGGAAATTTGGAATGTCAAACCTCTTACATTTGATGTTCAAGGAGTCGAGGCATGGATTATTGGGATATGGAAGAATTTCCAACTCAATGACTGCTTCAGGAACATAAAGGAAAGTGTGACCATATTTAATTTGAATTGAAGATAATATATATGGTGGATCACCTTAGACAACTGAAAAAAATAAATGAAAGGAATATTGCGTGGAAGCGATTCAAGAAGTACTTCAAGAAAAAGTACCTCTCTGATAGGTACTATGATGACAAAATCAAAGATTTCCATGAGCCGAAATTGAGACAAATAACATGGAGGAATATGCTAATAAATTATTGGAGTTGTCAAGGTAGGTTAAATATATCAGAGATGATAAGGTCAAAATCTATCATTTTCTAAGTGGATTACCTTATTTATAAAAATAAATAATTGAATTTTATGAACCTATTGAGGCCTGGAAATTTGCAGGCAGCAACAGTAAGGGATTCTCCCCAATCAACGTTCCCAACTATCCTGTTGACTATTTGGAATAGGAAATCCGTCCGGTTTGCGGTCCGGCTACCGTAGGTCAAGTAACAAAACAAAAGGGGTTTATCGGTTGCGGCCCGGTCCACCGAGTTTTTTTATTTTGACTTAGAAATGAAATGCAAGTACCTAACTAAATGCAAGGTGATCAGAATGCCAGGAGTGGTCACAACATGATGCGCAAGTTCTTACCTCTCGTCTTAGACTTGCAAGCAACCCAGTCACATACAAAAAATAAACTAACTATCTAATCTATCCCTAGGGAGCAAGGTTATCATCTCGGGTGAGTAATACATTTTGCACATGCACTATGAAGAGTTACAGATAGCTGATACTTCTTCCAAACACATGAACAATTACAGATATTTAAACAATCAGATAGCTGATTTCTTTATGAACTACATTTATTACTTAGAGCAGAAAACATCACAAAAATATACTGAAAGACATTCAACAAGAACATAGGTTCAAGAAACTAGAACAATCTCATAGTCAATGAGACACAGCTGAAAACAAAATAGTTCCTCTTCAACATTGCTCATTTAATTACATTTGATGCCTTCCATGTTGCACTCTCTCCAACAGGAAAAATTGCAGTTTCCTTTGTGAAATGAAGTAGTTCCTCTTACAAGCAAACATTTACAAAATTTTCCAGGGAAAAATCCCCTTCCTCCGTCCTACTTCCAAGTATTTAAACTAAAATTTCAGAGCGTTTCGTTTTCCCCTAGACGCATGGTCTTTCAGTCTCTCAAACGCTTCACCTTCCTTATCTGTATGCAATCATGAACCACTTGGTAACTGGTCAGTTTTTTGGGCTCACGTCGTTATAGCTCCGGGCTTTGTCTTCCACTCCCCTGGTTCTCCTGGTGATATTTTTGGTTTCAGTTATATTTCTGCCAACCGGTCCATCTTCCTCAGCACCATGGTAGAGTGTTCGATCTCCTCGAAGCTGCCTGCCATCAATCGACAAGCATCCTTTAAACAACAAATATTATCAATTAAACGACTATTCCACAAGGAAATGGCAAGGTGCACCATCTATTAGCCTATGACAGTCAAGAGGAAACTTACTGGAGGGAAAACTTAAGTCGACAATCGGAAGGAAATGATATCGAAGGCCAAGGAGATTTCCCAGTCGCAACGACGAGAGAATTCCAAGTCATGGACAAGCGACACGCGTGCAAGGGAGGATTTAATCGGAAGTTGGACGAATTTAAAATTCGGAAGCCAAAAGACTTGGAGAACCATAATGGATAAAAAATAAATCTAGGAGACAAGAGACGTGGGCGGGAAAGTTTAATCGGAAGTCGGGAGACATTCGAATTGGATGCTCAATAGCTTTCCCAGCCGCAACAATAGAAGGGTAAAAGCTACGGGAAAGCAATTCCAAAACTCATACGAATCAAACTTCGGGGCGATTAGGACTTCGAACGTTAAACTGATTTGAGAGCCGCAACGGCGGAGGGCCAAAGATAAAAAACCGCCGATTTAGCATAAGAAATAAGTGTTCGAAAGCATTCAACAAAGTCAATTTCACTTTCAAAACGATGGCCCATCATAGACGATTCACAAACTAAACCCAACTATGCGACCCGCTGCAAAAATCAAGCACAGACCACTTCTGGGGACAGGCTGAAATATAAATTGTTCGAAACATCCAGAATTAAAGCATGAATGAAGAAACACCAAGGATGAACAACCCGAAGCGATATTCAGTTATAAGGAGGGGCCCGAAATTTAAGAGATTTGGGGAGAAAAGTTGCAGTAGCAACAACTGGCGATTACCTGGGGAACCTAGATCTCTGGGTAATTAATCCTTGAGTGACAGACTGTTTAACAACAAATGCATCCTTTTGAATTCTTCCAGTTATTTGGATTTATCGAATGCCGGAAGTGTGTACCTGTAATCATTGAAACTAGTCCAATTTGGGAAAGTGGGAACCAAGATTTTCAAGTCCAGATAAATCTGTTGAGGCTAGAAAATGAGTTTCATTAACCTTTGTCTTCAGGTATCTAACAGCGTGGACACCACAGGATTGTAGCAAATGGTGAACATCAATATTCATTTGTTCCTTGTTCCCATGCCATTTTAGCATTTTTGTGCTTTTGGACTTTTGTCCCTTTCATATGAGTCCTTCTGTACACCCTTTTTTACTGAATTTTTAATTCAGGATCCTATATCCCATAGTGTCCTTTTGTGTGAGTGGAGTACTTCGAGTTTCGGCTCACGGACGGAGAGGATATTTTGGCAATTTTAGTACTTATGATCCAGCACCTGCTTTGATTTGTGATGCTTTCATAGGAGTTTTGACTCTTTATTTGCTTTTTGGCATTCGTTTCTTGGCATGGGATCATTTATATTTAATACACTGTTCACTTTTCTCCTTTCCATGGGTCCTTTGCTGTCGGTCCTTAGAACATTTTAAATGTGACGTGGATGGAGCCTCAACATAGTATTCCAGACTCCTCAAATCTGGTTTATTTCACAGGGGTTAAGTAGGACTTCAATGCACACAGAATTCTTTGAGAAAACTGCTATACTGGAAGAAATTCTTTCATATAAACAACAACACACAGTCTGACACCAAAACGTTTATCAAACCCAAACATTTCGGACGTACCCCATGCAACCGCAGGTTTGCTCCCTTTATTGAAATCAACGAAACAAGCTAAAAGAAATCAACAAAACCAACTAGAAACACGACTCAAAAGACAACCGGGTGAATTATTTATATACAAGACAGAAAAAAAATCAAACAGACTCAAGAAAAATAAGGTTTGAGAATCAAACTATTTACTGGTAGGTTCTTCTCCCAACCTTGCAGATCTTGCAACTTGTAAGTAGAAGGGACAAGCTTGGCTGCAATCTGAAAAGGGCCTACCCACAACTGCTGGAATTTGGTATGCTTTCCTTTCTCATCATGGGGGTGGTCCCATTTGAGGACTAAGTCTCCCAATTCAAAGTCTTTTTTCCAGATTTATGCTTGTCAAACCATCTCTTAACTGACTCTTGTTGTTGCTTAAAACGGTCTTTGGATTTATCTCTGGCCTCCTCCGCTTTCAAGAGATTATATATTCTTATTTGTAGAACTTCGTCATCCGACCCCCTAGACTCTTGAGCTAGTATGGAAGATGGTAACATGATATTGGGAGGCAGGATGGCTTCCTTACCATACACAAGGGTATAGGGTGACACTCCTATTGCAGACTTGGGGGTGACTCTGTCAGCCCACAGGGCGTTGGGTAAGGTTGAGTGCCAACATCTCTGGTTTTCTATTACAGTCTTCTTGAGAATTCTAATGAGTTTTTTATTAGAATATTCAGCCAGGCCATTCCCTTGCGGATAGTAGTTAGCAGAATAATGTAAATTTATCCCTTTATCATGAGCAAATGCAGTCAATTTGATCGATGAAAAGTATTTAGCATTATCAAAAACTAACGAAATTGGAACTCCAAACCTGGTCATGATATGAGCTTGTAGGAAGCTAATGACTTCGTCTTCGTTTATCTTGCGCAGTGGGATAGCTTCGACCCAACGGGTGAAATAATCAGTCGTAGTAAGGATGTACTTGTGCAGTAGGGAAGAATTCGGTTTTATTTCTCCAATAATGTCCAGCCCCCATTGCTCAAATGGTTCCGTGATCATCACAGGATTTAGGGGTGCTGCTGCTTTAGGCTGTCTTCCACTACACCTTTGACAAATATCACATTTCTTGACATGTGCATGTGCATCCTTGAAGAGTGTAGGCAAATAGTAACCGGCTCTAAGGATTTTGTGGGTTGTAGTGTCACCTGAATAATGTCCCCCAACTGGACCGTCATGTAATTCTGTTATTACTTTATTTGCGTCTTCCTTTTCTAAACATCTGAGGAGAACCCCATCATAATTCTTTCTGAATAATACTCCTTCAACAAGTTGATAGGAGGCCAATTTAAGATGTAGAGCTCTTCTCTGTTTGGAATTCCAATGTTCTGGAAACAGCCCTGACTGCAAGTAATGCACAAGGTCTCTATACCAAGACTCAGGAGCTGTAAACAAAGGACATACATCCATTACATGCAATTCGGCTTCATCCTCCCATGCTTGTTCTTCGTTGTTCCTGCTTTCAGTCATCAATTTGCATAACCCTTGACCTTTCACTATAGAGGCTGGCTTGAATTCAAGGTCGTATTCTTGAAGAGCTGTTACCCAGTTGCCCCTTCTTTCTCCTAACTCTTTCTGAATGAGAAGGGATCTTACAGCTGGGTAAGGGACTATTAACTTGGTTCGATTTTTTAATATATAAGGCCTGAATTGCTTCACTACCTTAAATACTGCGTAAGCTTTCTTATCAATGGCTGGGTAGTTTAATTCAGCCGCTTGTAGCCAAGTTCTCATAAAAGAGATTGGGAATTCATCACCCCCATCCTCCTTTTGCGTAAGCACAACTGCCAATGAATCATCGGATGCAAATGTATACATAATAAAGTCTTTATCAAAGTCTGGAATTTTCAGGGAGGGCGCATGTGCAACAATAGTATTGATTTTACTGAAAGCATTCTTTTCAATTTCAGTCCACTTAAATTGTGCATTTTGCTTGACCATCTGCTGCAGTGGCTTAACAGTCTGGGCAAAATTAGGTACAAATCTTCTTACAAAATTTATGGTTCCCATAAACGATTGCATTCCCTTTTTATTATGTGGCATAGGGATTTGTTCAATGGCCTTAATTATTTCTGGGTCTATAGATATACCTCTCTTTGAAACTATGTGTCCCAACAACTTGCCCTCTGTGACTGCGAATACGCACTTCTTAGGATTGAGGGAGATGCCATATTTTCGGTAGCGTTCAAAAATTTGCTTTAGGTGAAAAGCGTGTTCTCCCCTTTTCTTCGAAAATATTGTAATGTCATCAAGGTATACTATAGCACTTTGTCCAATTAGTCCGCGGAAAGATATGTCCATAGCTCTCTGAAAAGTCGCTCCAGCATTAATCAGTCCAAAGGGCATTCTTCTATAGGCAAAGGTTCCCCATTTGGTCCTGAACATTGTATTTAATCTGTCTTTTTCAGCTACCAATACTTGATTGTAGCCAGAGAAACCGTCTAATAATGAAAACAATTCAGAACCAGAGACCATCTGTAACAATTGCTCCATGGGGGGCACCGAATAGTTGTCTTTATCTGAGGCGTGGTTTAAGTTTCTGAAGTCCACGCACAGTCTGATTTCTCCTGAATTCTTTCTGACTGGTACCAGATTCGATACCCACTCTGAGTGTCTGAATTTAAAAATGATTGTAGCATCCAATAATTTCTTTACCTCACTCTGGATCAGCGGTTCCAGTTTTGGATGCATTTTCCTCAAGGGCTGCTGATATGGCTTGACTCCTGCCTTGATGGGAACAACGTGTTTGATGATGGTGGTATCGTATGTTTTTAAATCTTGGTACGTCCAGGAAAAGACAGCTTTGTACTGCTTAAACAAACTGACGAACTTATCCCTTTCGACTGGTGAACAACATTTGCTGAGGTTCACAAACTTAGGATCCGTCTCAGTCCCTAAGTTTATCAGCTCAAACTGTAGAGTTGAGTTGTGCGTCTTTACGTTAGCGGGTCTTCTGAACTTTTCATTCAAGTCAAACATCTTCTCTAACGTTCTGACCCCTTTAGGGATGAAATTGTCAAATTTCATCTCGGCCTGGTGTTCTTCATCATCAATAATCGCTCCTTTGAATACCTCATCATTTGTTAAACATTCTATAATTTTCTGGTCATCATCGAACACCCGCAGATTGGTGATCATATCCAGTACTGAAGGCCTGAAAAGCAATTCAACAGTACATCGATTATTTGAGGGTACAAGCCTAGCGGCCGAAGTGGCCAATAAGTCAGCTGCTGCATTCCTAATTCTTGGAATTGAAATAATGTTGAATGCATCAACACATTTAAGTAGGTCCCATACCTCATTCTGGTAAGCTTTCAAGTGAGGAGAAACACAGTGGATTTGATTCCGGATTTGCTTCACAATAATTTCACAATCCCCAAAAACTTTTAAATTACTTACCTTCAATTCAATTGCCTTCTTGAGTCCCTGCACCAGTGCTTCATACTCGGCCATATTATTAGTACACTCAAACTCTAACATACATGACAGGAAATGTTTATTTTTTTGTGGATCAATAAGGACGCAGCCGGCCCCTGATCCTTCTAATGTCTTCGAGCCATCAAAAAATAAAGTCCAAAAATCACTAACAACTAAATGTAAATCTATTCCTACTGCTAAGTCTACTATTTTACAATCAATCTCATCAGCCTGTGAGAATCGAAGGAGATTAGGCTGGGTGTCAGATGGGTTGTTGGCTTCTTCCGCTTGATAATTCCCTGGTTCCAACTCAAGAAAATAGTTTCCCAATACAGAATCCACAGGTATATTCTTCTCATCCAATTGGGTAACATTGTACTTCATGTGGTTTTCTCTTAGAACCTTGATCTGGTTTGGACTCCCTTTGTATGGAAACCACAGATGTGACCAATCTGAGGTGAAATATCCATTTAATTTGGCTGACCAATCTCTTCTCAGGACAAGGCCGTAAGCGTCTGGTATATCAGCCACCATGATGTTAATAACTTGGCATACTTTTTCATTGGATGTCAGATGAATTAGGACATCTTCCATCTCACCAATCACCTTAACGTTTGTCCTATCCAACTGAACCACCCTCCACGTGGTAGGCTTAGGCTGCCCATTTATCTTCTTACATACTGATATGGGCATGACATTGATGGACACTCCTGAGTCTACCAGACAATTGTGCACGTTATGATTAAAACTTTCAAACGTCAAGAGGAAAGGTGGATGTTTAGCTTTAGACTTACTTCCAATGCTGGTATCTCCAACTTCTTCTTCATCTTGAGGTTGATTGTCGGAGGGAAGCTTGTCATCTGATGCTTCAAGTGCTTTTAGCAGTCTCTCTTTTTGATGCGGCACCTTACACATTTCGAATAATGGAACATTCTCTTTTACCTTTTTTAAATCCTCCACAACGTCATAATTCATCGGCCGTCCAATGGGATGGGGTTTATCAGCATTTTCTTCACTTGACTTGGCTGTTGTATCGTACTGTCTAGGATTTTGGCTGGGAATCATGAATTCCAGAATCTTATCAGCCGAGGATTTATTTTGAAACTTCTTCTTAACATTTCTCTGAAGCCTTCTGATCTTTGGGAGAATAAGACTGTCTTCGTTGACCGTCCCTTTGCTTCTTGTGGCCATGTTGGTGTCCATAACGTCCTTGTATCCCTGAGTCTTTCCTTCTTCAACGTTGAATAATGAGACAGAATTCCATAAAGCCAGGGTTTCCTCTTCCCGCTCTTTATTAGACGTAGAGGCAAAATTCTCTTTTCTTTCTTCATCATCTTCTTCCGTTAATTTTGAATCCAACAGTTGATTCATCACCAGCGTCATAGAGTTTATCCATTGTGGACAATTCTTTTTAGAGTGTGGCTGTTGGTGGAAAGTGCAGAAATTATCCATGCCGACCTCTGTTAGATTCATGGATGCAGCGTTATGAGGAGGAGGATGAGAATGATCCTTATCCTCTCTTTTCTTATAATATGGCTTATAAAACTTTTGCACCTCCTTTTCTTTCTCCATATCTATAATCTTGTTGGATAGATTCTGCATCATCTTGGCCATATTTTCTAGATCTGGCGACTTTTCTTCCTTAGGCTTAGTGAACAATAAGGTTTTTCTTCCCGCACCTTTCTCTCCCGATTGTTCTGGATAGTCTTCAATACTTTCTCTTTCTGCTTCCACCACTTCTGCCTCTTCATAGGTCTCTGTCAAAGTAGGCTTGGCCCTACCTTTTGCAAACATGGCCAAATCAGGGCCTAAAGCTGAAGTATAGTACTCAATCAGCACTTTGTCCGAAGGATTATCTGTTTCAGAGAAATTATTAAGATAGGCTGCAAACCTTTGTGTGAAACTGTGCACTTTTTCCTTTTTCTCTTTCTTCAATGCACACAGTCCTTTCATGAGGGCAGCGTGAGTCTTTTGGACTGCATACTTACTTTTGAACATTCTCTCGAAGGTAGCCCAGTCTGGGATAGAGTTAGCGGGAAATCCAAAATACCATGAGGCCGCAGCTCCTTTGAGGGTATGCGAGAATAGTCTACAAACCACATCTTCATGTTCCCCTGCCCTTAATCCTTCTATAGCCAAATAAAAACTCTGCAAATGATCATCTACTAATATCTTCTCATTGGGGTCAAATTTAGGCAACAACTTTTCAAAGGCTTGAGGTAGGTCATGCAAAGGCGGGGTCAGATTTAGAGGTGATCTGGCTCACCATGCAGGTGATGGATTTGGTGGGTTGGGTGGCTGGTTGGCGTTAACTCCTGCCATAAGCAAAGGTGGAGAGTGAGGAGGTGAACCAACAGGGGTATGAACAGGAGAACTGTAAGGGGTATCTGGGCCTACTTGGTTCAAAGGTAATTCAACCTCCTGCAGAGCTGTCTCTACAAGTTCTTCCCAGTCTTCAACCAAAATTGAATCTTCTACTACAGGACGGTCTTTATTCTTGTATTCTCTTCTAGGCAATTCGGGGATAATTGGCAATCCTCCAATCTTCTTTACGTAAGCACGGGTGTGTCTTCTTAGGTCATTAACAATTTCGTTGCGAACATGATATAGATATTCTCTGTTTTCTTCCGGGGTTGGATTATGGAACCCACTTCTTTCAGAACTGTCACCGGTGGAACAATCTCGGGAAAACAAGTTTCCGTGGCCAGCCATGCACTGGCGGCCCTCCTTCTAGCGCCAAAAACTGTTGAGGCCTGGAAATTCGCAGGAAGCAACAGTAAGGGATTCTCCCCAATCAACGTTCCCAACTAGCCCGTTGACTGTTTGGAATAGGGAATCCGTCCGGTTTGCGGTCCAACTACCGTAGGTCAAGTAACAAAAAAAAAGGGGTTTACCGGTTGCGGCCCGGTCCACCAAGTTTTTGTATTTTGACATAGAAATGAAATGCAAGTGCCTAACTAAATGCAAGGTGATCAGAATGCCAGGAGCGGTCACAACGTGATGTGCAGGTTGTTACCTCTTGTCTTAGACTCGCAAGCAACCTAGTCACATACAAAAAATAAACTAACTATCTAATCTATCCCTAGGGAGCAAGGTTATCATCTCTGGTGAGTAATACATTTCGCACATGCACTATGAAGAGTTACAGATAACTGATACTTCTTCCAAACACATGAACAATTACAGATATTTAAACAATCAGATAGCCGATTGCTTTATGAACCACATTTATTACTCAGAGCAGAAAACATCACAAAAATATACTGAAAGACATTCAACAAGAACATAGGTTCAAGAAACTAGAACAATCTCAAAGTCAATGAGACACAGCTGAAAACGAAATAGTTCCTCTTCAACATTGCTCGTTTAATTACATTTGATGCCTTCCATGTTGCACTCTCTCCAACAGGCAAAATTGCAGTTTCCTTTGTAAAACGAAGTAGTTCCTCTTACAAGCAAACATTTACAAAATTTTCCAGGGAAAAATCCCCTTCCTCCGTCCTACTTCCAAGTATTTAAACTGCAATTTCAGAGCGTTTCATTTTCCCCCAGACGCATGGTCTTTCAGCCTCTCAAACGCTTCACCTTCCTTGTCTGTATGCAATCATGAACCACTTGGTAACTGGTCAGTTTTTTGGGCTCGCATCGTTATAGCTCCGGGATTTGTCTTCCACTCCCCTGGTTCTCCTGGCGATCTTTTTGGTTTCAGTTATATTTCTGCCAACCGGTCTGTCTTCCTCAGCACCACGGTAGAGTGTTCGATCTCCTCGAAGCCTCTTGCCATCAATCGACAAGCATCCTTTAAACAACAAATATTATCAATTAAACGACTATTCCACAAGGAAATGGCAAGGCGCACCATCTATTAGCCTATGACAGTCAACAGGAAACTTACTGGCGAAATTAAGTTGGAAATTAGAAGAAATGATATCGGAGGCCAAGGAGCTTTCCCAGCCGCAACGGTGGGAGAATCCCAAGTCACGGACAAGCGACACGCGTGCAAGGGCGGCTTTAATCGGAAGTTGGATGAATTTAAAATTCGGAAGCCAAAAGACTTGGAGAACCGTAACGGATAAAAAAGAAAGCTAGGAGACAAGCGACGCGGGTAGGAAAGCTTAATCGGAAGTCGGGAGACATTCGAATCGGACACTCAATAGCTTTCCCAGCTGCAACAGCAAAAGGGTAAAAGCTATGGGCAAGCGATTCCAAAACTCATACGAATCAGACGTTGGGGCGATAAGGAATTCGGATGTTAAACTGATTTGAGAGCCGCAACGGCGGAGGGCCAAAGATCAAAAACAACCGATTTAGCATAAGAAATAAGTGTTTGAAATCCTTCAACAAAGTCAATTTCACTTTCAAAACGATGGCCCATCACAGACGATTCACAAACTAAACCCAACTATGCGACCCGCTGCAAAAATCAAGCACAGACCACTTCTGGGGACAGGCTGAAATATAAATTGTTTGAAACATCCAGACTTAAAGCATGAACGAAGAAACACCAAGGATGAACAACCCGAAGCGATATTCGGTTATAAGGAGGGGCCCGAAATTTAAGAGTTTTGGGGAGAAAAGTTGCAGTAGCAACAGAACCTTAAGCTCTACATGAAACCATAAGGAAATACAAGCATTACTATAATAAAAAAAAGTAGGCCAGAATTCCATAAGGCTTGGAAGGACAAGTAGAAGGAAAAGTTTGAAAAAAATGGGGATTCAAGCGTCTTCATTTTAGAAATCAACAAAATAATCCACCACAGGGTGATACTAATACAACTAAGATGTTGGGAGACAAACCAATATATCCATGTCAATGTTGGGGTTGTGGAGAGGAACATTTGCTTGGAAATTGTCCACATCAGAGTTGGTGTACCTATAATTTTTACAAAATCCAAAAGGTTAAACTGTGGGTGAGGTAGAAAGGACCATCCTTAGAATATTTGTTGCACTAGAAGATCAACAAGTAGACCGTCAAATTGTTGTGGATATTCCACTGGAATAATTTGTCACAACATATCTTGAAACTTAGTTATTTTTTATTAGTTTATCAAATAACTGGAACTAAAAGGAAAATAGAGAAAATAAATAGACAATCCACACAAATAACACAAGTTACCTTGGGAAAACCCACTATATAGAAAAACCAAGCTAGAAATGATAACTATACCTTTCTCTTTTCTTCTCCAATATGTAGTACAAATACAAAGAAAGTTGTATTCTCTATAGAGTTACTTGTGACTCTGCGACTATAATGGGTACTACATGATCTCCTACTTCCTTTGGTATAATCTATTCACTCATGTGTTGTTTCTCAGTTATGGAACAATACATAACATCAAAATAATGGAACCCCTTTTCTTTCTAACGACCTGGTATTTAACATAGCCCAACACCCATATAGGTTTAATTTGAGGGTTTTTGCATGGCTCAATTCCCAATTAGAGTTAGGGTTTTGTATTAGAATTTGAATTCCATTTAGATATTCAAGCATATAGTTCTAATAATATTTTCAGCAAAATAATGGAGAATGAAGATACAAATTGAACAAAAAAAACCACACAGGAAACATAAAAGTATTGCTCAGGAATTTAAAGTATCATTCACAATAATAATATTCAGTGTTACAATAGTTTACATAGGAAGAATTCGAATGCATGGGGTATAAATTCGAATCTCCCAAGTGGATATTACTGTATTTAACATTATCTCTAACTCATGGTCTCTCAATCAATATCGGAGTCCAAAATCAACTCCCAGATGTCCAACCAACTCACACAATCAGTGACAGATAGTTAACTCAGTGTAAATGAGTGTGGTAGGTGGGAAAATGCACCTACTCCACATGCATCCATGCATTATCCATGCAAGAGATGCACTAGCTAACTGTTTGTGAACTAACTGAAAGTAACTGGGGGTTAACTGAGACTAACTAGAACTAACTCCAACTAACTGAAGTAGGTTGGTGCCAGGACTCCCAGTGGCTCCTAAAACGTAGGGATTGGTCTAGGAGGCATCCAAACTAATGCATGCACATGTAGTAAGTGGAATTTAACCTCTATCAGTGTTCCCCACACTCCAGTTACTGGTACATGTGGCCCCATTAGGTCAAATGGACCCAATTGTACTAGTGGACCCAATTAATTAATTAAGGTTCCTAAGTTAGGAAAAATTAATCTAATAGACAGTATGATCAAGGGAGGATTAATAATCCTAACACCCCCCTTAATCCTAAATTGGACAATTGTGGGCCCTGGTAGAAGACCATAGGTCACCCAATATACAATCTAAGAGACATAATACAAATGAGGTAGGAAAACCTCTTGGGAAAACCCCCCTCAAAATAGGAATTAAGAATCAAACCTTAATGATGAAAAGAGACTTGATAAAGGAAAATATCTTTTCAGTAAAAGACTTGGTAAAAATATCTACAATCTGATCCTCTGTCGGACAATAGTGCAGTGTGGTGGTTCTGTCATGCACCAGTTTATGAATGTAGTGCATGTGAACCTCTATGTGCTTTGTCCTCTACTTCTAAACATGATCACTGGAGATCCTAATTGTACTCTAGTTATCACAATAAAGATCTACTATAGGTGAAGTATGAATCCCGAACTCTGTAAAGATGACATGCAACCAAACCGCCCGAATAGCTGCATTCACAACTCCCTGATAATCTAATTCTGCGGAAGAGAGTGCAAGTGCAACTTGCTTCTTGTTGGACCAACAAATTGGACCCGATCCAATCATGAATACAAAACCCGAGGTGGATTTCCTATCATTTCCATCTCCCGCCCATTCTGAGTCTGTAAATCCTGTGAGATCCAGTTGTGCTCCAGCAGCATAGTGGATCCCATAATCAATAGTAGCCTGCACATAGTGCAAGATCCTCTTTGCTTCCTACCAATGCAGCTCATGTGGCTCCTGCATGTATCTGGAAGCAACACTCACAACATAGTATATGTCTGGTCTCAAATGAGTGAGATACAAAAGAATTCCAATGAGCTGTCTATAGAGAGTGTTGTCCACCAAAGGTTTGGAACCACCTTCTTCAAGCCTGATTCCTGATAGAAAAGGACAGGGGGCTACTTTGAAATCCTCCATGTGGAATCTCTTAAGCATGTCTGATGAATACCTAGACTATGAGATCATGATTCCTGAAGTCTTTTGACTTAATTCGAAACCAATGAACTATCTTAACAATCCTAAGTTAGTCATAGCGAATGCTTTATTAAGAGTAGACTTGATGTTGCTAAATCCAGCTGCAGAGCTGCTGGTAATGAGCAAGCCATCCACATACAATACAAATAGAAGCAAGAACCCCTCCTCCTTCTTCATGTAGACATTGCAATTATATTTGCACCTTTCAAACTTCTGAGAGATGAGGAAGGCATCCATCTTGGAGTACCATGCCCTTGGGTATTGTTTGAGTCCACACAATGATTTCCTCAATCTGTAGACTAAGGAAGGATCATCAATGAACCCCTCAGGTTGTTTCATATATATCTCTTCCTCCAAATCACCATGAAGGAAGGCACTCTTCACATCCATGTGATGTACTTCCCATCTCTTGGAAGCAACAATGGCCAATACCAGCCTGATGGAGTCCATTATAGCTACTGGAGTGAATGTCTCATTGTAGTCCAAGCCTTGGACCTGAGAATACCCTTTCCCCCCCAACTCATACTTGTACTTGGTTGTGGTCCCATCAGTAGCTATTTTGGTTTTGTATATCCATTTGCATTGTACCAGCTTCGTTCTTGGAGGTAAGGAGACAAGTTCCCATGTATGGTTGTCATGTAGTGAATGAAACTCCTCATCCATGGTTTCCTGCAACCTAGGATCATGGAAATCCTCCTTGAAGGATTGAGGATATGACCCAAGCATCACAAAACACTTATAAGGAATAAGAGGATTTTTGTGAGACAGTGCAACACTCTCCTTTTGATACTGGGACCTCATTCTTCTTTTGTCATATGGATCCCCAACACCATCTCTAGCTGCTTCTATGAGCTGCTTAGTCCATTTAGGTTGCTGGAATGAGGTAGATGCTGGATTTGGATCTAGATCCCTTTGAGGTATAGGGTCAATGTCTGGATCATACTAGAATGACTCCTCTTCTAAATCTGAATATGAAATGTTAGGATTTGAAACTAAAACTGCAATAGGAAGTGAAGGAATGTTTATACCTTCATCAACTTCAAATGAAAGCTGTGGTGATGCTGGAACTGTGTATGGCATAAATTGAGAGAAAATATATTCCTTGGAGGCATGATCAACAATTCTTTTTGCTACAAGATCCCCATTTGAGATTTTTGTGATCTCTACTGAGTTAGGTCCAAACACCACTTGCTTTGGTGAGTTGGTGTGAGTCATCTGATAAACATATAACATATTAATTTCAAGGGAGGGCACATATAGGACATCTCTGAACACACCATGCTTCACTCTAATGGTGCCTCTTCATACTGCTGGAATTTGGGAATCATCTCCCATGTGAATAGTGGGCCCTTCAATGATATTGAGAGAGGAGAAGAGATCCTTAGAGGCTGCCATGTGATTGGAGGCTCCATAATCAATCAATAGAATGTAGACCGAGGTAGTCCTGCTTTCAAAGCATGACCTATTTCATGTCCATTATCTGACTTCTTTTCTCTTTGTGGGGAAGCAATGTTATGCTGCTTGAGAAGAGAAATCATCTCATCAAGTTGCTTCCTCATACAATGTTCTTCAAGATGGTACCCTTTTTCACAGTAGGGACATAGTTTCTTCTCAAATTTATTCTTTTTAGAGCTGGAGGCCCCTTCAAAAGTTTTCTGATTTTGTTTAGGCTTCAAATCAGCTACCTTTGGATCCTTCTTCTTTGATTTCCCCTTTGCTTGTGTTTTGGAAGAGTCAGAAAATAGGAGAGCTTGATCTTTGAAGGTCTTGATGACTCCCATTCTCATCAATTTGTCTTGCTCCTTGATTAAGGACTTAGAAAAATAATCTAAGGAAGGAACCTTCCAATCAGGAAAGCTTTCCTACTTGGAATGAAATATGGAAACAAATACAGAATACTCAGGGCCTAGTTTGCTGAGTATGGAAAGGAAATTCTGCTCATCCTTTTGCTCTATCCCACACTATCTGCACTGGAGTACTAGAGACTTGAATTTAGTAAATAATTGATCAATGGTATCAAAATTGCCAGGATGTAAAGATACCAACTCATTCTCTAGAATGTGTCCCCAAATATCATCTTGTTTGTTAAACAAGATATCAAGCTTCTCCCAGGTTTCTCTGGGAGTCCTCAAGCCTTCTAGGTGGAAGAGGAGATCTCTAGAAATATAAGTACATAAGTACCCGAATGCTTCATCACAACGGTTTAGAAACTTGTTCCGCTCTACCGAATGATGAGGCTCAGGCCCCCATCCATGTATGATATTTTGGTAGCTATGCTTGTGCAAGGCCAGCTACATATCAATCCTCCAAGAAAGATAATTGAAAGTTCTGAGGATCCATGGTTTAGGATTTTGAAAACTCATAATTGCTCCGGTTGGAAGTACTGCAAAACTTCACACAAGATACATAGCACCTGTCTATTTCACTGCAATAACACACTAAAACATATGAACTATTAGAATCATGCTTTTCCTCCTGGCATGAACATGTTTTCAGGGTTCGTCACGCTCTCTCTGCGGCTCTGAATAAATCTAGAGCTAGCAAATCATCATAGGGGACCTCTGTGGAAACCCAGCTGCTTTTGATGTTCAATGGGGAGAATCAAGCATGAAACCTGCCTCATAAGGCTCTGATACCATATTAGAATTTGAAATCCATTTATATATTCAAGCATATATTTCTAATAATGTTTGCAGCAAAAGAATGGAGAATAAATATACAAACTGAAAAAAACAAACCACACAGGAAACATAAAACTATTTCTTAGTAATTTACAGTATCATTCACAATAGTAATATCCAGTGTTACAATAGTTTACATAGGAAGAATTCAAATGCACGGGGTATGAATTAGAATTTCCCAAGTGGATATGACTGTATCTAACTGAATCTCTAACTCATGGTCTCTCAATCAATATCAGAGTCCAAAATCAACTCCCAGATGTCCAACCAACTCAAACAATCAGTGACGGCTAGTCAACTCGGTGCAACTGAGTGTGGTAGTGGGAAAAGGTGCCTACTCCACATGCATACATGCATTATCCATGCAAGGAATGCACTAGCTAACTGTTTGTGAACTAACTGAAAGTAACTAGGGGATAACTAAGAATAACTAGTACTAACTCCAACTAACTGAAGTAGGTTGGTGTTGGGACTCCCAGTGGCTCCTAAAATGTAGGGATTGGTCTAGGAGGCACCCAAAATAATGCATGCACATGTATTAAGTGGCAGTTAACCTCTAGTAGTGTTACCCACACTCCAATGACTCGTACATGTGGCCCCATTAGGTCAAGTGGACCCAATTGTACTAGTGACCCAATTAATTAATTAAGGTTCCTAAGTTAGGAAAAATTAATATAATAGATAGTATGATCAAGGGAGGATTAATAATCCTAAAATTTTTATCCTTCTTGAATGTTATTGAAAGTCCACAGGTAAATATCTTTACATGTGTGAGAAATGAGAGCCGATGTGGAATCCGTTAGGTACCATGGTGGTCAATAGGATATGTCATCTTTTGAGAGGCGTAACTTCCTCATATAGAATTTGATTGAGGCGATTCTCACACCATTAGAAAAGTATCAATTTGTATAATATGGAAATTGGTCCTATGTATGGTTTGGAGAAAAACAATGTTATGTAAGTCCTTAAAATGTCTCTAGAAGGTTTCAGACGGTTTTGACCCTAGATCTTCAAAATGAGATATGTCCTCGAAATGGGCCCTACAAGCCAATTCATCCAATCTTCTGACACCAAAAGCTCCAAATAGTTGACAAATTATTTATTGATCCACAAGCACTGATAGAAGAAACACTACTAGATTCGTAGCCTGAAAAGAAAGTTAATCAGGTCAGTAAGAAATTCAAAATTGGTCGCGACTTAACAATGACTGCACAGATAGGGGATTATGACATGGGTTATATCATCTTAGAATTGGGTTTTGATGTCAATATTTTGCCACGAAAAACTTGGTAAAGTATGGGAAATATACGCCTAGACTGGTCTCCTATCCAGCTGAGACTTCCAACTCAAGCGAAGGTCGTCCCAATTGGTAGACCGAGTCAAGTTCCTGTCGAGATTGAAGGGTTGTGCATGTTCGCAAACTTTGAAGTCATTAACATTGTTGAAGACACAAATCCATATCCCGCATTGCTGGGGATATATTGGGCCATAGACAACCTGACCATTATAAATTTCAAGAAAAGGATTCTCTCATTTGAGGATAATGAGATGAGATTAGTGTCTCCCATTGATCCATTGGAAGGACAAAGATACATCAAGTTTGTATACAATGAGGGACAAGATGAATACCTTGACCATATCTACAATGTCACTACCATGCAAGAAGACTACACCAATCCTACAACGGATGGAAGCCTCAGCTGGAAGAGTGCTAGTTCTTTCATATCCGACTCAGAAGAGGCCTCAAAAAACTGACAAAATAGGCTACATGAGGTCTCTATGAGAAGGTGCACCAGAGTTACAAGGTCCGTGTGATAGGTGGATAAGGAGCTATGAGAGCTTCCCACCTATGAGGGTTTACCTAACCTTGCGACCTTCTTAAGTGAGTTTGAAGGACTTGTAATAGAGTCGCAACACTTGTATGCACTAGACCACGTACTGAAGGCTACACCTGCTAGATGGTGGGGTACACACAAGCGGTTCGTAATAGAATGGCCACAATGAAAAAGGTTGATGGGAGCCAGATTCAGAGAAGAATTCACCATCGTGAGCCACAAATATATAGCATTTTCAAGCCCTACCAAGCAAAGCAATCAATGTCGCACCGTATTTGCAGAATACCGAAGACAAGAATGGGTCCATCATTTCACTCACACATTGGAAATGACATCTAGAACATGGTATGCATCTATGGAGTTGTGATAAGGATCCCAAGAATGGGAAGTGCTCGCTAAGAAGTTTAGGAAAACATTTGAATTTGATAATGAGCAACCTACAGTTGATGTTGCGCTTCAAAAAATAAAGGAGAATATATTTGCTGAAATTCCTGTTGAAGAGGCCAATGCTCACCAGTGCAGTGTGACCGTTCAACAATGGATGGCTTGCTATAATCTAGCTGGAGACCTAGATGATGATTCAATTAACATAAACATACTGGAATCAGAGGGTACACATGCGGTAGAAGGAAGTGTTATTTCAAGTAACCAGTTGCTTATGCCGTTGAAAATCAAGAAAGTAAACATTAGGTCGCCAGAGAACCCAAAGTTGTCCAATATAGGAGATTATAGGGATGAAGAGATAGTCACGAAGATCACAGACTTGTTGCATGAGTATCAGGATCTATTCCCAACCAAATTTTCAGAGATGAAAGGGATAGTGGGAGATCTAGGGGAAATGAAAATACCCCCGTGACCAGATGCTAGACCCAGTAAACAATGCCCGTATAGATTGAATCCAAGGTATAAGGAAAAGGTAAAAGCAGAATTGGGTCACACGCTTGATGTAAGAATCATTGAACATGTTGAATAATTAGAGTGGATAATCCCTATAGTGATCTAGGATAAGAAAACAATAGGTGAAGTTAGGATCTGTGTCAACCTAAGAAAAATGAATAATGCATGCTTGCACGATCCATTCCCAACAACGTTTATGGATGAAGTACTTGAAAGCGTCGGAGGACAAGAGATGTATTCATTCATAGATGGCTTCTCTGGCTACCATCAAGTCAGAATCACGAAGGAGGATCATCACAAAATGACATTTGTCACAGAATGGGGATACTACCAGTATACGGTAATTCCCTTTGGACTCAAGAATGCACCTGCTATTTTTTATAGAATAGTAGTCTCTACTTTTAAAGATTTTATTCATAAATTTCTTGAAGTCTAATTTGATGATTGGACCGTGTTTGGTCTAGTAAGATACCATATTGAGATTCCGCACATGATGCTGGGCCGCTATTTCCAGTATCAGATTGCACTCAATTCCAAGAAATGCATCTTCTCCGCACCATTTGGTGTGCTGTTGGTTCACATCGTGTGTCATGATGGTATTTTGGTTGACCCAACAAAATTTGCAATTATTCTTGACTTACCACCACCTACATCAATCACACAACTCAGAACAGTGCTAGGACATACAGGATACTACAGGAAGTTCATTAGACGGTATGCAAAGATCACTACACCTATGGAGAAATTGTTGAAGAAATATGCAAAGTTTCAATGGACACCATCTTTCCAGGAAAGCTTGGATAAAATAAATAACAAGATGGCCATTGCGCCAATACTTGTGATCCCCAACTGGAAAAAGGAAATCCATGTTCATGTTGATGCATCATCTGTTGTGCTCGACATAGTCTTGACACAACCATGAGAGGGTGCGCTTAACCACCCTATTGATTTTGCTAGCAGAAAACTGTCAATGACAGAAAATAACTATACAATAGAGAAAAGAGAAGGCATCACTATGGTTTATGTGCTTCAGAAGTTTCGACACTATTTTTTGGGTGGAAATTTTTAGATGTAAACTGATCATTCAATTTTGAAATACATAGTCAACAAGCCAGTGTTTGGAGGGAATATCTCTTGATGGCTTCTCCTGTTTCAAGAATTTGACTTTGAGGTCATAGTTAAACTTGGTCGACTGAATGTCATGCCAAACCACCTGTCATGGATAGAAAGTGGTGAAGAGTCGATGAGCATTGAAGATAATTTTCCTGACATGCAACTATTTGTGATCCACATGATGCACGATCAGAACCATGAGTTCAACAGAATCATCCACTTTTTGAGTACAGGCTATGCGCCTCCAAGTTCCTCCACTTATCAAAAGAAACAATTGGTTTTCAAAGATGCCAATTATACATTAATTATGGGACACCTGTATAAGTTGGGCATGGATGAAATACTAAGCCACTGTGTTTTTTTATTATGAGCGACCTTGGGTTATGAGCGAAACACATGTTGGTCTCGCAGGAGGACACTACGCAGGAAAATAAACTGTGCGCAAGATACTACAAGTAGGATTATGGTGGCCAACCATACATATGGATACTAAGGGATTCTATAGGTGTTGTGATATCTGCCAGAGAACTGGAAAACCATCACGCCACGATGATATGCCGCTTGCACCATAGATAACACTTCAAGAATTTGACAAGTGGGTTGTTGATTTTGTTGGAACAATCAGTCCACTGAGAAAAAGAACTGGCACGCGCTACATTATCATTGTGACAGACTACCAGATGGGTTGAAGCCATGCTTGTCAAATATTGCACTGCTATGACTGCAGAAAAGTTCTTATTTGAAAATGTGGTGCCTAGATTTGGTTGTCTGAAAATTCTACTAAGTGACCAAGGTACACATTTTGTTAACAAAATGATTGCTGAACTTACTACAGAGTTTCATATCCAGCATAAGAAGATGACACCCTATCATCCTCAGATGAATGGAATGGTCGAAGCTTTTAGAAAGGTTTTTGGGAATGCATTGACCAAGGTATGCAATGTACGTCGAGATGACTAGGATAAAAAATTATTAGCTATGCTATGGGCGTATCACACAACTTGCCTGCAACTAACAGGGCACACCCCATTAGGAATAGTGTATGGACAGGAAGCTGTTGCACCAATGGAGTATATTGTGTTGAGTCTACGGATTTCTGCACTGAAGGAGATGACTGACGAAGATGGTATCAAATAGAGGTTGTCACATCTTGTTCAGATGGAAGAGGAATGCTTCATCGAAGGGTTTCATCAGACTGTTGAGAAGCAAAGATAGAAAGCATGCCATGATCGCCAAATCCAGGTTAAACTATTAGTCGGAGGACTTGTGTTGTTGTATGACATCAAAATTTTCAAACATCTAGGGAAGTTGAAAATGCATAGGCTAGGGCCATACACGATCGCGCACATCACTTATGCGGGCGCAATAAAACTACAAAAGCTAGATGGAACATATGTCGCAGGAATGGTGAATGGAAGTTTCCTGAAACCTTACTATGATGGCTGTGGCATGCCTGGCTAAGATAACACCGCAAGTATGAAAAAAAAGAGCGAAGAGGTGGAAATTGTTCTATCGCATGTATGCGGTAGAACCAGCTAAAAGCATAGGAAAAAGTGCGCAGCGCAAGGAAAGGCAGAAATCACAGGCTAGATGACATTAAAGTGCAAATATCCGACAAAGATTGAGGTGGCTATGAAACCTAAGAGACATTAATTTGATGAGATACGAGGATAATGATGACGTGCTTTATGGTCACATTAGTCAATTTTTCCCTAACAGCCATAACTTCCTTGACAAGTACAACGCCGAACTTGAGTACATGACTTAATGAGAAATGAGTTGAATCAAGAAACCCACATGATTGAAAAGACCTCAACTTCCCATTGGATGATGATCACATGACACGAAGGTTCCTATAAAGAGGATCTTAGTCATCAAGTTTCATTTTAATTGCATCCTGTGAGCACGATAAAACCTGAGCCGAAGAGTTCACAGAGTCGAAGCCTATCACAGAGTGAGCTGACACCCATGGTAATAAATATCTCTAATGCAAGTGAGCTATTTGACATGACTGTCAGTCATGGGTGTCTAATTGAAGAAGATACCACATCACCTAAAGTACAACAACTAGAGAGAGAACCAAAATTTGACCTAATGATGCAAACGAGAAAGAAACCTATTCCTGTGCCTGCTCTAGGCCCTGTTTGACCCCTAGTTTGGGCCGTGGGCCGAACCCTATTCAAAACCCACCACATGTACCTAAAAAACTTGTTATGGAGCCAAGACAGGCTAGGGAGAGAGTAACTGGAGAGACGTCTGAGCCACCACTATCAAGGAAACCCAAGGCTAATATTGTGGTGGAAAACCCTCGAAAAGGGCCAATGGAGGAAGATATGTTGGAAGAAGAGCTGATGGAGGAGGACTCCCCACCTCACAGAGACCCGAATGCTAAGAAAGAAGAAGAAAGTTTCCCACACTATGTCCGACTAAGAAGAGCCAAGGCAGACCCAGTGGCGCTTCCCATGAAAGCGTGCACAACTTTAGTAGCACCCCAGATCCTTGAGCGTGTACCCCTTGTAATGGAAATAATGCCGAAGCTTGCGAAGTTGGGATTTGAGGATTATGACACCCACTTGTAGATAGGTTTGGAAAGAAAGAATGATATGGTCATGGTTAAAATTGGGCCGACTGGGCCTGAGGTTCTCAAGACAATGAAGTGGGCTACTGGTACCGAACATGCATGATTGATGAACCTATTGTTCATGCCCAATTTTGGCCATAGTCTACAGGCCGCTACATATGTGAAACAAATCCTGGTATATTTTCATAGGGAGTACCTATGGCTTGACTGAGCCTACTCGGTTGATGTCTAGTTATCTCGTCGATCACAAGGCTCTTAAAGAAAGGACATGACCCTGCGTCGTATTTGTGCCAAGGTAGGGATACTACCGAAATGAAGCAGAAGTATAATCTACGGCGCACGGGTAGGGGATTCTTGATTCCTACTATCGAAGACACCGCTGTGTGGTTCACCACAAGGATCCTATCATGCAAAGTGTTGCACAAGATGAGGCCAAATGAATGCACCGCTGGAGCGGTAGAGCTTGTAGGAAAATGCACATAAGGTGTGACTTTCAACTGGTTGCAGTTCTTATTGAATAAAATGATAGACGATGCAGTACAGGCGCAGAAGGATCCTAAATACAAATTTCATTACTCCTCAATGCTCATCCTGATCTCATTCACCTTGTGGTCCAACCCACCAGACTATGAACCAATGGACATCCCACTACCTTGCCTAGGTGCAAAGTACCAGAACTTGTGGGAGGACAAGACAAACAAGATCCTCCAGACAGATAATAACATCGAGTTTTTCCTGCATACTGAGGCATTGCATGATGTTATCAGATGGTCCTACAGAGTCCGAGTTGCAACGATGCACAAAATTTCACTACTACTGGATGCTCATCCTGATCTCATTCACCTTGTGGGACAACCCACCAGACTATGAACCAATGGATGTCCCACTACCTTGCCTAGGTGCAAAGTACCAGAACTTGTGGGAGGACAAGAAAAACAAGATCTGCTAGATGGATAATAACATCAAGTTTTTTCTGCATGCCGAGGTGTTGCGTGATATTATCAGACGGTCCTACAAATTTCGGGCTGCGACAGTGCACAAGTACGTGGCCTTCATCAATTTTCAAGCGGGTGCACATAATATGATTTTAGAGCCAAAGAAGGACCCGACCAAGCAAGCACACTAGGAAGGGTTCATGATTACTGATGATGATGTGGAAGCAATTTTCTAAGAGTGGCCATATGGATGGCACAACCCACTGGAAAATCTGCTACCTGAAGCAGAAAACTAAGAAGACCTACCAGCTAACCAAGGTGGAAATGCTGGCGCTGACGACGATGCTAGAAATGGACAAGATAATGGCCAAGGAAATGATGGAGGCGACGAGCAAGACAATCAGTCACAAGATGAAAAAGGTGATGATAGCGATAAGGGTGGATTCGACCCAAGCGATGTGGAATGGACACCTACTGATGAGGATGTTGACAACTTCCAGACAGAACAAAAACAACAACAAGGGCCACTGCACAAGAATAGAAAAGCCGATAGAATGAATAACACAAACACGTTAAATAAGGACAATGTTCAAGAGGTAGTGAACACTGTAGTTGATGTTGCCAAGAAAATCCTTGAGATTCTAAACACACAATAGGAAAATGTGTCGGGTTAAGTTTCCAAGTACCTGAATAAGCTCATAGACACCATCAACGATTTCAAAACCACTGTTGAGGCTGAGACATATGGAGTGGATCCCAACGTTCTGCTTGTCACACTGAAACTAGTGCCACCAATCAAAGTACAAATTCAAGGGCATGCAATGGAGACAGGAATGACCATGGGTGCGTTTGGTGACGTTGTCAAAGAATTTGACACATTAGAGATAAAATTCTACAAGCTCTCATTGGGAGAAGTATATGAGTCACAACAGGTATCTGCAATTGAAATACAGCTGTGGGAGAATGCTGTTGCGTATCATGCAACAAAACAAGAAAGGAAGTCCAAGCAGTGCAAGGCCCTCCTGAAAGAGAAAGAGCAAGAAATTGTGGCACATGAGCACAACCATGTTGCACTAGTTGAAGTTATTAAAGGCGTGATCATAGATTTCCCACTTGAAGCGGGCCAGGAGGATGAAGATTCGGCTGCTAAGGTTTCTCGGCTGTCGCAGATTGCAATAGAACTAAAGAAGTAGGTTGAGGAACTGCAAGTAAGGAAGGTACCAAGCACACCTCCTGAGGTGCTTGAGGAACGCAACAAAGCAACATCTGAGGCTACTGGGAAGATAAGCAAAGGAGAACAATTCTGCACTAAGGCAGTTGAAGCCGTTTCCATGATATGGGAAGCCCTTATAGAAGATGAGACTGCAGAAAAGATTAGGGAAAACATGCAGCAGGCTAAGGAGAAGATCAACGTGGCAAAGACAGAGATGAAGAAGCTACCATTTCAGGAAAAGGTTGCAAAAATGGATGAAATCAAGTAGCTGCAGCAAGAAGTCCAAGCTCTCCCTAACCAAGAGTGGACTAGGGAGTCAAAAGTAGAGGCACACCAGTTGGAAACAGTGATAATCATAGGCCTTGTTCAGCTTATGCAGCAAAAACTTCATCATATGGCGCAGTTGCTGGAAGGAGGCCCATCGGAACATATCAGTTCCACCTGAGTGGAGCGATTGGATGCAAAGATAGAGTAAGTAATGACGAAAATTTCTAGAGTGCAATAAATGTTCAAGGAATTTCAGGACAAGATTAGTCCTCCCGCGTAGCCCGAGCCTGCTCTAGAGACATAAGTTTTGACGGTAAAGTAAAGTTTTGCGCCAGAAAATTTTGCGTAGATGTCCCTTTTTGCTTAGTGGCTCGAGACGAGCCACATGTGAGTGTTGGGGGCTTGTTGGGCCAGGAAAAATGCACAAGGAAGAAGCTGACGTGCAAGCAAAGGAGGAAAAGTGCGCGTTCAATGGGAGAAGAGCAGGTCAAGAAGGAAGCAGATGAATTGGTGTAGAAAGACAAAACATGCGTGCAATAGAGAAAGAAAGTTGTGATAGGATAGAAGCGATGAGGAAGGTAGATTCGAGTCGGTGGAAGAGGCAGGTATAAGAGTTAATGTTGGATAGGCGGAAGTCAAGGAAGACTACAGAAGGATGAACCAGTAGAAGATGGAAGGACTTTTTTGTGGCTAGTTATGACTAGTACAAATGAGCTGAAAAACGTTTCTGCGGCTAGTTAAAGATGTGGTTAATGCATGCAGGAATTTCATGACTAGGTATTGTTGGTGCAATCCCGACCAACAAAACCAATTTGACAGGGGTTCCACTATGTTGATTCTCAACATGCTGCAATCTCCCTAAGCATTGAACCAAACAGGTATTACCCTATCCAGCAACACCCGCAGGGCAGATGAGGTCTCACCTGAGATGTTCAAGGGAGAGCTATCAGAACCAAGTTTCTGTAGTATAGAGGAGGGTTGGGACATCAGAGGTTCATCGCCTTAATTTCCAGATCTAATCTACTTAGTGAACCATTCATCCGATCACATTTATTCATTCATCATTACAACATATCTACCAGTGGGGAAAACATAGTATCCATAAGCAGGAAGCATCACATTATCCATTCATATGCATTTCTATTCACCATTCAGCATAAGAATTGCAACAATGTAAAATAGGAAAAGATAAAATGTGACAGGATTTCAGATCAATCCACATCACATCATATTAAATCCGCAGAAAAAATCACAGATCAAAATAGACAACGATCCAATATCACTCTATTTAGTATCTTATTTGGTATTCACTCTCCATGTATATCTCTCTCTATTACATGCATAAGTATTCTATTTATAGGCTTGCGCCTTTACATTCAAGGTCCACTTCTAACAAACTTCTAACTAACTTAACCACTAAGGACCAATATTTTGAAGAAATGGCCAATAAGTACAAAAAGTGACATGGAAATATAAAAAAGTGGACTATTTTTATCGCGTTATATTTTCCTTGTGTGGTGCCACGTGAGTATGCGCAACATCCTATATGCTCTACAACTCACTTACCCCTAAACCGATGCCAATAGGCCCCCAACATAGTCTTATGACTTGTCCTCGAGCCACATCAGGTGGGCCTGGTGTGCACAACAACAAGAAGGGTAGAAAACTTTCATAGGCAGCGGTGTGCTACTTCTATGAACTTGCCGAATTGTGCAGGTGGCTGCAACTACCTCCTCCAAGGTCAACTATGGTAGACCTTGGAATACCTATGCAACTTTGTGTCCTATGGTTCCATCATGCTCCTGCATCCATGAATATTGGTTGTTGAATGTCTTTGGATTCACTGTCACTCTTCGGGAAGCTTCCTTCTTCCCGACAATTGTCTGCAACTGCAAATGCTGAAGCTAGTTGCACTTCCACACCCTTGTCCTTCCTTGCATTCAGGATCAACCCAGGCTGCCTAAGGTCAAATTGGTTCCTTGTTCCTATAGACTTAGTCAAGTGGGGAAAGAACTTTGTCCCCATCCGGATTCCTCATGGGTATCTTAGTATGCACCTCAACCCAACTGGGAGAAATATATCCAAGGACGACCTTTCCAGACACTTTTGTCTTGGACAAGCTAGCTCGCATACTTGTAACTTCTTCTTTAATTTCTGTTGAGAAAGCAATCTCACTCATAGTTTTCCCCGTATCAAGTGTAGCATGCATTTTCCCTTAGATGGCTGCTTCCTTCAACAACCGAGTCCAGCCCTTTTGCAAATTTACACATTGCAGCTCCGCCTAATGGTGTTCTCTCAACTGTCGACCCTCTGCTTATAACACCATATTCATTTTAGATGCAATCATGAATCTCTAAGGTGCATCATTATGAATAAATCATTCATTTATGTGTCAAATACACCGTCAATTCTGCCACCCCACCTCTTGGATCTGCTATCATTAGACATTATGTTGAAACGTGTTGTTGGTTACCTACTTTGACAACTGTTATCGAGTATTGATGTGATGTACGATCACCATTATAGTTTCTGTTGTACAATGCAAGACGCTTACTCTTGCACGACGACCTCTTGTCACACAACCCATTCTGTTTTCGGGTGCAACCCATTTTTCTTGGCACAACCCCATCCCCTTAGCGCAGCCCCATCCTGGCATGCAACCTATTTTTTTCTTGGGCGCAGCCCCTTTCTCTGGGTGTAGCCCCATCCCCTTGATGTAGCCCCACCCTGGCACACAACCTTTTATGTTCTTAGGTGCATCCCGTTCCTCTTGGCATAACCCCATCCCCTTAGCACAGCCCCACCCTAGCACACAACCTTTTCCATTCTCGGGCACAACCCCTTCTTCTTGGCGCAATCAAAACCTCTATATTTCTATCCTTTCCATTCTTTGCACAACAACTCAAGCAGTGCGTGGTGTTGTCTGGTTACCTAAATTGACCACTCTTTAACTAGTGTTGATTTTGCCTCAATCACAACCCTTCAGCGGTTGTGACAGATCCTTCTAACTGCACTAATGACTTCTATGCTTGCGTAACCCCTTCTAGTGCACCCTTCTGCTTTTTTTCTACCCTACCTCTACCTATATTTTGTGTATTTCTTGTTCTATTCTTTTTCTTGTGTCTTTCTACCTCTATCCTTTTTTTTTCGCGCGCTACCTAAGGTGTTGCACAGTCTTTTCCCTATCTGATAGGGATTCAAGCGGATTCCGTTCACGAGCTTTGGGAGTACTATGCCATCTAACTACTGCAATTGATTTTCACCCCCAGAGGGAATAGAGTTAACAAGATAAGGACCTAACTAGTGCATTTGTAGCTTACCCAGATGCTTCAAGAACTTCCTATCGTACACCAACACCAAATCCCCTTGCTAAAATTATTTGTTCTTTATGTGGCAATCATGCCAGGCCTTCTGTCGGTATTTCTCAATGCACTGGTGGAAACTCACAATGAAATGGTCTTCGTTGAGTTGTATTAGTTACACTACATGCTCCTCTAGTGCAACATCATCATCCATTTCGGTCGCAGCAGCAATGCGCAGATTGGGAATGATGTATTCCATAGGTATAACTACCTCTTGCGCATATACCAATTTGAAAGTTATTTGCCCCATTAATCTCTTGCATGTGGTGCGATAGGCCCACAACACTATAGGAATCTTTAGATCCCAGTCATCTCGTTTAGTGTTACATACCTTGTTAAGTGCGTGGTCCAATATTTTGTTGAATTTCTCCACCATTCCATTCGCTTGCGAATGCTATGGTGTAATTTTCTTGTGCTAAACTAGAAACTCTTCTGTCAGTGCTCTTACTTCATGGTTGATAAAATGACTACCCTGATCACTCATTAATATTCTCGGGAACCCAAACTGCATCATAATATTCTCGAATAGAAATCTGGTTGTCGTCGTAGTAGTACAGTCCATAACTCATGCAACTTCTGCCCATCACATCAGGTATTTCGTCGTAGTCATTATGTAGCGTGCACCAGTTCTTTTCCTAGGTGGATTGATAGGACCCACAAAGTCTACCACCTATTTATTAAAAGTTTGTAAAGTTACCTAGGGTACGAGCGACATCTCATCCCACCCCAATGGTTTTCCAATACTTTGACAGACATTACACCTCTGCGCATAACCTATTGCATCATTATGAAGAGTGGGCCACCAAAGCCCTACGTGAAGCACCTTCCGTGTGGTAGCCCTTCCTCCATAGTGTCCCCTAGTTATTCCAGCATGCGCTTCCAAAATCTTCTCTTATTCATGCGGGAGGACACATCGCCACAAAATTTCATTAGGTCCCATCTTATACAAGTGTCCAACAATCAACTAAAAATTGGAAGCGTTAACCACCAACTGCACTCGTGGAAAGTTCTTCTGGTGCGAATCCCATTGCTAAGAACTAGATTATTGGAGCATAATGGTCATCTTCCATGTCAACTTGAAACAACTGCGCATTAGGAAGTCCATCTTCGATGTTAGTAGGTTCCTCACCGGTCTTAATTCTGGACAAATGATTAGGGCCATCATTCAAGCTACCCGACTTCATGATGATCTCAAAATCAAATTCTTGATAGAGGAGTAGCCATCTGCATATCTTACCCCCCAACACAGGTTTATTGACCAGATACTTCAAAGTTGAATGGTCAGTAAAGATATTGAAGTGACCTCCTAGAAGATATTTCCTGAATTTCTGCAACGCATAAACCATCACTAGTCCCTCATGCTCCGTGGTTGTATAATTCTTCTCTACAAATGATAACACGACTCGCAAAAGAAATAGGGTGATCTAAGTCGCCATCACTTGGCTGCATGAGCACTACTCCTAGTGCAACAGAAGATGCATCAACATGAATGTGGAACTCCTTGTTCCAATCTGGGAATACCAGTATTGGTGCCGAATCCATCTTGGCCTTCAGTGTGTCGAAGCTACTCTGACACTATAGACTCCATTCAAATACCACATCTTTCTTCAATAATTTCTCCATAGGGGCAGTGATCACAACGTAGCCTCTGATAAATTTGTGATAATATCCTGTGTGCCCCAACGTTTCCCGAAGCATATTTACATTGGTCGGTGGGGGAAAAATCAAGATGTTAGGATTATTAATCCTCCCTTGTCCAAATTTGGTCATATGTCTAAATCGGGAGTCATGTCTAAATCAGGAGTCCATCCAGTCTATTTATAGTCATTAGCACCATTGGGTAAACTTGACCTAATTGGGGCACATGTTTTAGTTACCAAAGTGTGGGGAACACTAATTGAGGCTCACTACCACTTATTGCACTTGATTGCATAAGTTTAGGAGTATCCTAGATCAATCCCTACAATTTAAGAAGCAACTGGGAGTGCCGAAACCAACCAAGGTCAGTTCACTTCAGTTAATGACTAGTTAAGCCAAGTTAGGAGTCAGTTACATTCAGTTCTAGCCCTCTACATTCAGTTAGTGCTAGGTTTAATTGATTGCACACATGTGGGGCGCATTTCTCACCTACCACAGTCAGTTAACCATTAGTCAACACTAAATGTAACACTTGGTTGTGTTTTAAAGCTCCGATGAACTCCGGTTATGATTTAGACAAGGACAACTAACTACCGGGTCCTCCAATAGTGATTTAGACAAAGTCTTGGTTACCTATAGTCAAGTAGAGTCTAATCAATTCGAAATTCCTCATGTGGATTCGAATTGCTTGTGGCTATTAAAGCCATTTTACATTATTGTAATTATCATCTGAATTATTTTTTGATTAATGAAAGCATTCACAGTTGCAAGCCTTTTACACTGTTTCATTCTTCAATTGCTGAGTAAATTGTGAGATCTTCTTTGTGAGTTGTGTATTTGTCTATAGATCTATATGCTCAAATTTACATGGTATTAGAGCCTCGATGGACAAGACTCCTCTCCTCCTCAGATCTCCAACCGAATCATTTTTTTTGTTTGATTATGTGACAGGTTATCAGTTTTTCTTACAGCATTCGCTACAAGCAGCCTCTACTTCTCGTTGCATTCACTACAACAGCTCAGCTCTTCCTATTAATTCGAAATGGGTCATCAACTAGAGCCTCTCACTCCCTTCAACTATCACCAGTGGAAGGATGACATGAAATTATTGCTCCACACCAAGCATCTCTTCAGACTCATAGAAGAAATAGAGGAAGATCCAGAATCAGATAAAGACAAAGATAAGTACATGAACAGGCTTGATGAAGCCATTGGACTCATGCATTTCTCAGTCTCTAGGGATATTCAATTTCACATCCAAGACTTGGACACTCCCAAGGAGGTTTGGGACAAGCTTGCTTCCTTGTTTGATAAGCATGATGAGATGAGGATCCATCAGCTAGAAAATGATCTGATTACTCTCAATCCATCAAATTTCGAATCTCTAAATGAATTCTTCTCAAAGTTTAAGAACCTGATATATCAGTTGAAGCAATGCAAAGTGAAGAAGGATGAAGATCAGCTCATCCTTGCTATTCTCACAAATCTCAATTCAGGCTACTCAGTCTTTGTATCCACCTTCCAAACAGTAAGGCTCACTACTCCAAATTGGAAGATGCCCACTCTTGATGCTTTCATCCAATCTCTTATTTCTGAGAATGATAAATTGATCCAAATGGGGATCATTCGATCTCCCAAAGATATAGATCTTGTTGAAAGAGGAGATAAGGTAGAAAATGACAAAGGGAAGCAAAGAGATGAGTCTGAGCAGTCAAAAGAACCTTCAGGTTCGAAGAGAAGCAAGAAGAATGGAAAAGGCAAGGTCCTCTGCCCTTACTGTGGAAGGGGCTTCCATTCAGAAAGCTCCTGTATGAGAAGACAACTTGATGAAATGGATCTTCTTTTTAAAAGGCACAACATTTTTGTACATGCTAGCGCAAGGAAGGAAGACTCTGAAGAAGAAGAAGAAGAAGAATACCAAAGGAAAGGACATGCACTGAAAGCTTGCTGCACATCAACACCTGCTTTCCTCATTGATTCTGGAGCTTCCAACCATATGGCTGCATCCATAGAATCATTCTCTTCTTTTCAGTCCTTTGATGGTCCTAGTATTCAGATGGGAAATAATAGTAAATTCCAAACCAAAGGGAAGGTCTCTATCCAAATTGAACATGGAAGGTTCAAAGATGTGTTGTTTGTTCCCTCCTTGGCTTCAAACCTGTTATCTACTGGATCTCCAAAGCGAGTGATATTTGGTCCTGACTCAGTGGAGATCACAGATATCTCTACTGGGAGCATCATAGCAAAGGGTACTGTGAATCATGCTTCAAGAGCATATGAGTTCTCACATTTCATGCCTCCTTCAGAACCAGTGCACTCTCAGCAGCCACCTGCAAGGGAAGGTAAAACCATTGCATCTACTTCTTTTACAGCTTCTACTAGTATTGCAAATCCATCTATATCAGTTTATGACATTAAGATTCAGGGTGACTTAGATCTAGATTCAGTCCCTACTTCCAAACTGGAAGCTAGGAAGATGACTGGAAACTCACCTGACACTCAGAAAGGAAAGACTCTTGCGCTATGCCATACTATTTTGCCTCCTTCAGAGAGATGTAATATACTTCCTGTAAGATGCAATATGGCAAGGGCTCAGTCTTACTGCATTCAGAAGAATGGATATGATCATACACCTCTTCATTCAGCAAGAGACAAAAGTTACATTCCTCCTTCCTTCTATCATCATTTTTGGAGAAAAAGGAGAAGTCTACATGCCAGGCCCCCGAATACCTGTGCACAACACACCATGCATGCTCCTTCACTACCTCACAGAGATGAAGATTGCAGCAACATATTTTCAATTTTTTCAAACTTGAGACCTGATTCTACCTGCTTAACTAGAAGGAGGGATTTTTTCCCATGTGTTTTTTTCCCTAGCTTCTTGTATTGAGCAGTTACTTTATTTTACTTGATGTAATGGGTGACCTATGGTCTTAGTTACCAGGGCCCACAGTTTGTCCAAGTTAGCATTCAGGGGGGGTGTTTGGATTATTAATCCTCCCTTGTTGAAATTTGGTCATATGTCTAAATTGGGAGTCATGTCTAAATCGGGAGTCCATCCAGTCTATTTATAGTAATTAGCACCATTGGGTAAACTTGACCTAATTGGGGCACATGTTTCAGTTACCAAAGTGTGGGGAACACTAATTGAGGCTCACTGCCACTTATTGCACTTGATTGCATAAGTTTAGGAGTCTCCTAGATCAATCCCTACAATTTAAGAAGCAACTGGGAGTGCCAAAACCAACCAAGGTCAGTTCACTTCAGTTAATGACTATTCAAGCCAAGTTAGGAGTCAGTTACATTCAATTCTAGCCCTCTACATTCAGTTAGTGCTAGGTTTAATTGATTGCACACATGTGGGGCACATTTCTCACCTACCACAATTAGTTAACCATTAGTCAACACTAAATGTAACACTTGGTTGTGTTTTAAAGCTCCGATGAACTCCGTTTATGATTTAGACAAGGACAGTTAACTACTGGGTCCTCCGATAGTGATTTAGACAAAGTCTTGGTTACCTATAGTCAAGTGGAGTCTAATCAATTCAAACTTCCTCATGTGGATTCGAATTGCTTGTGGCTATTAAAGCCATTTTACATTATTGTAATTATCATCTGAATTACTTTTTTGATTAATGAAAGCATTCACAGCTGCAAGCCTTTTGCACTGTTTCATTCTTCAATTGCTGAGTAAATTGTGAGATCTTCTTTGTGAGTTGTGTATTTGTCTACAGATCTATATGCTCAAATTTTCACAAGATGAGAGCTATCTTTGTAGGGTCGACCAGTAACCCTTAATTGGACACAATATGACTTAACAATATGCCGAATGGGGCACAAAAAATGCACCTTTTGGGGTTTAGCATGATCTGGTGTTGGTGATACCTTTTCAGCATCAGTCGAAGGTTGGCCAAATGATCCTTGATTAGACCGTACATTGTCCAATCATCCATGTACACCTGTAAGAACTTTTGAATGAAATCCTTAAAAGAAGTGTTGGTAGGGGTTTGGGGTAAGTGAGTTACGTAGCACCGCGGAGGCTGTGCAAGCTCACTCAACCCCGCACAAGTAAAAGATAGAAAGACGAGCAGAAAACAAACCGCTTTTGAATATTTTATGCATATTTTTGTATTGATTGACCACATTTTGTGGATATATGTCATTAGTGGTTAAATCAGTTAGGAAGTTAGTTAGAAGTGGACCTTGAATGTAAAGGCACAAGCCTATATATAGATTATAATTGCAATTGTAAATAGATATCAGAATAGAGAGAAATATAGAGACAAGAGGTGTCTGAGAGGAGACTGAAATGAGGGATTGAATCTTTTGTGATTTGTAAGTGACTCTATGGATTGATATTTTTCTCGCTGTAGAGAAAGACGACTGTTGTTTTGGATCTTTACGATAAAAGTAATATGATATGATGGATATTGAGCTGAATCACTATTGTCCTTGTTTCCCTTTCATATGCTGCGATGTCTTTTGCTGTCTTGATTTTACTGCTATGGTTCTGTTTTATGAATGAAGAATGTCATACTATTGCGATGAATAGTTGAATGATGCAATCTATTAGATCTGTGATTATAAAGATGGATATGTAATGAATACTACAATATATGATAAATGGTTCTGGTAGATCTGATAGTTATGTTGATAAATCTCGGATGACAAAATCCTCCTCCTTACTGTCGAAAATGTGGTTCTAATACCTCTCCATCGAACATCTTGGGTGAGACTTCATCTGCTCTATGGTCATTGTCGGTCAGGGTAAAACCTATCTGGGATGGTGCTCAGGGAGATTGCGCTCGTTGGGATTCGACAAAGTGGGAACCCCTATCGACAAGGTTTTTTGGTGGGTTGTCGCCAACAAATGGTTCCATTGTCGGGACCTTGTTGTGATTGAAGAGGAGGATATGTTGTGGCACCTGATGAAACCGGAGATCCAAGATTGGTTTGACCTAAGAATGCAAGAGTTCGTTGTAGCCAATCATTAGAACCTAAATTTGATGACAGATGAATGATTGGTGAGATACATTCATGACAGTCCTCACAAACGGTTTTTCTGTGAGTTTTCCATCATACTCTATGAGTGCCTGGCGTGATTCACCTACAAGAAGTGAAACTTCTATGGAAGAGAGCCGACAAATTGGACCCCCTAGCTAATTCAAGAACTCCAAAAAACTGACAATAAGGTGTCATGGGAATTCAAAGTCTGGTTGGCTAGTATTATGGAAGGATACATTACTAAGTTTGTGGTTGATACCAACAAGTCCTACAATGAATTAGAACGAAAATTTTTCAACGGACCATGAGGTAGTTTCTTGATGTCTCTGCAATTTTCAATCAAGATGCTTGTTTGTGAAAAGGGCATACTAAAGTTTCACCTCGAGTAGTAAAACTATGGTGTATGAAGGCTATGAACACCACGATAGAAGGGGGGTTACGAATGGAAAGATAAGGGGTAGATGGGTGTAAGTTTAGATGAGACTATGAGGGAAGTCGATGAAGAGAGTGGTTGTACAAGGGGAGGAGCAAGGTTCTGAGCAGAGAAGAGGTCGAGGATAGGAGATCTTGCTTCAAATGGAACACAAGACCATGAAGGACAACCACACGGGATGAAGTGACCCTACAGCAATGAAGAGGATGAGCAGACCCGGGCTACACCCAGGGTGGAAGCAAGGCCAAACCCCGGTAGCAATGTGTCCACACCTTTGCGCACGACTCTACCCTCAAGAAAATATACAAAATTTACGTCAATGTGGCCGATGTGGCCGACGTGCCAAGCAACATCTAGTAGTAAAGCAGCATCTATAGGAAGAAGGGCTAGGATTGAAGGAGACGATATGAAGCTACCTATGTTCCATGGAAATGGCACTGATGACCCAAAACAATATTGGTTCTTATGTGAGGAAGTCTATATTGGCAGACAGATTATTGAAGAGGATGAAAATAAAGGCCAGTTAGCGACCACCCTTCGGGGTCATGTGCTCGATTCGTACATGAGATTCATACAGGTCCTGTAGGGGACCACATCGAAGACTTGGATGAGATTCAGAAGGGACTGCTTGAAGAATTCAAGAAACCAAAATCTAAAACCCAGTATATTACAGAGCTGAAATAAATCAAACAATTCCCTAATGAGACCATTTGGGATTTTGATCAGAGGTTTAAGACGTAGATGGAATGGGTCAGATTCGATATGAGTGATGTCCAACATAAATAATGGTTCATTGTGGCACTAGTCCCTCATATCAGACACCCATTAATGCAACAAAAGATCGTGACGCAGAGCGAGGCTCTGGAAATTGCAATGAAGCTAGAAGCTTCACCTATTGGAGAAACTGCTGTCAACATGAACCAAATCCAGGTGCAGCTGGAAAACATGAAAATTCAACTACAGGATATCAAGAAGGTGAAAGATGAACATGATGAACTGTGGTGCACTCAGTGCCATGTGGATGGACACACGAAAGATACCTGTCCCTCGTTTCAGAATTATCTACTATCAGGAGCGTCGAACCTGTTGAGTTACGATAGTGTGCCGTGGTGTCACATATTTCAGGTATATGGGCATTGGCATGAATATTGTACCTACATGCAGAAAATGGTTACAAAGCCAGCAAGCTTATATTGCACCTTTTGTCGCTCAGTTGAGCACAGGGATAAGGATTGTTGATCTTATGATCTTCTTCAAGAGCGAACCTATGATGCATATTTTGTGAAAGATGAAGATCCATGCATGGTGCAGTAGCCACAGCCACAAGTGATATAGCCACCACCTCAAGTCCAGTATACACCGCCACCATAGATGAAGTTTATTCCATCGCAACCATAGACGTAGTTCACGCCAAGACCAGAGTACACCCAAACCCCAATAGCTCTACCACAACCGCAGTACGTCCAAGAAATGCACTACATTCAACAACATCTGAATTCCCCACAACAACAAATGGTGCAACCCCAATATCAGTAGCTGGTAGTTCAACCACAATATCAACAGCAAGGAGGATACTGTGGAGGATTTGGATTCAAAGGAAGAGGAAGTTTTGGCCGTGGAGGAGGACGAGGTCATGCATCAATCCAGTGTTACAACTATGGGACATTTGGCCACTATCAGAGGGATTGTACCCATTTTCAATGCATGTACTGTGGAGTGAATGATCATACTATTGAAAATTTCCCTCAGTTAATTGCGAGATGGCAGGTTGGCAGTGTTCCTTTATTATAGAATCAGAATCAGTTCCAGGACCATAATCAAATACCGAACCAGCAACAACTCCAGAATCAAGGGAAGCCCCAAATTCTAGTACAAAATCATAATGTCAATTAGCCTATGAACCCACCGGTGAACCAGAATCCACCACTGAATCATCCTCTGGCGCAGAAGAAAAATCAAGGGTCAATGGTTGCAACCATCCTAGAAGAACCACGAACAAAGGATGTTGATGTCGAGATTGTTACTCAAGGAGGCGCGATGACTAGATAAGATGGACCACGACTAGAAGTGCGATTGGCTGGTCCACAGGATATCACGACCAAGAGAGATACATTTTTTGAACCTCGTCGGGCACTTGGAAGAAATCCTGGTAAGACACCTATTTTTGGCATGCCTTCTACTTTTGATTCTTCGTTAGAAGCTGGACCATCACGGCAGTATGGTACATTACAACAGTTATTCAAGAGTTTTTTAATCCTTGGAAAAAGATCCCAATGCTCTAGTTGAGATCGATAAGTTGCTACGCCGATCAGATAGAGAGTTGCAGGACTCATGGTGAATTATTTAAAGGAGAAAAAGACAGGAAAAGAAATGCGGCTGAACATCCAAATTAGGGACTACAAAGTCGATTCAGTTATTCTAGATCTTGGGTCATATTTGAACATCCTAACAAAATAGAGGTGGAAGAATATGGGGGAGACAAAGCTTGGTTGGTCCCTAGTGCAGTTGAGATTGGATAATTAGGCCAAAGACGTTCAACCAATCAGTCGTGTGTCGAATTTGGTTGTAGATGTCGAAGGTATGAGGACTCGGGCTGATTTTGATGTAATCGAAGTCATTTATGGAGGGGGATCCTATCCCATGCTACTAGGGATTGGATGGGCGAACAACAGCATGGCCATGATAAATTTTAAGAAGTGGTTGATGACATTTGAGAACCAGGATATCCGAGCCATTTCCCCGATGGATCCAATTGAAGGAAGGAAATATATTGAACCAGTCAAAGATGAAGTCGTGAGAGGATGGGATCACGTTTACAATATTTCTGAGGATTACATCCATCCTACAGAAGAGGAAGAACTGGGTTGGCACATTGCTAGGTCTACATCCTCTTATTCTGATGATGCATTGGAAAATTGGCAAAACTAGATGCATGAAGTATTACTCAGAAAGTGTGGGTTGATCACGCAGTCATTGTGCCATGTCGCAATTGAGTTGTTGATATACGAAGGACTACCAGAACTATCTGGGTTCCTCGAGGAGTTTGAAGCAAAGGTATCTAAGCCTTAGCACTTTTTGGAATTAGGAGAAGCATTGAATGCCACTCTAGCATGCTAGTGGGAAGTTCATAAGGAGACCATTCATGAGTGGGCACAATGTCGACGATTGATGACTATGTGCATCGACGATATAAAGGTATATCACACTGGGAGGTATGATAGACATAATAGCCCTTGTAGTCATCTGAGGGAATGCCAGACGTTGTGGGCATCACGACCCAAGGATGAATGGGTCCATGCGTTTATTCACACATTGGATGAAATACCAATGTCGTGGTACATATCGGCTGAGATACAGAGATAAATCACCACTTGGGAGGAAATGACTGTTTGCTTTGTGCATACCTTTTTCTTTGCAGATGCCAACGCAGAGGTTAACAATGCACTACAAATCATTCGAGATGTAGTCTTGAAAGTTGTCCCAGTCGCATATCCTGTGGACCCACATGCACATTGCCATATGAAATCAATGTTGGAATGCTACAACCTCTCTGGCGAGCCAGAAGATGATGATGAACTGCACAATATTAATATTCCAGAGACTAAAGGAAGTCAAGATGTCACAGCACCGAATGTGCCGACGGATCCCATGAATCAATCGTTGAAGATTAAGAAAGTTAACATTGGGACAGAGGAGAATCTGAAATTTTCCAATATTAGGGACCACTGGGACGATGAGACTATGGCAAAGATCACAGATCTCCTGCATGAGTTTCAAGACCTGTTCCCAACAAAATTCTCAGAAATGAAGGGGATATTGGGTGACTTAGGGGAAATGAAAATCCTGTTAAAACCAAATGCAAAAATAGTGCGATAGAGGCCATACTGGTTGAATCCACGATATAAAGAACGGGTCAAGGCTGAACTTGATCGGATGCTATATGCAGGGATTATTGAGCCTATTGAAGAATCATAGTTGATAAATCCTATGGTAGTCCAAGACAAGAAGAATGGGGAGTTCTGAATCTGTGTCGATCTAAGGAAACTAAATGATACTTGCATGCATGATCCCTTTTCGACGTCGTTTACGGATGAGGTTCTTGAGGGAGTAGGTGGTTAAGAAATGTACTATTTTACAAATGAATTTTCTAGGTATCACTAGATCTAGTTTGCAAAGGAAGAATGCCACAAAACCACATTTTTCACCGAATGGGGTTTCTTTCAGTACATAGTGATGCCCTTTGGGATGAAGAATGCACCTACAATATTCTCTCGTGTCATTGTCGCTACATTTAAATATTTTAGTTATAATTCTACAATTATATATGGATGACTGGACAGCCTATGGATTGATCAAGGATCACTTGGAAAACCTGCGCTTGATGCTGGAAAGGTGTCGACAACATGAGATCGCATTGAATTCAAAGAAGTGCATCTTCTATGCACCATTTGGGATACTATTGGGTCACATCATATATAAGAAAGGGATCTTGGTTGATCCAACGAAGATTGCACTCAGTTTGAGCCTACTAACACCCACCAATACGAAGATGCTTCATACGACACTGGGGCATACTGGGTACTATCGCACGTTTATCCATGGTACTTAATGGTTTTTTATTAAGTTTATCCTGGTGAACTGGACAAGGATAACTTGTTCGGACTTCAGAGAACCTTTAGTCTTGCTTTTGGGAAGCTTTGTTGTACTATATCACATGTTCATACCCTATGGGGGAATTGTAATAAATGTTCTAGCATGATAGTGTCTGTAAAAGAATCAGTCTCTTAGAATTTATTTGTCAATCCGATCAGCCCAGGGTGTTTTTTCCCTTGGTTATTATTGGTTGTTGAATAAACGACTAATAATTTATGAGTTTTTCACTC
>LPNX010909247.1:74781-351657 GCA_001517045.1 Pseudotsuga menziesii
TTTTTTAATAGTTTAATTGGAAAAATTGATTTTGTAATAGAAGTGGGCCAAATAATCAGTTTCAGTCATGTAGGTGCTCATTTTCAAGCTAAGAGCACCATGTAAACCCATGGACCCACTATTTTCTAGTTTTGAGTGATTTTCCATCACTCGGGTCAGAAAGCCCCAAAAATCAATTATTGATTATTTTAATTAATAAATTGATGAATAATGGAGCAAATCCAAAATCAGTGGATTCTGAGCCGATTTGATTGAAATCAGTCAGATCTGAAGTAAATTGACTGGATCTGACAAATCCTTGACTGAGGGAGGTGATCAAATTAGATCCAGAGTTGATCTTCAGCATCCTTTATGGGGAATTTCACCCTCCCTCTCTCCTCAACACGTTTTGGCTCATCTGGATGAGTTTTGGTGGATGCTTCAGTCAACAAGTTGAGGTGTTAGTCAGATCAGCTCTCCGATTGACAATTGCACTCAGTGAGACTCAGATCTAGCTCAGTTAGAAACATATCAGGCATTGATGGACTCTCCATCAGCATATTTGGTCTATCTCCTTGGGATTTTTGCCCCCCCTGGGTTGGATGTCCTATTTTTTTGTATATATCCAAGCAGGCTCCCTCTTCCAAACTATTTAGAACTGGGATTGAGGTGCTGCTACTATTGTACTATTGTGTTGTTCATTTGAAATAAAGAGAAGCTTTGGAGGCAAGACGGTGTTATTCCATTGTATGTGTGGATGATGATTGCCATTGTTTTACTGAGGTAACCTGTATCTGTGTTCATGATTTGCTAATTGCTTGTAGATCCATTGTTAAGATTGATAATAAGCTTATTATAATATTGGTAGGAAAGGTGCTTTTCAATAATTTTATTGTCCATCTCTTTCCTTTGATGCATGTTTAGAGATCTAGATTCAACATGTCCTATAAGCTTATATGCATGTTATTTTGAATCTCTGTGTATGTACTAATCAGATCTCACAAGTTTTTTTTGGCAAGTTTCTTGATTTCACCTGAGCTACAGGTTCCTACATTGGAGAGGATGCTGATCTAGTTTGTTTCTTCACTCTCTCCAAAACCTTCCAAAGGCAATAGTCCCTCGACATTCCACCTGAAATCTCCACTGTGGATCTTCAAGGAAACCAACATTTCTCTCCTCCTCTTCCTCCCTCAAGATAAACTCTTTACCCGGTTAATTTTTCATAGCTTTGATTTTGTTTAGATATATCATATTAAAAGTAATTTCAACATAGATCTATCCTCTCGAAGCTCATATTCTAGATCTTGCTCTCAACAAGTTTCATAAGCTTTCTAGATCTAGCTTTAGGGAAATCGTCCTTTTTTGCATGCAATTTTTAAAGAAAATTTGTAGCTTGCATGCATTTGATTTCTGTTTGTTGTACGTTAAAATTTCATATTCTACAATAAAAGTGTACATATTATTGTCTTCCCAAAATTCAAGCCAAGATCCCAAGGAAAGTCTCCTTGGTTCCTGTTTTCCCTTTTTAACTAGTTTTCAGCTTACCTTTTTTGGTTAAAAGTGAGCTGACCCAAAGGTACTTTCAAAGTGATCTTGGGCATATTTCAGTCTGATATGCTTGCTGTTTTTTAGCAGGTTTGACAGAAAATAAAGGAAGCTTCTGTTCGGAGGTGGCCTTAGGAGAGTTCAAATCCCCCCAGGGGTCTCCCATTTGACTAAAACCTTTAATTTTCACACTTTGTAAGCTCTTGATTTCACTCTTTATAAGGAAAAAGAAGAATTATATCAGTTCTATGATATTGTAACCGCTGTTAATAAAAATAATTTTTTGAATAGGCTCTTTCGAGCCCATTCCCCATCCCCCCTGGGGGGATTTGCGTCAGTGTCTTTTTGTTTGCTTTTTGTTCATCCCTTTTCAAACTAGAGTAGCTCTAATCTGCAGGGTAGTATACTTTATTTAATTATAAATTTCATATTCCATATTTGATAGTACAAAGTAATCTTAATACTTACCCCACGACTTCCCGATTGACCCGAAAGGGGAAAGAGATTCGTGGTAGGACTAATTAGAAAACCAGAATTGTGTATCTGTTTTATTTTCTATCATTTGTTTTCTTTAGCTATTATAAAATTAACCCCTCCTTTATTCCCCAATTGATATCCACTTGGATCGAAAGAGGTTTCTGGAGGGTTTTCTTTTTAACAAGAACACCCAATTTTAAAATTTACTAAAATTGACAAGACTCTGGTGTGTATGCTCTGCACTTGGCTGCGGTTCATCCGATCAGTCAAGTTGTATCAAAAGCACTTGAGTGACTAGTATAATTAGGACTCACTCTCCCAAATTGACAAACCATCAGGTGAAAATCCAGCACCTAGATCAAACCATCACGGTGGCAAAATACCCAAAGGAAGCAGGAACTTCTGAAAAGTGACCTCGGGGCGCCGATCTCTGTCACACCCTGTTGGAGTAGGGTCCCGCAGCTACAGGAAAAGATACTATTTTGAACAGGAAATTCAAAGTTGACAGTACCCGAGCGGCCAAGAGAGGAGAGCTCACCCACTGCACTTAAGGCAGTGGCGGAGACAAGAAAGCTCAGCTACCTGCATTAAAGGAAAAGGAGCGACAAGACCGAGGTATTGAAGACAAAGGACAAGGGAAGCAACGCCGGTACCCATGGTCAGCATCGAGAAGCATGGAAGACTACAGGGAGTAGTGGTGTGATGGAAAGCGGCTACTCCAAGTACACATACGTTGTCTGTCACCAATTAGGGTTTTTGGGTTTACTGTTGGGACAGGCCCACAGTGTTGTAATGGCGAGACCTTCGGGCCACCTATAAAGGGATGTATTTTGTATTGTAAAAGGTTAGCTACTCATATAATTAACTAATCCATCATTCTGTTAGTTAGCTCATAGTCAGTTGTATTGTAAAAGCCGAGCTCTGGTTCTGTTATTAGCCTGTAGTTATCTTACTGCAACCAGTAGCTGGCTCATTGAGTATGTATGTAACAATCCGCAGGGATTGACAGAGAGAGAGGGAAGAATATATTGTAAGAGAGGCAATATAGAGAGAGAGACGAGATCTAAGAGAGAAGGGCTCCAGGCTGTGTGCGGAGTTACCCAAAAGATCTTGAGCTGCATATGCGGTGCAGCAGAACTGTGTTTACTTCCCCTGAGTTATAATAGGGAAACACAGTTCTATGGACGTAGCTTCCATCCTGGAAGTGAACCACGTAAAACCTCAGTGTTATGTGATTGATTCATGTGATTGCGCTTATTTGTGTATCTATCATTTATTTACATGGATTTTGCTTACAGTTAAATGTATGTATGTGTTATTCAGTTCGCATCAGTATAGAAGGATAAATATAAGTCGAAGTCTTTAAGTATTTTGAATAAGAGTTTGTCTATGTTTCACTCAAGATAAATAAGAGTTGCAGTGTTAAATAGCCTTGTATGTTGAAGTCCCGTAAGTTGGACACAAGTAACACTAAGTACGCTGAGCCGCAGCAGTATGATATCACAGGGAAGCGATATCACACCATCAGAGGAGCTGTGGTGCGCCGCGGTTAAGGATATAGCGTAGGAGAGAGTTACGTGTCGCCTAGGGTCAAGCCGTGTGATAAGGGCTAGAGTCATCGTGAGGAAGAGGAAGCTGCACGTCGCGGAGAGAGAGACCCCACGGGTTGTGAGGAGCCGCGAGACACACACAGGATGCAATAGAACCTAGTCAAAGACACTTGAGTCTTTGGCCAACCCATTAGAATCACTTCGGGTGAGACTTCAGGCCGCACTGCGGTCTATCGCCGAAAGGGCCAGTGAGCTAGGGGTGTTGTTGGTACATTATAGTAAACCCGAGTCTGCCCAGAGTAGCCAACAAATGGTTCCATTACCGAGACTGTTGTTGGTACATTCCTAGAAGTTTACTTCGATGATTGGACTGTATTTGGATTAATCGACAAGCACATAGGAGATTTAAGACTGATGTTAGAAAAATGTAGGCAGTACCATATTTCTCTAAACTTGAAAAAATATATATTCTGCATGCCATTCGGTATTTTGTTGGGTCACATTGTTTGCAAGCAGGGCTTGATGGTAGATCCCGCAAAGATTGCCATCATTGTAAATCTCCCAGCACCCAACTCAGTCAAACAATTGAGGATAGTACTTGGTCATACCGGGTACTACAAAATATTCATCAAAGGCTACGCAAAGATTACAGCATTGATGGAGAAGCTGTTAAAGAAAGATGTGAAATTCCTATGGAATGAGGAATGCCAGCAAAGTCTAGACACACTTAAAGAGAAGATGGTTACAACGCCCATCTTAGTCTTTCCAAACTGGACTAAGTCATTTCATGTACATGTGGATGCATCTGGCATCGCACTAGGAGTTGTATTGACACAACCAGGAGAAGGGGGTATCGATCATCCTATCGCATACTCCAGCAGAAAATTATCTACTACAGAAAAGAACTACACCACTACAGAACGAGAAGGACTAGCTATGGTGTATGCTCTACAGAAATTTACGCACTATTTGTTGGGTACCTCATTCAAGACGTTCACTGACCATTCTGTGTTAAATTACTTAGTCAATAAGCCAGTGTTGGGGGGAAGAATCTGCATATGGTTACTCCTATTTCAAGAGTACGATTTTGAAATCATTATAAAACCAGGAAGACTGAATGCTGGACCAGATCACCTGTCACGATTAGACTCAGGAGAAGAATCAAGTAACTTAGAAGATAGTTTACCAGATGCGCAACTGTTCTCTATTCAGATCGCAGATGAATACTTCGCATAGGTTATGCAATTCCTCACCACGGGGTGTGCACCAGCCGAGTTTACTAAGCATCAAAAGAAGCAGTTGGTTGTTAAATTAGTAGACTTCACCCTGATCGTAGGATAGCTATACAAGTTAGGTCCAGATGAAGTCCTGCGCAGATGTGTGATGCCGCATGAAAAAGAGGCTATTATTAGAGAGGCACATTCAGGTACCACAAGAGGTCATTTCACAGGAAAGCCGACTGCGCAGAAAATCCTAGCTGCAGGATTATGGTGGCCTACGATACACAAAGACACTAAGGACTTTTGCAGATGCTGTGATATCTGCCAGAGGGTAGGAAAACCGTCGCGACGAGATGAAATGCCGCTGTGACCACAGATTACGCTGCGCGCATTTGACAAGTGGGCTATAGACTTTGTGGGTCCTATCAACCCACTAGGAAAACGAACTGGTGTGAGATATATCATCACTGGAACAGAGTACCTCACCAGGTGGGCAGAGGCCAAAGCAATAAGAAATTGTGACACTGCTACCGCCGCACAGTTCCTTTTCGAAAACATCATTAGTAGATTTGGATGCCCAGTAATTTTGATGAGCGACCAAGGCACACATTACTTGAATCGGACCATTGAGGCCTTGACAGAAGAATTCCAGATACAGCACCATAAGAGCACTCCCTACCACCCTCAAGATAATGGTACGGTGGAGGCCTTTAACAAGATTTTAGAAAATACTCTTACTAAGATCTGCAATAGCCAAAGAAATGATTGGGACCTAAGGGTTAATGCTGTATTATGGGCTTACAGGACTACATGCAAGAAGCTTACAGGACACACACCTTTCAGCTTGGTGTATGGACAAGAGGCTGTTATACCTATGGAGTATATTCTTCCCAGCTTAAGAATTGCTCAGATCACCGGGATGGCTGATACAGACACGGTGCATGAAAGGCTAGCGCAGTTGCTTGCCTTAGAAGAAGACAGATTCATCGCAGGATTTCACCAGAAAGTGCAGAAGGCACGAGAAAAAGCTTGGCATGACAGGCACATTAAGAGCAAGACTTTTCAGACAGGAGACTTCGTGCTCCTCTATGATAGTAAGTTTGTTAAGTTCCCAGGGAAGTTCAAGATGCATTGGCTAGGGCCATATCAGATCCAACAATTTATAGAGGGAGGTGCCATTCAGCTCAGCAAACTGAATGGGGAGCTTCTTCCTACTCTCATTAATGGTAGTAGGCTTAAGCTCTACAGTGATAGTCACTCCACTCCTCAGCCCTAGCATAGAAAGCAAACGGGTGCAGATGTCTAGTGTAGTTGAAAGGAGGCATCACACTGGGAAACAGTCTACACCGGCAGATATACTAAGTATAAAGAATCACATAAGGACGGTTCACTTTGCGCAAGTCTCAGGGTGCTTGAGGGAAAAAAAAATCGCTTAAGTTGTTTTGTACAGATGATGCGGTGTTGCATCACAGCAATGCGATGTCTTCCCGAGCCATGTGTAAAAATTTTGAAAAAGGGTGGAGGGCCAGTCAATTCGCCGTCTGACAAGCAGTTAATGAAGAAACGACCGGTATCTCTTACCGTAGATTTGGCAGCAGCACAATAAATGTTCCAGATTTGGTAAAATATTCGATAAGACGGCAACTTGCACACAGGTTTCGAGGGAAATTTGATCGGATTTCAGCAATTAATGAGGATCAGGTTGACGGTTGTTGTCTTATCCATGTAATTAATATGACCGACGGGTTCAGCCTAGATGACCGTTGCATCCGGGATTATCATCTGCAGCATAAAAGCACAAATCATTCATTCAGGAGGGTTACAATTGCAAAGAATCGAGAGCTATAGACTAAGTTGTTAAGTTTCCCCTGTGCAGAGCTAATTCCGTTACAGAGTGTTGTGATTTCCCCAGTTTGCAACCATTGCCAGACAAGAGTATTCCGCAGAGTGGGTTCTGTCCGAGGAAGAACCTATAGAAGACATTTTGGAAAGGTTCCAGCGTGGTGGCCTTAGGTCCGTTATGTCGAAGCCGTCGAAGGCTGCAGGTTCATCACAGACCAGACAGCTACCAAGGATGAGGAGTCAAGTGCAGGATGAAGAAGATGTCATCAAAGCCTTTGCTGCAGAAAAGCAGGAAGACGAGAAAAGCACTGAAGATAAGAAAGCAAATTCGAAGCCTGATAAGAAGAAACCTACAGGTAGGAAGAAAGTAAAAATGATATCTAAGAGAGAAGGGCTCCTGAGTGTGTGCGTGGAGTTACCCAAAAGATCTCATGGAAAGGAGAAAGGACCAAGAAATAGGCATCCGAGACACCGAAAAACAAAAGAAAAAGGGAAAGGAATGAAGCAGAAATTCAGCATGCAGAAAAACGCTTGTTCTCAGAATGGAATTCAACGCCTGTGTAGTTCTTGTAAGCATGGATCCAGACTGAATGAAATGTTTGAGAAGGATGGAAGATACAGATTCCTATTTCTCTTGTGATAAAATTTCTAACCCAGATAAAGAGGAAAGGATATCTGTGGAAGACTTCTCAACACCTGAGGATCACTAGAGGCCTCGCAAGCGACGGGAGCGAGAGCATGACAATAAGGGAAGGAAAGATAAGAGAGACCTATGAACTAAGATTATAGAAGTCGATGCCAAAGATGATAGAAAGAAAAACAAGTAGAACTGAACTCGATGACACACATGACTCTAGTATTACTCAAGCTATGCTTGAAACGGCACAAGAGTGTGTCGAAGCGATGGGTAAAGAAGTCGAAGGACTTCGCAACAGATTAGCACGGACTTCACAGGAAGCCAAGGCAAAGCTACAACAAGAAGAACCAGCGGCTAGTGGCTCGGGGGCAAGCCACAAGTGAGTGTTGGGGGACTATTGGAATAGGGTCCCGCAGCTACAGGAAAAGCTACTATTTTGAACAGGAAAGTCAAAGTTGACAGTACCTGAGCGACCGAGAGAGGAGAGCTCACCCACTGCACTTAAGGAAGTGGCGGAGACAAGAAAGGTCAGCTACTTGCATTAAAGGAAAAGGAGCGACAAGGCCGAGGTATTGAAGACAAAGGACAAGGGAAGCGGCGCCAGTACCCATGGTCAGCGTCGAGAAGCATGGAAGACTGCAGAGAGAAGTGGTGTGATAGAAAGCGGCTACTCCAAGTACACATACGTCGTCTGTCACCAATTAGGGTTTTTGGGTTTACTGTTGGGACAGGCCCATAGTGTTGTAATGGCGAGACCTTCGGGCCGCCTATAAAGGGATGTATTTTGTATTGTAAAAGGTTAGCTACTCAGATAATTAGCTAATCCATCATTCTATTAGTTAGCTCATAGTCAGTTGTATTGTAAAAGCCGAGCTCTGGTTTTGTTATTAGCCTGTAGTTATCTTACTGCAACCAGTAGCTGGCTCATTGAGTATGTATGTAACAATCCGCAGGGATTGACAGAGAGAGAGGGAAGAATATATTGTAAGAGAGGCAATATAGAGAGAGAGAGACGAGATCTAAGAGAGAAGGGCTCCAGGCTATGTGTGGAGTTACCCAAAAGATCTCGAGCTGCATGCGGTGCAGCAGAACTGTGTTTACTTCCCGTGATTTAAAATAGAGAAACACGGTTCTATGGACATAGCTTCCATCTTGGAAGTGAACCACGTAAAACCTCAGTGTTATGTGATTGATTCATGTGATTGCGCTTATTTGTGTATCAGTCATTTATTTACATGGATTTTGCTTACAGTTAAATGTATGTATGTGTTATTCAGTTCGCATCAGTATAGAAGGATAAATATAAGTCAAAGTCTTTAAGTATTCTGAACAAGAGTTTGTCTATGTTTCACTCAAGATAAATAAGAGTCGCAGTGTTAAATAGCCTTGTATGTTGAAGTCCCGTAAGTCGGACACAAGTAACACTAAGTGCGTTGAGCCGCAGTGGTAGGATATCGCAGGGAAGCAATATCGCACCATCAAAGGAGCTATGGTGCACTGCGTTTAGGATCTAGCGTAGGAGAGAGTTACGTGTTTCCCAGGGTGAAGCGGTGCGATAAGGGATAGAGTCATCGCGAGGAAGAGGAAGTTGTGCATCGCGAAGAGAGAGACCCCGCGGGCTGTGAGGAGCCGCGAGACACACACAGGATGCAATAGAACCTGGTCAAAGACACTTGATTCTTTGGCCAACCCATTAGAATCACTTTGGGTGAGACTTCAGGCCGCACTGTGGTCTATCGCCGAAAGGGCCAGTGAGCTAGAGGTGTTGTTGGTACATTACAGTAAACATGGGTCTGCCCAGAGTAGCCAACACACCCTAATGGGTGCGTTATGAACAATAGCCCCAGAGACTCCATTCAGCCCACATGTTCCTTGCGGGTAGCTGTGAAGGTTTAGTTTTGGACATACTCCAAGTACTCTCGGGGATATCTGGAGTCCACCCCTTCGCCTAATTTTAATCAACTCACACCTCAAATTTAACTTAAAACATACCAAGAGGCAATTTCTAAACATTCACTCCAAGCACATGCAAGTACATTGATTCTATTTTTTGACTCCATTCTAAGGCACTGGTTATTTTCTTGCTTTATATATATATTGTGTCTCAACATTGTGCTTTCATGTGTTCATTTTTGTATCTTGTCATCTTTGATTGTCTATAGTTAAATTTCAAACTCCTAAATAACTCATTCAGTTTAACATCACCATACTAAGTAATTATCCTTAGTAATTTAATAGGGTCTACCCCCCTTGGCTTCGTTAGGAGTTGAGCCTAAATAGAGGAGTCAAGAACAAGGTGATAGCCTTGACTCAAGACTTGCCCCCAAGGACACACCGAGTGGCTTGAAGATTTTTGCCATGTGACCCAGGTGTGTGAAAGGCGGCAACATGCTCTAGAGCATTCATACCAACTTTGTGAGTCTGACACACAGAGTTCCCATGTTACAAGTCGAGGACTTGCCTGAGGCTATGCAGTGCTAGGTGGTGGGTGTACCACGAGCATGGGTGCGATTATTTTGATGGCTATCTTGAGCCGTAGTGACATTCCATGATCACAACCCCCCTCCTCCTCCATAGGATTGGATACCTGGGAGTGATACATTTTGTATTACCGTGTATTATATTTTGGTGGCTTGAGAGCCCCATTTTGTATCATGACACTATGTATTACCACATTTTGGATGTTTATAAAAAGTTTTATGATGATCGGTTTATTTATTTACATGTGTAAAAAATTTGTGTTTGTGATGAATTTATTGTGTATGAAACAAATGCCAATCTAACACGTAGTTAGCATATGAGTCAGCAACTTGATTATTAATTCTTGGAATATGTATGTATGTTATATTGTCAAATTTCCATTCTAATAATCTCACACATAAGAATCTTCTTAATAACGTTGGCTCTCTAACATGGTACAAACCATTAAGCTGTGACACTACTAACTCCGAATCAAGATGTACCTCAAGAGAGAGAACACCATGTGAAATGGCATCATGTAGAAGCTCAATAATGGCACTATATTCAGCAACATTGTTTGAATATGGCCGTAAAAATACACCTTCGGAAGACAATACCTAAACCATAGGTGTATAAATCACCCAATTAGTAGAGGCTAAGTGTTGAGTGTGACGGCTCGCACCATCCGCGAATCCTAGGTAGGTGGAAGATTCCATTGACATCTACCAAAAGAAATGGAAACTAATCACAAACATGATCACTATAAGAAAAAGACCTACCTGTGCAAAACTATACAATAATATACAATAACCAGCCTTGGCTGAAAATTATGCATAGTATTTTTTGAGATAGAGCCCATATCTAGGCTCCGCCAAGGCCGTTCCCTCATAATCCACTAACTCATAAGCACCCTTCTCTAACACACGTTTGACGACGTAACGACCATGCCACATGGGGTTAAACTTCCCTTCCCCCAAGGGTTCTTTCAGTTGATCCCACAAAAGGACCAAGTCTCCCTCACTAAACCTCCTTGGACAGACAAACTTATCGTAATGTACCTTTATGTGACGTTTGTTTACTTCTAGAGCCACTAAGGCATCTCGACGCTGCTCATCAAGTTACTCAAGGTGGACCAAATGCTCCTCCAATGGGGAAGTGTCTGGTAAGAGTTCTACGGCTAGATTCAAATAAGGAATCTCGCACTCAACCGAAAATATCGACTCCACTCCATGTATAAGTTTATATGGAGAAAAACCTGTGGCAGTATTAACAGTGGTTCTATACGCCCACAAAGCAGGATATAACATAATGTGCCAATTATTCTTGCTTTGTGCGATGGTTCATTGGAGAATGGATTTAAGTGATTTGTTCACTGCTTCTACCTATCCATTTGCTTGAGTGTAGTAAGAGGAGGAATGCTCTTGTTTATACCCTAACTTTGATGCCAACTCTTCCATCATATGATTCTGAAAGTGCAAGCCATGGTCGGTGACAAGCTCTTTCAGAATCCTAAACAGAGTAATAATCTGGTTGAATATGAAGTGCATAGATGTATCACCATCAGATTTAACTGTAGGCATAGCCTCAGCCCATTTCGTGAAGTAATCAACAACCACTATGATATGATGATGCCCCCCCCAGCTGAAGCTGGGTTGAAATCCATAAAATATAACCCCCACTTAGTGAAGGGACCAATAGTGATGATGGGATGTAACGGGACAGGTTTCAAGTGCATATTACGTTCAAACACCTGGCAAGGGTGGCACCTCTTAACCGCATCTATACAATCCTTACAGATCGATGGCCAGAAATAACCCGCTCTTAAGATTTTTTGGGCTATAGAAAGCCCAGATAAATGACCACCACATGCCCCTCTATGGAAATCATTTAGCACTACCTCAGCCTCCTCATGAGTTAAACAATGTTGTAATCTACCCCATGACAGTACAAAGTGTTATCCTCTATGAGGTAATTCTTAGACACGTGACGTAATCGTCATCGTTCATCTCATGAGAGGTGAGTAGGGACCTTCAATGTTTGTAAATATATAATGATATCCCCATACCATGGGTCTAAAGTTGAGATTAAGAAGATGTGTTTATTGATAAACGTATCTTCACAAACCAACTCCTCGGCCTCACTTGGGAAATCCGATATAAGCTCTACAAAAATTAACGATTTCTTTGATTTTGCTGAAACAAACTCGAGATCGAATTCTTGTAGGATGAAAATCCATTTATTATATTTTCCCCCAATCATCCTTAGAGTGAGGACAAATTGAAACGGATTGACATGGGATACAACCAAGGTCTGGAAAAGGAGAATATAATGTCTCAACTATTGAACCGCATGTATGGTAGCTAAAGCTAGCTTCTAAACATGAGAATAAAAAATCTTTACATCAATAATATTCCAGGTCAGATAGTGTATGACATGCTTCTGGAGCTCCTCATCCTCTTGAACCAAAACCATACCAATCATCTCCATGGACGCGGCCACATAAAGTAGAAAATCGTGGCTATAGTCTGGGGGACTAATCACTGGGGCCAATGCTAGGGCTCGCTTGAGCGCATCAAAGGACTCCTGGGCTCACTCATCCCAACAAAAGGTGGTGTCCTTCTTCAAAAGATGCATGAAGCCTGTAGTCAAATTGAAAAAATTGACAATGAATCTCCTTAAGAATTTTGCCATGCCTTGCAAACATTGAAGATGAGGAATATTTTTCGGAGGAGACAACTGGAGTATTGCCTCTACCTTCAAAGGGTCGACTCTTATACCCTCTTTAGACATGATGAATCCTAACAAGCAACCTGACTTCACACAAAATATGCACTTGTGAGGATTTAACCTGACCAAATAATGGCGGCATATTTTGAACACCAATCTCAAATGATAGGAATGACGCATTCTCATACGAGAATGAGCAGCAAGGTCATCCAAAAATACTTCGATAATCGGTTTGAGATCGTGGAAGATCAAGGTCATGGCCCGTTGAAAAGTAGCTCCAGCGTTCTTAAGGCCAAAAGGCATTTTTCGATATGCAAAAGTTCCCAAAGGACAAATAAATGTAGTCTTATGTTGGTCCTCAGGTTTAATTTGTATCTGATTATATCCGAAAAAGCCGTCCATGAAGGAAAAAATCTCGCTACCCGCACACTCATCCAAATTTTGATCAATAAATGGTGTGGAGAAATTGTCCTTACGACAGGCACGATTCAAATCATGGAAATTAGTACATATGCGGATCGATCCCTACTTCTTATCCACCGAAACGGGATTTGAAACCCACTTCGTCAAGGGAATAGGATAGATAAAACCGACTTTCAACAATTTCTCTATCTTTGCCTTAATCACGGGTGCTTTCCTAGGATTCACCGCACGCAAGTGTTGCCGAACAAGATTAGCGTTGGGATAAGTCTTAATCTCGTGTTTGACAATACAAGGTTCGATACCTGGCATTTCATCGTAAGACCCAGAAAACATATCATGAAATTATTTAAACAACTTGATGTATTCTTGAATCTTAGCATGGGAACATTCTGCCCCAATATAGACATTCTTTATCTTGCCAGGATCACGAGAGATATTGATAGGAATCATTAGAGATATATTTTCCATGCTTCCATCAGCCATCTGACCAGGAGAGCTTAATGGAACCATAGGAATACCAATTCTCTCTCTAAGAACCTCCCTAAAGTTCTCATGCTCCAAGCGGTCAAGCTCGGGAAGAAAGTAAGATCTATGATGGAGTTTTTCCAATGGTGGCTCAACTCCCGACATAGCCTCAATAATCACTTCGTCTGAAGGGAAAACACTATCAAGGCAATTGTGCGCATGATAAGACTGTACTGCCCATGCAGGAAACAGATAAGGGTCCTCCTCCTCCATCCACAAAGAGGAAGGACTGGGCTCTGCAACACACTCAATATTATCTTGATAGGCTACCATAGTTGCAGGAAAGGGCACGTCCGTCACGATGGGATCACTCGGAGTACTCGGTGTAGGAAGAATCCAAGGATCTTCCATATGACTTGTGCAAAAAGACACCGATATCATAGATGTCGAAGCCTCAGTGGAACTTTACCCTATCATAAGGATCAATGCAGGACAACTGAAACTCCCCATGAGGGATGGATACATTCCCACACCCACACTCCTAGTTGTCGGCTGAGAGTGCTCTACGATCAGGATCGAAGCTCCCGAAGATGCGGTAACTGATGGATTCTTGAATGATGTTTGATTGATCGTGACTATCTTCCCATTAAATGGAAAGCATACAATGCAAAATAGGGAAGAATATATGGCTTGCATACTGTACATCCAATTCATACCCAGCAAGATATTGTAGTCAAGGGGCGCATCAACCACCTCGACCTCTATCGCAACGGTCTTCCCTCCCAAATGGACCTTAAGGGAAGGAAGGATCCTGTGCGTACTAAATGATCTCCCATCGAACACAGTTAACATGGTCATTGATTTAGACAACTCAGGGGAGCCTAAACCCTTCCAACACGATAAAGACATCACAGAAGCAGCAACGCCTTCGTCAATCATAGTGCTCTTGACAGTCATGTTAAGAATTCTACGTGAATCAAAAGAGACACATAGTAAGGCAAGCGAGGCTGAAGTCCTGTGGTTTCAAATTTAATCATGAAGGAAGAATTATCATCATTCACACCAAGGGCAGAGAGCAAATCCTTCCTTTGCGAAGGACAACTCTGAAGCACTTCTAGTGCAGACATCGCACAAGGAGTATGGCCAAAATCCTCGACAAGTGAATAGTTATAGGTAGCTCGGGCATTAGGATTGTGCCCCGAACGCTTAAGGACTCCCTTAGGAATGTGAGGTGCAGCTTCAGGTTTATCCACAGGTTTTTCAATATGCAAAGGAGTCCCTAGTGGATCAGGCTCCTTTCTTGGTCTGGGTTTTGACAAACCATAGTCTTTCGCACGGGTCACAACTTTCGTAGCACGTACCATGTTAATGCATCCATGAACACTACCATTCGGTGGATCTTGATCACCACCAGACTGATCATGGGTCCTCGAGTTCATATTTTTATTGTGAGGTAAAGAGTTATTTAGCACAGCTGGTCCCTGTGCCAAGAATCTCGAGGCTTCATCGATACGAGGGCACAAGTAAGTGAGGTGATCGTCCTTACACAACTTGCAAGGGAATTTAACCTTACGTTTAGCTTGCTTGTCACCCCCAGCATTACGGGTGTTCTTGTCATTATTATTAGCATTCTCATTCCTATTCCCACCCTTACGATTATTCTTACCCTTCTTTTTAATCCGTCAAGGCTGCTGGTTACCCTTTTGGTCCGACGATTGCACTGAAAGCACACTCGATGTTTGGGTGGGTTGAGACAAAGCCATGGCTTGTCCCAAAGTAGATTGGTTGATTGACAATTAACTAAATTGTTTTGCAACAGAATCCACAGGTTTAGCACTCACACAACCAACAATGCCATCGGCATGTGGTCCAGGTTTAACTTTGGGATCGAAACTAGAATGCGGAGCATTGGGAATAATTTTATATAACAAACTGGGCTGAGCATAAATCAAATCCAGTTCCTACACCCTAAAAATGGATTATTCCTCATTTTTCACTCTGGATGTAGAAACATCCTTCGCTATATATGGCAATAATGACTTAAGGAACCATTCAAGGAGGAATTTCGGTGGTATAAAGGCTTTAATTAATCTCTTCCGTCTACGCCACTCTTGGATATGATCTGAGATGTGTGTGGCTTTATCCTGCCAAAATGTCAACAAGAGTTTAGTACCAACATCATAACGCACTGGTAGCTGGAAGTGGTTAAGAAAATTTATCGCTAGGTCATCGAACAAAGCGAATGCCCCCCTAGGTAGCTCTATATACCATTTTGCGGCAGGCCCTGTAAGGGTGTGTTCAAACAGCCTTAAATGGATGGAGTCCTGGTGTAAGGAATTCGAAGAGCACCATAGGTGAAAGGTAGTAACATGTTAGCTCAGATCCTCTCCCAGTTTTCCCTCAAATTTGGGTATGTCCGATGGAAGCTTAGTAGGGACAGCCGGCCAAGTCGGGTCATGAGCTACAAGATCGTTCGTCAATCTCGACAAGTCAGGAAGATTCAACATTGTGAGGAAAGGGAGCCTAGGATGATTAGGTCGATGGACCACTCCCTGATAGTTCTGATTCACATAGGTTTGATTACCATAACCACCATGGCCTTGGCCATAGTGCCCTCCTCTCGTTTGACCCGTATAGGGTGGCATGGAAGCACCATAGTGTGGTGTACCTTGACTATTCGGAGCTACAAAACTGTAATTTGGAGAGTAAGTGGGTTGTTGATACCCGCACCCATAAGGTGAAGAACCCTGTCCATACTGCGTCCCACAATAGGGTCCATAAGTCATCGCATGAGATGTCCCATGAGACACTCCGTAAGTAGGAATATACACTCCAAAAGTAGGAATATACATTCCGGATGTAGGAATATGACCTCTAGAAGTATGAACATGACCTCCCGAGACAACGGGCGGTGCATAAACCTGAGACACAACTAGTCTAGTAACCACAGTACGAACATGACTCAGTAGCAATGTTCCGGCCCGAAGGACCACGTGAATGAGGTGGAGGGTGAACATTTAAAGAACTAGGGATAGAGGACAAAGGGATCTGTGTAATTATGTACGTGCTATTCCCTATAGTCACCCATCTCGGATCTGGTATCCTGATAGGATCACTAACCCTAGACCTAGGAAGAATATGTGATGTAGCTTCCACCACTGGGATGGAAGGTTCAATGTGACTTGTGCTCCCAAACCTCTCCGCATGGTAAGGAATGAGAGTGCCCCCAGGCATAGTGTTAGGATCAAACTCATATTCAACATGGAATTCCAAACCATGTGTGGGAAAACCAGATATACCATAACTACCATAACTAGTGCTCACGGATTCAAAATGAGTCTCATCATCCTCTGACATTCCATACCAGCGATGCATTAATGGGGAATCAACCCTAGAGTAAGTAGGTCTATCATGAAAGGTTCCTATATCAAAAATCACAGGACTTAACTCAGTTAAATCTAGTGAAGGATCATAGTTAGGAGTAAACTCCCCATCTTCCACATGAATGGGAGAAGGTGGTTCAGGAATACCTTCTATATGGTCTCCCATGGTGTGTGAATCAATATGCGAAGTAGTCTACCTGGACTGTCTATTTCTCTGTCCCAAAGGAGGAGGAGATGTAGAAGGCGAAAGTCCTGCTAAATGACGAGAATGACGAGGAGACGCACCCAAATCCACAATGACTCAAAAAATATCAAAGACTCTCTATGTACACAAACCCTAGGCAAGCTAATGTGCACAGAGAAATCACCAAGAAAATCTAAAGCCAACCACAAGCAATCAAGGGTAGGATAAGTGAGCTCCCAAATGAAGCAGGTATGTCTCGCCTAGGAGAGGCTTGAGAATCCCATACACAACAAGCAGATGTACGTAACCAATTATTGTGGCCCTCAACTTCAATGCGTAAAGTGACTATGCTGTCTGACCCCAACCTGGCCAGGACACCCGCAGAATAACCCCTACAAAGTACCCCCTCGATATCCTAGGTAAGGCCACTAAGGTCACCTCAATATAATCAATGCTCAAGTGGATAGTCGCAGGTGAGATTGACCGTATGGGCAGGGTAGCAATGCCTGAAACTCTCGAAAGAGCCCCTAGATACGAATACAATCCTAGAAATATCTCCGGTGCTACTCAATTATGACTAGGGTCATCCCAATCAATAACCGCTCACATTGCCTCGTGCTTAACTCCCTTTTGAGAGGAGGATCCTGAGAAACACTGGTTATACCAAGGAATTTCACACACTCACCTGGACAGACACATACATGTTGTTGTTTAGTGGTCTTGGAGAATTTACTCACAATGAACTATTCCAAGACCCTAAAACCTAATCTTGTTGGTGAACCCTATCAAATAAAATAATGTAGTTCATTTTAATTTAAGCGTTGATTTTAATTGGCTTTATTACTCAAAAAGAGGTATATGGCCATGCAACTAATGGTGTTATGACACAACATGAAGCAAAATGCACACCTAACAATCAATGCAAATACATTGTGTCCATGAAAAACAGGGTATGCTACTACGTGAAATGCACAATTTTCTTCAAATGATAAATGCAAGCTTTCCTATATGAAATCCTAACTAATACTCCAAAGCAAATCTAGTGCAAGTACTATGCAAAATGAAAAATGCAATGCATGATGATAAGAAAATATTTTTGGATTTTTTGAAATAAAAATGAGATATAAAAGCAAAAGAATGGCTCTACAACCCCCAGACTCTGCAAGCACACTCAAGCAGCACTCAAGCAAAGTACTAAGGTAAAATAAATCTAACGCACTAATCCCAAAACAAAAAATAAAAAATGCAATGACAAAAACATTCTTCAAAAAAAAAAATTACCCCCAAAAAAAACGTCTCTGGTCAGAAATAGAGGTGAATACAGACTCTAGCAGTATCAAAGGAGACTCAACAATCATCAAAATTCACCCAGCAACCCTCCAACTTCCTCTAGAAGGAAAAACTAAGGGCATACACAACTGTTTGCAGTAAACCCGCGTGTGTACACGGAAATAGCAGTGAAACCCACATATATACGTGACTGTGAGTTAAAAACTCGCGTACAGGAAGAAAGGTGCATAAAAATAAAAGCAAACAGACAAGCTGAAACAAACTTCACACCAATCAGACACTACCAGGAAAACATGCCCTAAAACCGACACAGAAACAAGAGAAAAAGAGCAATTCGAAGTCATTGAATGCCAATAGAAAACACCTAAAGGACAACTACTAGGAACTCCCCAGTGTAGTCACCAATTCTGTTATGGAGAGAAATTGCTATGGCTTGGGGTACCACAACAGACAACTTGACTCCATAAATCAATCCTTTCCAATATGCAATAGAAATTAAATGTCTAACACTAAAGGATCAGACCTCGTACCTTATTCCGGACGGTTGAAGTAGATCCCCATTGAGCTTTCCAATTTCAGCTTGAATTAATAAATCACTTCCTCAACAACAAGTAAACAAGAGAGGAATACTATATATATTGGTGTTAGATCTATTCTAGCATATATAATTAACAATGTATAAGCGTTTGAAACCATCCATGGATAAAATATTCATTCAAACATACATTATTGGACAGGAAAATACATTTCTATTAATATAAAATCAAAGATTACAATGGATACAACCTCTGTTGGCACGTCTGCGAATCGGAGAAACTGAATCCCCCACTTGGGCCTCCACCACCTCAATCTTCCATCTCTTGATAGTAAGCTCACAAGCAAAAGGCAAGCTTGGGAAGAACACAAAAGTGCTCCAAGGGACAAAGGGATGCAGACTCAAGCACAAGTTCCGGCAACAATGGACTATAGTTTCTTTGCTCTCAATTCTCTCTTATGCCTTCAATGTACCCAAGAGTTCCTTATATAGCTTTTCAAAGGGGTAATGAAAGGTCGAATCCGAGCGATCTCAAGGCATATGGAAGGCCAGGAGTCAAGTGAGTTGGATCCATGTCAAGGAAAATTCCAAAATGATTTGGATTATGCACACATCCCAATGTACACGGTTTTAGGGGTCAAAGCCATTTATATACACGATTATAGGTTTAAAAGTTGCGTGTATTAATTTTCACATGTTTTTAGGGATGGTCAAGGAAACATCAAAGGACAAAAAATGGTCCAAGGGATCTAAGGAGTCTGCAGAGGGACAGGGGAAGGCCATATAAGTGTAATTCACATGGAGTGGTAAAATCAGCTATAACACCCATACTTGTGTTCCCCGATTGGACCAAGGAGTTTCATGTCCATTTCGATGCCTTGTCTGTTGCACTAGGAGTGGTACTCATGCAACCAGGAGAAGGAGATATGGATCATCCAATTTCCTTTACCAGCAAGAAGTTATCCTTTGCATTGAAGAATTACATGACCACAGAAAGATAGTGGTTGGTGATGGTATATGCGCTGTAGAAATTCAGGCATTATCTCTTGGGCGGTCACTTCAAGATGTTCACTCACCATTCAACTTTGAAGTATCTAGTCGATAAACCTGTTTTCGGGGGGAATATCTGGCGTCGACTACTTCTCTTTCAGGAATTTGATTTCAAAATAATTGTGAATCTAGGACACTTGAATGTTGGTCCTGATCATCTGTCTCGCATTAAGACAGGTGAACAGCCCACCAACATTGATGATGGATTGATGGATGCATAGATGTTTTGATTTGATATCATAAATGACCATTATGCATTGATAATTCAGTTCTTGGCAAGTAGAGTTGTGCTGGAGGAGATGCCGACCAGTCAAAAGAAGCAGTCCGTAGTGAAGGCTTCAGATTTCCAGCTGATCACGAGACATTTATACAAGCTTGGACCTGATGAGATCCTGCGACGGTGTGTTCTACCTCATGAACAAGGGAAAATTCTGGAAGAAGAACATGTAGGAGTTGTGGTGGGACATTATGGAGGAAGGGATACCACGCATAAGGTACTACGCATTGGGCTATGGTGGCCTACATTCCATAATGATGCTACAGACCATGCGCGGAGCTGTGATATTTTTCAACGTGTCGAGAAACCATCACGGTGAGATAATATGCCGCTTGTACCACAGGTAACTTTAAAACCTTTTTGATAAATGGGAAATGGACTTAGTGGGTCCAATCTACCCACCAGGAAAGTGAACCGGTGCATGCTACATCATCACAACAACTGACTATCTGACAAGGTGGGTGGAGGTTGCACCAGTTATAGATTGCACCACTGCGACAACATAAAAGTTCATCTTTGAGAACATCGTGACATGGTTCGGATTCCCTAGGATATTGATGAGAAACCAGGGTAGCCAATTTATCAACCACTCAGTAAAATAACTAATAGAGGAGTTGCAGGTGGAGCATAAGAAACGCACCCCATATCATCCACAGGCAAATGGAACTGTAGAAGCGTTCAACAAAATATTGGAAACTGCACTGACAAAGGTATATAATACTAAACAGGATGAGTAGGATTTAAAGATCCCTATGGTATTGTGGGCGTATCTCACCACTTGCAAAAGACTAATGGGGTAGACACCATTCAAAATGGTATATGGGAAAGAGGTGATTATGTCTATGGAGTACATTGTTCCTAGTCTGTGCATCACCGTAGTAACTGGTATGGGTGATTATGAGGCATTGGAGGAGAAACCAATGCAACTACTTCAACTAGAAGAGGACCGCTTCATTGTGGGCTTCCAGCAACATGTCGAGAAGGATCAACAGAAGGCGTGGCATGATCGCCCCATTAAAAAAAGACAATTTTCCCAAGGAGATTTGGTGTTGTTAAACGACAAGAAGTTCATAAAGCATCCATGTAAGTTAAAAATGCATTGGTTAGGCCCGTATCTTTTTCATTCAATTACTTCTGGGGGATGCAGTTTAGTTGCAACAGTTAGATGGAGCGGTGTTGCTGAAGCTTGGTAGCCGCTTGAAGCCCTATAGGACAAGGGAAAAAGGGAGAAATTCCTAAAAAAAAACAAAAAAAAAAACAAAGAGAGAGAAGTTAGAGATAGGTAGCCAGAGGAACAGTGGGCCCATGAGTGGGGGACGTATTAGGTTAAAGGGTAGGTGATTCAATAGAGAATAACTAGTTAGCCATGAAAAACGATTGGTCCAACACAAGGGGGTGCGACAGACAAAATGTTGCACATTAGAAGAAGGATACACCGAGGAAAGAGGGATGTGACAAGTTGGTCCACCGGAGCAAAGGAGTGCAACAAACAAAAGGTTGTGCGTCAGCAAGAGGCTGCGCTGAGGGAAGAGCACTGCGACAAGGTAGTCTGCTGATCCAAGGTTGCACGACAGGCACACATGGTGCATCTACAGAAGGCTACACTAAGAAGATAGGACCGTGACATGAAAAATGGACGGGGTTGTGTGATAGGCAGTAACTTGGGATAGACAGAGTGGCTCGCAGTGTACGGGAGACTCCATGACAGTGACCGTATGTCACATCAATACTAAATAACAGTTGTCAAAGAATGAAATGACAACATGGTTGATGTCATAATTTAATGATAGCACATATGAATGACATGATGAGAGAATCGATGGTGTATTTAGCACACGCATGAAGGATCCAGTCATAATGATGCACCCGAGTGAGTCATGATGGAATATCAGTCGAAGTTGGTGTATAAATTGATAGCTGCATGAACCCCATTAGGAAGTATTGCACTGAGAAAAGATGCAGAAGAGTTGGGTCAGGTTGTTGAAGAAAGCTTCGCTGCATAAGGCAGTGGTGGGAGAAGGAGCAATGCAAACCTCCCTGAATATAGGGAATCCTATGAGTGTGAATGCTGTCTCAGCAGGAATTGATGAACAAGTTGTGAGTACGCAGGTTAGTTTGGCAGAGATAGAAGTCTCTGGTGAAGTCATCCTTGGCTATGTTTCTCCTAGTCGGTCTGAGATGCCAACTCAGACACCCATGAGGAATCTAGATGGGACCAGAATTCCTATTGCATTTGACTAAGTTTGCAGGAACATGGAACTGGGTCCTTTAGGCAGCACCGGAAGGACCAAGTGAACAGATGTGAGTTGAGCCTGAATGCAAGGAAGAACCAAGTGGACAGATGCGGGGCTCCAGACTAGGCTGACAGACCATTTCTTTTTTGAAATACAACAACAAGAGGTGAATGATGTAGTATTCATAGAAGCTGGACCATGGTGGATTTGTAGGTTGCATAAGTCCAGAAGGTTGCTAAGGTCCGCTGCAGTTAACGTTGAAGGAAGTAGTTGCAACTGAACTGCAAGTTGACAAATCTGGAAATAGTCGCACACTAATGCATATGTGATGAGGAAGACACCATGGCCAACTATCATGGCTCGAGTACGAGCCACAAAATTGTGTTGGGGGCCTGTTGGAAGGGGTTTGGGGTAATTGAGTTGCATAGCACTACGGAGGCTGTGCAAGCTCATGCGACACCACGCAATTCAAATACAGCGCGACAGGTAGAAAACAAATCGCTTTTGAATATTTAATGCATCTTTTTGTATTGATTGACCACATTTTGTTGATATAGGTCATTAGTGGTTAAATCAGTTAGGAATTTAGTTAGAAGTGGACCTTGAATGTAAAGGCGCAGTCCTATATATAGATTAGAATTTCAATTGTAAATAGATATCAGAAGAGAGAGAGATATAGATATGAGAGGTGTCTGAGAAGAGACTAAAGTGAGGGATTGAATCTTTTGTGATTTCTAAGCGACTATGTGGATTGATCTTTTTCTTGCTGTAGAGAAAGAAGACTATTGTTTTGGATCTGTTGTGATGAAATGAATATAATACGATGGATTTTGAGCTGAATCACTGTTGTCCTTATTTTCCTTACATATGCTGGGATGTCTTTTCTTGTCTTTATTTTACGACGATGATTTTGTTTTATGAATGAAGAATGTCATACTGCTGAGATGAATAGTTGAATGATGCAATCTGTTAGATACATGATTATAAATATGGATCTATGATGAATACTGCAATATCTGATAAATGGTTCTGCTAGATTTGATAGTTATGCTGATAAAAATCTGATGCCTGGATCCTCCTCCTTACTGCCAAAAATGTGGTTCCGATAGCTCTCCCTCAAACATCTTGGGTGAGACTTCATCCACTCTGCGGGTGTTGCTGGGTAGGGTAAAACCTGTCTGGGCTTGGTTGGGTGTCGATAGAGTGGGAACCTCTATTGACAAGGCTTTGTTGGTGGATTGTCGCCAATAAGCAATAACAATGACCTGAGAGAATACTGCAGGGGAATTCTTCAACCCAAAAGGCATCAATCACTGTATATTGAAAACATCCCCATTTAGTGACGAATGTTGTTTTATGTCGATCCTCCTTAGCTATTCTGATTTAATGATAACCCAAAAACATGTCTATAAAGGAGTACATTTCTTGGCTGTCTACTCCTTCAAGTACCTCATTAGTGAACAGTGTTGGAAATGGGTCATGCATACATGCGTCATTTAGTTTCCTGAGGTCGACGCAAATCCAAACTTCACCAGTTTTCTTGTCTTGGACCAACAAAGGGCTGATCCATTTTGGCTCTTTGAAAGGTTTGATGATTCCAACGTCCAACATACGATCAAGCTTAGCTATGACTCTATCTTTGTATTCAGACGATATGGTCTCTATCGCACTAGTTTGGCATCTGGATTCAGCGGGATTTTCATTTCGCCTAGGTCACCCAATATCCCTTTCATCTCAGAGAATTTTTTCAGAAACAGATCTTGGAACTCATGCAGGATATTTGTGATCTTAGCCATGGTCTCCTCATCCTAGAAGTCCCCAACATTTGCAAACTTTGGATTCTGGTCTTTCCCAATGTTAACTTTCTTAATATTCAGCGGCTGAGTCATGGGATCGGTCGACACATCCGGTGCTATGACATCTCTACTCCTTTCAGTCTCTAGAATATTAATATTTCGCAACTCACCATCATCCTTTGGCAATGTGCATGTGGATCCACAGGATATGTGACTGGCACAACTTTCAAGACTACATCCCAAATGATCTGAAGTGCATTGTGGACATCAGGATTGGTGTCTGCAAAACTAAAAGTGTGGGAAAAAAAACCGTCAACTCCTCCTAGGAAGTTATTTCTCTGTGAAGCTCTACAGAGATGTACCAGGACCTCAAAATTGCATACAATGTGTGAATAAAGGAATGGAACCATTCATCCTTTGGTCTTGCTACCCATAGTGTTTGACACTCCACCAAATGGCTGTTAGGTTCATCTTACCCATCATACTTCCTAGTGTGGTACACCTCTGTAGTACCAAAACGGACTGTCATCATCCTGCGATACTACTTCCATTCGGTAATAGTTTTCTTATGAGCTACCCACCAGCAGGTTGGAGTAGCTGCCAGTGTTTCCTCCAGTGCCAATAGTTTTTATGGTGCTGAGACTCCCTCTTCAAATATTGTTAAAAATGCAGACAGCTCTAGTAGCCATTCATATACTGGAAATTCAACAATTTCAGTCGCAGCATGACGTAGAGATTGTGTAATTAGACTACACTTTCTAAAGTATACCTCATGCATGCGGTTTTGCCAATTTTCGAGTGCATCATCAGAATCAAAGGAAACAAGGCTAGAACTACGCCAACCAAGTTCTCCCTTAGCAATTGGGTGGAAATAGTCTGAGATGTTGTAATCATGATCCCACCCCTTGAAAACTTCATCCTTCACAAGATCAATGTATCTCCGGCCCTCGTTGGGATCCATGGGTGTGATGAATCGAATGTAAGAGCTGGGTGGGCCATTCTAACTTAGGGTCAGATATAAGCGTTGATGAAGACCTACATGAAGGGTGGGCCTACAACTAGCATGAAAAAGGTCTAGCTCTGTAGAATTTCCTGTGACAAGATGAATCGAGATATAGCACCGATGATGTGATGATGATCCAGACTTGATGATGATCTAGATCAAGTGATGATCCAGATGTGATGATGATCCAGACTTGATGATGATCTAGATCAAGTGACGATCTAGATAAGATGATGACATAGTGATGATGATCCAGCAGTGATGACCTAGTAGTGATGATCTAGATCAAGTGATGATCTATACTTGGTGATGATCCAACAGTGACGATCTAGATCAAGTGATGATCAGGGATTGATGATGATCCAAATCAAGTGATGATCCAAACTTGATGATGATCTAGCAGTGATGATCAAGACTTGATGATGATCAAGTAGTGACGATCCAGATCTAGTGATGATCTAGACTTGATGTGATCCAGTAGTGATGATGATTCAGATCGAATGATGATCCAAATCTAGATGAATATGACCCGAAGATGAAGATGACTTGAAGATGAAGATGACCTATAGATGGAGATGACTTGAAGATGATGAGAACTCTATGATGATCCAGATGATATAGAGAAGAAGACTTGTGCTGATAAATTGTGTCGAGAGAATACCTTCCTAGTTAAGAGGGAGTGTTGATGTAATTGTAACTTCGGAAGGTATTCACTTGTATATATTATGTATTATACCCTGATGATTATTCCAGGATGTTTTTGTAATGTAATTGAGTCATGTCATGCCCCAATGTTCTGATCGGGAGTTTCTATAATGTGAATAAGTCATGTCAAGTTATTGTGGGTAACCCTCCTATTTGTCAAGGGTTAAATTCCCCGCAGTTGTGGGGCCCTAGGGTTATTATAATATCCTATAGAATTCAACCCTAGGTGAGTCATTGTAAGTCAGGGAAATAGTCCCCACCATTGTGTTAAGGATAACCCTCCTTGTTCTTCAGAGGAGGCAAAGTCCCCACAAGTTGTGGGGCACTAGGGTTATTAGACACTCCTATAGATGTCGGCTCTAGTAAGTAATTGTTAAGTGAGGCCGACATGTTGGAGTGGGCTTCAAGTGAATGAAAGAATATAAATAGAGAGTGAGCCTCTCTATTTATCACACACACACTCACTCATTGGGGCGCATAAGTGAGAGAGGAGAAGTTCTCTCAAGTGAGAGAGAGAGACAGAAGCTGTGGAGATCATGTTTATGTTTTCGGGTTTTACTGCTACAATTGGTGCTCATTCTATCTCTGAGGAAGTTGTGGGGTTTTTTTCTTTATGGTTTCTTTGAGGAAAAGTCTTTATGTCTCTTGTCTCTTGTGTTTTATTATTGTGCATGTTATTCTCTCAGTTAAAGATCCTAAGATCATAATGCTAGCTTGAATGATAAAAATCTAACATGGTATCAGAGCTAACCTGAGAAGAAGACATTGTGCAGCTATAGAAGCTAGTGCTTCTTAATTTTTGGGTCTCTCTCCACAATCCATTAGCAAAAGTATGCTAGGATGACTCTCTATTGAAGGGCGCATCTTTCTGTCGAACCAGAATTCAATTCCGGACATTTTCAGTTTTTGGTGCGGGAAATTAGGGCTTCTTATAGAAGAGGAATTTTTGAGTGAGCCCAACATAGGATTTCTCTCCTCATAAAAATCGAATTTTAGAGACCTGGATCAAGATTTTTGGTTGGGTATAACTCTAGGAAAGTTAAACCCTAGTTTGACCCCGAGCTGGAAAAACCCTAAATACTAAAACTGATAAGTTTTGGTACATTTGCTATATCTCTATATTGGTGAAGGATCAGGATCTAAAACTTGCAAAGGTCGAAGAGAAAATAAGGATGTACATTGTATCCAAAATTCCACCTTCTATTCACCATATTCTGGGAGATATGATCCCTCCAAGTTAGGGTTCCATCCTCTTCCAGAATTCAACCCTAAACTGGGCACTTGGGGAGAATTGCTATATCTTGGGCTACAAAGGTCCAAATTAAATTTCTTAAGCTTTTATAGAAATGGAATAGACTTTAATTTCTATTTTCTAAGGTTCAGACCCAGAAGATGAAATAGTGAAACGTGGCACTCCATACAACTTCGCTGTTATGAACAGTCCTGTAACAATTCACCTTGGGAAAATGATCATAAGTCCCAATTGGTGAAACCAATTCTGATGAAACATATGGTGATGGAACAGGGACATGGGAGGCTACCTCAATGCGGTATTTTATAAATAGAAGAGTAGTAATTTTGGAGATACCATAGAAATAGTAATAGGCATTTCTGCAGAAGAAATTAGAAAACTAAGGCTTCCTGTTCTGGGAGCTTCCCTCCACTATTTTTAGAAAAGGAGTACATTGGATAGCTCAACGTGAAGAGATATATATTTATATCCAATAAGATATGAAAGATTCCAATTTTTGAAAATTAGGGTTTCTCTGACAAACCCTAGATCAGCCAGCTCCGGAACCAGGACGGACACCTCAAATCGGTAAGATCTAATCTTTTGTTATTTGCATTTGAGGTTCTCATTTCAAAGTGATCTATCACATCATATTGATGATAAGTTTGGTGAAGTTAACAACTTTCAAGCATGAAAGTATTTTATCTCTTTGAAGAAAATGAATTGGACACCTACATGAGTAGAGAGGTTCCAGTTCCAGAGGGATATGAGGCTCAAAGCCTTACACAAGAAGAACTTGGTCAAGGTGAAGAAGATCATTGTTGATTCAATCACAGATCAAATTGTACCAAAAGTGTCTTCCCTAAAGACACCAAATATGTTTTATTACTTAACCAAGCTATTTGAAGGGAAGAACATAAATCAGAAGATGGCTTTGAGAAAACAGTTGAAGAATGTGAAGATCCAGAATGTAGAACAACTTGAAGCGGTAAAAGAAGAAGTGGAGAATGAAGAAGTTGTGATAGCCTCTTTAAGTGGCCTCCCAGGATCATGGGATTCATTCATTCAAGGAATGTGTGACAAAAGGAAGTGATTAATTTCAATAGACTCTAGGAATAAGAAGAAGCTTGACTCATAATAAGAGAAGAGAAGATGGGAGCAACTGAAGATGAAGCTCTCACCATCGAAAGAAGATCCCTCAAGCGATGAGGAATATGAAGATATCAACTCTTGAAGAACCTCTTATCCATATTATAATTTGGATAATAAATGATGCTATTATGAATAAATAAGACAATGAAGTTGAAGGCTCAAGAAGGAGTCCACCATGAAACAAATAAAGACAAGTATCCAATTGTCATTTCATGATATTGCTTTGTTATGCATTTGTTTATATTTAGTTGATGTATTATGCATGATAGAATGTTTGCATTAATGACAATATACTACTAATATGTATATGATGGGTAAGTAGCTCATGGTTCTATACAACTCTCCATTGCTACTTATCTAGAATGAAACCTCTTTTTTGACATATTGGATTAGTGCACAATCTCAATGTTGTCCTGGTAGAGATGGAAGGAATCTAGAAATTTTATGTGAGATATGGATGGATGATGTATTGGCTAAAGTAGTTACATGATCATATAGTTATGCATAAGAATTTTTCATTGTGAATATACCTTATGAAATGTTTCTAACCATACAACTAATGCATTTGACTTGTAGGAAATATCGCGTACATAATCACCTACAAGCAAAGAAGGATGAGACTTGTTCTGAAGAACAAATGATGACAGTTCAAAATCAAGAATAATATGATGAATGCAACGACATCATTAATGCAGAACCTTTCATCCATGAAGAAGTAACCACGAATAAAGGGAAGACTAGTTCAAGAAGAATGATGTCTAGGATGCAATATCAATACATGAAGAGAATTTTGTACTTCCATCATGCAGTAGATGGAAACATCATGAGATACAAGGAAAGATTCGTACCACGAGGCATAGACTACAAAGAGACATTTTCAACCACTAGAGATACATGTGACAAGAAGAATCATGTGTGCAAATGAAATAAGGTCTTTTACGAGCTCAGAAGACACCCATGGGATAACACATACATGAGGAGATTGATGAAGATCTGAACCTTTGCTACAAGGTTGATAGAGGATGACAAGCTCACATATGGGTGCGAGAAGAAATTCTGAAAAAAGTTCAAGATCTTGGTATCTAGTTATCCTAGATGGATACTACTTGTCACTCCAGTACAGAATGTTTCAGTGCATAGAGTACGTAAGACAGAGGGAGGATGATGCTCTGCTTCAGAGGGAGTGACTGTAGAAGATCCTAAGGTTCGACATGGTATGACAGGATGGATAGATTACTGGTGAATCTAGGCTTTACTAAGAGTAAAGAGGATTCCAACCTTTGCTTCAAGGATGAAGGCAGAAGACCAGTGATGCTCCTTTTATGTGTCGATGCACTATTTTCTATGCATGGAGGTGTGGTAGAATGCAGATGGAATCTTCCTCGAACAAGGGAAGTATGCAGTAGAGATCTTGAAGAGGTTTAGGATGATGGACTGCAAGGCCATGACCACACTTATGGCATCAAACATGAAGCTATTAAGTGATGCTTCATCAAAGACGGTTGATGCCACGATGTATCGTCGGATGATTTATTCCTTGTTGTACCTGACAAATACGAGACCAGATATTTGCTTTGCTGTGAACACATTGAGACATGTTCACTTGATGGTTGCAAAGCATGCAGTGAGGTACCTAAAGGGTACAATTGAGTATGGGATCAAGTGTGATCTCTTGGTTTGGCAGGATGGAGTCCTACACGACGCTGCATACACCTGAGGCAAAAGATGTTGTCGTTTGCTATTTGGGAGGTAGTATGTTTCTTTTGAAAACTACTATTTGATTTGGTTGATCTAACTTGCATTTTTTGTATGATGTAGAGAGGAGCAATGATCCAGATCGATATCTCTTAAAAGAAGGATTTTTAGCATAGCTGTTGAGACGGTTGTCTGAGCATAAGTCCTGGTGAAGCCCACAGGTTATCCTTGGACGTAATCAGCCCCGATGTAATTCTATGCTAGAAATGGCCAAAGTGAAGTTTGAGTACTTCAGGGAGAAGCTTGGTGTTCTCGAGATCGAGGTTCCCTCCAAAGGGAAATGATAAGACCGAGAGCCATTCTGACATGGTGAGAGGATTAATTCTTTCCGTGGTTAGATGTAAGGGCTAAGCCATTCTGTCATGGTGAGAGGATTTGGTTCCTTCCATGTCAGATATGAGTGTTAAGCCATTTTTAAGTAACTATAGGATTGGGCCCTACATGTTCATAGGTAAGGGCTAAATGCCATTATTGGAATGGAGGCACCTGGTCAGTTACCAGGAAAACTCAGTCTGGGACTAAGGGCCATTCTAATATGACTGTAGGATGTAGTCTTACATGATCAGATGTGAGCGCATGGCCATTCTGATGTGATTAAGGGAGGTGTTTCCACTTGATCAGATATAAGGGTTGATTCCATTCTATGGGAGAATGGAGGCACCTGGTTAGTTACCAAGAATCCTCAGTCTGGGATTGAGAGCCCTTTCTATGTGGTGCTTTCGAGCATGGTTAGATGTAAGTACAGAGCCTTTTCAATGCGGTGCTTTCAAGCATGGTCGAATGTAAGTGCTGAGCATTTTTGATGTGGTGCTTTCGAGCATGGTTTACTATAAGTGCTAAGCCCTTCTGATGCGGTGTTTTTTAACATGGTCGCATGTAAGTGCAGAGCCTTTTCGATGGGATGTGTTCACACATGGTTGGATATGAGTGCTAAGCCATTCTAGCGTGATGTGTTTACACATGGTCAGATGTGAGTGCTGGGCCTTTCTGACAAGATGAGGTCAGATGTGACTGCTGGGCATGCCTTTCTGACAAGATGAGGTTAGATGTAAGATTTGGGTAGGCCATTCTAACTTAGGGTCAGATATAAGCACTGATGAAGACATACATGAAGGGTAGGCCTACAACCAGTATGAAAAAGGGCTGGCTTTGTAGAACTTCCTGTGATGAGAAGAATCGAGAGATAGCAATGATGATGTGATGATGATCTAGACTTGATGATGATCTAGATCAAGTGATGATATAGATGTGATGATGATCTAGATCAAGTGATGACACAGTGATGATAATCCAATAGTGATGACCCAGTAGTGATTATCTAGACTTGATGGTGATCCAACAGTGACGATCCAGACTTGATGATGATCCAGATCAAGTGATGATCCAGACTTGATGATGATCCAGCAGTGACAATCCAGATCAAGTGATGATCCAGACTTGATGATGATCTAGTAGTGACGATCCAGATCAAGTGATGATCTAGACTTGATGATGATCCAGCAGTGATGATGATCTAGATAGAGTGATGATCCAGATCCAAATGAAGATGACCTGAAGATGAAGATGACTTGAAGATGAAGATGACCTGAAGATGAATATGAATTGAAGATGATGAGAACTCAATGATGATCCAGATGATACAGAGAAGAAGACTTGTGCTGATAAATTGTGTCGAGAGAATGCCTTCCTATTTAAGAGGGAGTGTTGATGTGATTGTAACTTTGGAATGTATTCACTTGTATATCTTATGTATTATACCCCAATGTTTATTTCGGGATGTTTTTGTAATGTAATTGAGTCATGTCATGCCTTGATGTTCCAATAGGGAGTTTCTATAATGTGAACAAGTCATGTCAAGTCATTGTGGGTAACCCTCCTATTTTTCAAGGGTTAAAGGCCTTGCAGTTGTGGGGTCCTAGGGTTATTAGACTATCCTAGAGAAGTCAAACCTAGGTGAGTTATTGTAAGTTGGGGCAATAGTCCCCATCGTTGTGTTAAGGATAACCCTCCTTGTTGGTCAGAGGAGGCAAAGTCCCCACAAGTTGTGGGGCACTAGGGTTATTGGACACATCTAGAGATGTCGGCTCTAGTAAGTAATTGTTAAGTGAGGTCGACATGTTGGAGTGGGATTCAAGTGAATGAAAGAATATAAATAGAGAGTGAGCCTCTCTATTTATCACACACACACTCACTAATTAGGGTGCATGAGTGAAAGAGGAGAAGTTCTCTTAAGTGAGAGAGAGAGAAAGAAGCTGTGGAGATCATCTTTATGTTTTCGGGTTGTACTGCTGCCATTGGTGCTCATTCTATCTCTGAGGAAGTTGTGGGGTTTTCTTCTTTATGGTTTCCCTGAGGAAAATTATTTGTGTCTCTTGTCTCTTATGTTTTATTGTTGTGCATGTTATTCTCTCAGTTAAAGATCCTAAGATCATAATGCTATCTTGAATGATAAAAATATAACACATCCTGTGTTCTAGGCTCTGCTGAAATTGTTTCCACTGTTGGACCTTGAGTCTGGTTCATCGACAGAGTCTGAGCCAACGGTGGATTTTCGTTTACTGGTGGATTCGTCGGCTGATTCATAGTCTAGTTCTAGAATGGACTTGATTTTGAGCCTGGCTCTATAACTGGTTATGGGATGGTGGTTGATTCTGAGGCTGCAATTGGGCTTGATTTTGCAACTGCGGAACGTTTTCGGTTTGCCATCTTGTGATTAACTGTAGGAAGTTCTCTAAGATATGATCAATCACTACACAATACATACATGAGAACTACAAGTGTGAGAATTCTCTCTAATAATTCTTGAATACTCCACAATTATAACATTGGACAAATGCGTGACCTCGTCCGAACCTCCTCCTCTGCCTTGGAATCCTCCTTGCTGTGGGTACTACGGCTGAGCCACCTATTGTGGTGGGGGATTTGGTTGTTGCTGAACAAATTACGTTGCTTGAATGTATTGTGGTTGCACCTAGGCCATTGACATTTGATTATACGGCTGCTGCACGAACTGCGGTTGTGGCACAAACTGCAGCTGTGGTGGAAAAAACTGCATCGGTGGTGGTGGTGTGTACTGCGGTTGTGGTTGAGAATGGACCATCTGTCACTGTGGATTCGTTTCCTAGACTGCATGGTGGCCTTCACCCTTTAAAAAATATGAATCATAATTTATGTCCTGAAGCAAATCGTATGCCCGACAGTCTCTATCCGCATGCCCAACTGAGCGACATAATGAATAGTATAAATTGGAATCCTTCGACACCATATTTTGCATATAGGTACATTCCTCATGTCGATGTCCATAGACTTGGCATATGCGACACCATGGAACACCACCGCTACTCAATGGGTTTGGAGCTCCAGATAACATATAGTTTGTAAAGTCAGGGCAAGTGTCTTTGGTGTGGCCATCTGCGTGACACCGAGTACACCAAAGATCTCTGCATTCCTCCTTACCTTTCTTGATATCCTATAGTTGGAGTGTTAGGTTCTCTAGCTGCGCCTGAATTTGATTTATCTCAACTGCACTCTCCCCAATAGGTGAAGCTTCGAGCTTCATCGCAATCTATAGGGCTGTGCTCTGTGTCGCTATCTTTTGCTGCATTAATGGTTTTTGGATATGGGAAACCAATGCTGCGATAAACCATTCTTTATGTTGGACATCACTCATAGAAAAATTGACCTGGCCATCAGTGCCTTGTATCTATAATCGAAGTCCTAAATGGTCTCATTAGGAAATTGCTTTATTTCCTTCAGCTCCTTAATATATTGCGCTTTTGACTTCGGTTTTCTAAATTCATCGATTAATCCCATCCATATCTCATCCAATGTATTCACCAGAGTCCCTTGAGGAACTTGAATAAAATTTATAAACAAGTCAAGCATGCAACCCCTCAGAGTAGTTTCTAACTATCCTTTCTTTACATCTTCGCCAGTGGCCTATCTAACAGTCCACACTACTTCACATAAAAACTAGTATTGCTTGGGATCATTGGTTCCATTTCCATGGAACAAAGGTAGCTTTATGTCGTCTCCCACCATCCTAGGCCTCCTTCCTAAAAATGTTGATCTACTACTAGAGTGTTTATGGCATCTCGGACAAGTCGATGTGGGACTTGGAGTTTTTCCTAAATTTGGAGTAGTGCACAGAGAAGTGGGTATGTTACTACTAAGGTTTGATCTTACCATAATTCTGGGCATATCCTGGGCCTGGTCATCCTCATTGTCACTATAGAGTTGCTTCATTCCATGTGGTTTCCTTCGCAGTCTTACGTTCCGATCAAAGCAAGACCTTCCCCTATCCTCTGCCTCTTCTCTAGTTGGAACCTTGCTCCTCCCATTGTACAACCAATTCCTTCCTTGGCTTCCCTCACAGTCTCATTGAAACTTGCACCCATCTATGCATTATCTTCTCATTTGTCTCCCCCCTTGGTCGCGGTATCCACAACCTCCGCACAACAGAGTGTTACTACTATAGGTGCATCTTGAGTATACCCTTTCCTCAAACTAGCATTTTAATCGACAATAAGAACCTACCTATGGCTCTTTTGAAGAACTCCCTCTCTGCTTCGTTGTAATATTTATTAGTGTAGACAGTGATATATCCCTCTAGGATAGTATCCAACCAGACCTCGAAGGCGTGCGATGCTCTGTTGTCAGTTTCCTGCAGCTCCTGTATTAGTTCAGGGGTCTAGGACGTCGGTTCTCCTCCTTGAAAGTTCATCTTCTTGTATGTGAATCACGCCAGACACTCATACAATATGATAGGAAAATTGCTGAAGAAGTATTCGTGTGGACCGTCGTGTATATATCTTGCTAACCACTAGTTTGTTGTCAGTCCATGGTTCTGATTTTCTGCTTCAACAAATTCTCTCAACTTCTGATCAAACCAATCTTGAAGTTTTGGTCAAGTTGGATGACACATCCATTATTGGGTAACCATTTGTCGGATACTACATGCCCTCATTTCAATCGCAATGAGGTCCCGAAAACAGAACCATTTGTTGGCGCAATCTCGACCAACAAAACCAAGTCGACAGGGGTTCCACTTTGTCGACACTCAACACACTGCGATCTCCTTGAGCATCGGCCTAGATAGGTTTTAACCTATCTAGCAACACCCACAAGGCGGATGAGGTCTCACCCAAGATGTTCATGGGAGAGCTATCAGAACCAAGTTTCCATAGTATAGAGGAGGGTTGTGGAATCATAGGTTCATTGGCTTAGTTTCCAAATCTAATCTACTTACTAAACCATTCACTAGGTCACATTTATTCATTAATCATTACAACAGATCTACCAGTGGAGGAAAAATATCTAAATATGACAGTATCCATAAGCAGGAAGCATCACATTATCCATTCATATGCAGATTTATTCATCATTCAGCATCAGAATCGCAACAATGTAAAACAGGAAAATATAAAAGGCAACAGGAGTTCAGATCAATCCACATCACATCATATTAAATCCGCAGAACAAATCGCAAATCAAAATAGACAATGATCCAGTATCACTCTATTTAGTATCTTACCTCGTATTCACTCTCCATGTATATCTCTCTCTATTACATGCATAATTCATATATTTATAGGCTTGTGCCTTTACATTTAAGGTCCACTTCTAACTAACTTCTAACACAATTCTAACTAACTTAAACAATAAGGACCAATATTCCAAATAAATGGTCAATAAGTACAAAAAGTGACATGGAAATATAAAAAAGTGGACTATTTTCCACCTATCACACTATCTTTGCCTTGCTTGGTGCCATGTGAGTATGCACATCATCCTAGATGTTGCACAACTCACTTACCCCCAAACCCATGCCAACAAGTATGGGTTGGAATTAAATGTAACATATATATTTTGTAGCTACTTGAGTCTGTAATAACTGAGCTGTACTCAATCAACCCTACATGGTCTTGTAAATACTATAAATAGAAGGAACCCGCTCTGTATAAGGGTTCAGTCATTCAGGTAACTTTAGTGTTGTTGTGGTTATCTTAGAGAAGTAGATTCAGTAATTGACTTAGAGAGGAGTCTAGTAGAAGTGGAAGGATGTTGAGCCGCAAATATTGCAGTTGTGCGTGCAGACCGCTAGTAAAGTAGAAGAGTCAATCCAAGATGTGTGCGGATCAGTAGGAGTAGATAGAGAATAAACCAAAGAGCATGAGAGTAAGAAGAATGAGTCATAAAGACATATCTTAAGAATAGGCTATAAGGTGCTACCTATATTTCTCGTTCTAGATGAAGAGTACCTTGGTGGTTTTTCCCAGATGGGTTTTCACATTATTTCTTGTGTTATATGGATGGATATTGTTGAATGGCGAATTTTTATGTGAATGTTGAATCTATGTGGCAATATATTTAATGAATTAATGAATGTTAAGGCATCATCGACCTGTTATGTATTATTTTGTGGTTAAGCTGCTAAGTTAAAATATAAGTCGTGCATTGTCTATCCAATATAAGGAATCACCTATGCCACACTGTTGTGCCAGCTGTTAAGTGGTTAAGAACAAGGTTGTGTCATGCATAGATCATGGTACATAGTTGCACCTCAGTCATAGAGTGAAGAACTCCATCCCATCATCCTTGTCGAGCACCTTGGTTGTGTGCCAAGGGACTATATTCCCTCGCCAACTGCAGAAACATGGTTTTGGTAGTTACCCATTAAGATATCTCGGGTGAGACTGCGCCTACCACACGAGCGTTGCCGACTGAGCTTGCTCTGTCGGGTCGATGTCTTTTTGTGCCTTGTTGGTATTGTGTTGTTGTTGAACCATGGGTCGAGAGAAGAAAGAGAAAGAGGCCAACAATTGTTATTTTCCATTTTTGAAAAGAAACTGGCTTCTCTGTTATCTGATACATAAGATTTCCTACAAGATCATGAAAATCACATTTTAAAAAATTTGGCTGACTTCTTATGGTTGTGTCACATTTTTCCTAAGATGGATCTTTTAACATATTTTCTTAGCATATGGACAAAACCTTCATCCTCCTTCAGGGAGATAAATTTACGGCTACCCGCCTCAGCACAATGGAAAAACATTTTCAATAAAAAAAAAATTGTTAAACAACACCAAAAAAAATTGTAAAACAATATAAATGAATAAAATTTGGCAAATGGTTTTTAACACTTCTGGAAAAAATCATTAGAATAATTCTTTTATGCTAGAATTTTTTTTCTTTGAATTCACTTAAACAAGGATTCATGAAGACGATTGTCAACGATACATCACAACCAATCAGTAAGTAATACATTTTATTGTTGAAATTGGTTTCCTAGCACTTCTTTTTGCACTATTTTTTTCAATGCTCTCACCATTTTGCTGCAGGGTTAGAGCTAACATTTTATAGGTTTGAAGATGATCCAATTTAATATAGAAGTGATCTTCATATATCACAATAAAACATGCATCATTGAAGGAGCTAAACTTTTCATCGCAAATGTCATGCTATATTCCTCTATAAAAGGCCATCTTTCAGAAAACAATTTGTGCCATGTGTTATACCCAAATCCTGTCACCACCATGTGATAAGACCTTTGACTTACATGTTTGCCCTTAATTCCAGCACTTGGAGTGGAAACCCATGTTGTTTTTCAATTCTACATAAAAATACTCAGCACCACGCTTTCCCTGCTAACCATGAGTGGTACCTTACTTGCACCACCTGTATCTTGTTTTCCATAAGAAGTGCCACCGCCTGTGGCCTTTTGTCCACAAGCATTTCTTATCCAAACCTCTCTATCATAAGACGAGAAAAGTGGTACCCTGGGTAAAATGGGAAAATAGAAGTTTCTCGAGGCTTCTATATCATGAGCCTTGTGTCCTCCCTTATCCCTATCATAGTGGGTCAGTTGAACTTGAGATCCCCCATCATAGGATCTTAGAGGCCACCTCATCCACAAATATCTCTACCATCCCTATCCATTGAGCCTTATAAATACAAGATCATGTCTATGGTTGAGAGAGAGAACTATAGAGGTATTGTTATGCTGTTGGATTGACCACTTGGCCTAAGCCATTGGAGAGCATAGAGAGAAAAGTTGGAGCTTATGGGGATGAAGTGTTGGTTTCATGGAGATGCATGTCGACACTAAGGCTTAATTGGTTGTAAACTTCTCCATACATATTAATGCAAAGTTGATTTCCATCCCACACTACTGTTGTTTTGATTTCGCATGTGCATGTTGTTAGATTCCTTAGTCACTAACATGGATAAGTAGATGGTGTTCTGGTAGCTTTGATGTGTTTGCATGTTTGATCTGATTGCAGGTACACAGGTTCACTATCAAAGCAGTATTCCAGGTGTCTACGACATCTAGGGAGGGTCTTCATCCTTTGTCATTCACTCATTTGTTCTAGATCTGAGCCATTCAGACCAGAGGAACAACTTCTGTCCGCAGAAGGTGAAATATTCCTGGTTACAAATATAGTGACTCTGCTAGGGAATAGATATATGTATCAGTTGATCTGATCTTCCTCGGTTCTTTAACTCTTGTCCAAATCCAGGCTCCATATCCAACTCTCTTCAGTTAGATCTGCTATCTGACTCAGTGTATTTTGGTTTGAAACTTCCAGATATGTCTAGATCTGAATCATTTCGACCTTTTATGCTCTCTTTTACTCTCAATCTATCATTTTTTACCTTGATCTGATATTTTTCTAACTTGATATGTCGTTCTCCTTTGTGTTTTGGATATATACAGGGAACCACTGTTATGCAGTTGGCGAGAAGCAGTGCCACCGCTTGAACCTAGTAAGCAGCACGCGGTGCCACCTCCTGAGTCCTGTTGGCGAGAAGCGATGCTGGTCCAGAACCGCTCTATCAAGACCCCTGCAGTGTGGTGCCAGGTAGGCCTTATTCCAAGACCACTTTTTCTCATTTTTGCAAAAAAAATTGAGTTGATTTGCTTTCAGCCCTGCACTTTCAGGCGTGTGTGTTAGAATCTGATGCTTGTGGTTTGAAATTGTATGGTTAAAGATTGGTTTGATTGGAGAATTCAAAAGCTAGATTAGGCTTATTGATTGTCCATTCACTTTTGTGCTTGTTGGTTGTGATTGCTAAAGGACTTCTTGTTTTTTGAAAAGCTTAGGGTGTTAGTAAGATCTCTTTTCATTTCTGTTATATAGACTTAAAGAAAAACATTTGATTAGCAACTTGGTTTCATTTTTTGTTTTCATAGAGAACTTCCTTTTGCTTCTTTAAAAAAGAAATTTTTTGAATAAGATTAGGTTATTATCATCATTGAGCATTAGACATCGGATCTCTAATTGGCCTCACAAGCTTTCAGGCTCTTTATGTTCTTTTGTCTCTTATGCATTTAGTACTATCTCATCAAAATAAAAAATATGGTAGTTTTAAGTTAGATTTATCTATGTTTTTAAGAAAAATTGAAAAATAGAGTGCATATGCATGTAGTGTGCTTCTTGTTTTTCTTTTAGGAAAAGAGACTCTTCCCCTTTTTATTGCTTTCAGAAAAGAAAAATTAGTTTGGAAAGTGTTGCTTGTCTTTGATTTTGAGTTCAATATTGTTGTTTGGAAATATTTTTGGTTTTGAAACAAAATAAAATACTCTCTTTCCCTCCCGTAGGTATGCATAACGAATGGTAAAGTGAAATATTTGCACATGCATATTGCATGGTTTTACTTTTTCTATCAAAAATCCATGCATTCACCTAACCGTCCACTTTAAAATTAATGGTACTTGTAGGTTAAAATTTACATAGCAATTTCAATGATAGGTTAGAGATGTGTTCGGGCGTCGTTAAGCATAGGAGCTATCGTTACTTGTCTGCATTACATCTCGGGACTCACGCGGTTCTTCCATGTACTGTCGGTATATCGAATGGCCTTTCAAGTACCCTTGAGGTATATAGAAAGGTAATTCATGTACTCGATTATATATCGGAAGGCCCCTTGTGTACGGTTATGCATTAGACATCACTACTACCAATTCGAGATCCCACACACCTTGAGTATATCGGGAGACCCCACTAGGATACCTTATCCATCTAAGAAAATCCCTTTTTCCATCTTTCTTGGAGCCATACACTGAAAACAACATTTGGGGATATTACTATGCATTTACCCTAAAAGGTATATCACGAGTGGCACCTTCTTGACAATCCTGGTGAGAGACCTGACTATTTGAACTCCTCCTGTCATTTAAGTTTGCTTGTTTGACCTATAGCTTGAGTAGGGAAATGTTTGGTGTGTTTTCTAGTTTTTTCAGACCCTAGGTTAGATAGGAACTGTACAAACTGGCTAGGCTAAGATATTCCAGAAGAGTACGGGGCTTACCACCAGATTTTATTCCTGTTTCAGGAGAAAATCCAATGGAAGCTATCGACCAAGGAGCTGCTACCACTTCCCAAGTGGGAGATAATGTGGGTGCAAAAAGTGGAGGACCATATCCTTCACACTTGCCTCCCTTGGTCCATCAACCTTCTCAGGGAAATACCTCGTTCCATTCTCCCATAGAAGGTCATGTTGATGATACTACCCATTTGGATTATGGTCCCAATGCTCCATTTTGGGATAGCTCTATAGGACAGGCCATTGCCTCATTTCGCACCCATTTAAACGTTTATGAAGAATTTTCTCCAGATGAAGAAGATTGTAGACAATACCAGGTAGCCATTCTCCATGCACAGGAGATTGAGAAGAAAATAGATGATATATTTGGCACACCACCACCACGTTCTATAGTTGTGCCTGTGGGATATCATTCACTTGCCAATTCTATGAGATCCATTGAACCAATTATAGATCACAAAGTGACTCCACACAACCCAGGACAAATTTCCAACCCCACCACCTCCTATATTATGTCTATCCACAATCCTCCCAGGTCTTCTACACCTAGGGCTCAACCTTCAATTCCCATTTTGTCATCACCTTCTAGTGCTAGGGGGAAACCCCCGGTATGACCTATGTTATTTGGCACCAGAATTGTACCTAGTCAAGGACAGACCTCTAATATAGAACAATCTACAGTTTATGTCCTTCCCACCCATACTAACATAGTTAATCCCCCATCTAGTTCAGGTCAGCCCTTGGGGGCACAACCTGTAACCACTCAATCCTCTGGAGGTTATGGTTATACTGTACCTATAGGAAATATTAATTATCCACCCAACCCTACAGGAATGTCATACATAGGAATTCCATACCCTAGTAGTACTTTTATGCCATGGGGGAAACCTAAGTGATCTTACATGCCACCTATGGGGGGGATACCTATTCATACTGCGGGAGGTGCTGGAAGACCACCTTATGGAGGTCCTCCTCTTGGGGGCCTATGTTGGAATATAATAAATCCACTCATAAAATAATTAAACATTATTTGATTAATTTCCTACCCACTAGCTTAGATAGTTGGCATCTGCTTGAACCTTAGAGTCAACACTTTCCATCTATATCCTAGGAATGATTTATTTCTGATTCTGGGTTGATATTGACCACTTTATGGCCATCCAGAATTGGTAACTATTCTTTACAACAGATTCTTCTTTATTTTTCTTTTTTTGCTTTATCCTGCTTTTCTATGGATAAGGTAAAGCTAGTCAACTAGGAAACTGATAGCTTTTGTTGCCAACCCATCCTCCATTATTTTCTCTCTATATTCTAGGATTAGCAAGTCTTTCCTTCACTCATCATCACTCACACATGCTATTTCTAATTCGTGAGGTACTTGGTAGATTGGGAAAGTGCTTTAGTCAACTATGGGGTTTATCATAATTAGTAAGCCTGCTTTATGAGCTAGCTTGAGTTGTCTTCATGCAACTCCTTTTTCCTTTATAAGGATGTATTACCTATGTAATAATATCAATTATCATTTATTGATCATTCATTAATGTGTGTTCATTAATTCTTGTTCTTCTCTCCTTATGCTAATTCTCTACAATTCTATGTGAGGTTAATTGTGTGCTTAGATCCTTAGCCATGATTTATGAAATTCCTTATGCCATCAAGGCTTTAGAATTTATACATGTTATTAGAGCTAAGGTTCTCAAATTTCAAGTTCTACATGGTATCAGAGCTGAGGATATCAAAGCTCTACATGATATCATATCTTTGAGAGTTCATTAATTAATCCTCCTTTTCATATTTGCAGGTTTATTTTGTAGGTTCAACTTCGATTGGATTCAAGAGTATCAATTCCTCTTCTTTCTCCATTCACAAGCTATTCAGAGTGGAAACTGAAGATGATTTCATATCTAAAGAGACAAGGTCTCTATGAGATATCTATTAGAGCTGGTGAAGAGTCTTATGAAGAGCCAAGTGACTGGTTGAATGACTGTGATAGAGCAATTGGAGCTATTTGTCTAGATAACTCTCCATGCATGCACTACCTTATTGATTCTGTTTATTACCCAAAGGATCTTTGGACAACATTGGATAGGGTTTTGGGAAAGGACAATGAGGATCCTTCTAGCTATGTGGAGAGTGCCTCTAGCTCCTCAATGATTTCTCTCTCTCAAGATGTCTCGGCCTCTACAGTCTCTGATGAAGTTGATCATGAAGAAGAAGTTTCTCATATAGTTCATGTTGCTACTACTCTCTTTGATTCAAATGCTTCCTCTTTCAATCAAGAAGCAAATATTGAAGAGCCATCTTTTTCTATGTCTCTTGAAGTATAAGATCTTGGTTCATCTTCTTATGATGATGTTGATGAAAAAGAAGTGGCTAATGGAGATGCTATTGCTATTGATGATTCACTCACACATTCAATTTTCTCTATGTCTTATATCATGGATTCTGAGATCCATATGCCAGACCTCTCACACCTTGTGCATGCCTCTCTTCTTGATGGTGCGCAACCCAATGACTTCCAGGATGTTTGCTTAGTGAAATCAAGTCCTTCCAGTGTTTTTCCACTTACCATACTTAATCCCATGTGCTTCTGCAGTTCCTCCTTTGTTCTTGGCACTCATTCTTAGAGCCTCCTTGAAGATTTTGAACATCACTATCTTTCCTCCTCTCATACTTCTACCATAGAGGATTCTTTACCAGTATATTCCCATGATTCTACTGTTGTGCTTATATGTGATCTCTTGGATTCTTTCGAAGCTAGATCAACCCATGGAGCCCATGCATTTGCACTCTTTGATCCCATGCCTTCTCTATGTTCCTACATGATCACTTGCACCCATCCTATCTATGTAAATGAAGATGGAGACATGATACAATCGCTTGGATAGTTATTTCACCTATCTGGAGCTCATTTCATCTCTATTGGTTTGAATTTCAAGTCATCTCAGCATCTTGGAGCTGATTACAAGTCTCAAGATCCTTCAGTATTTCCTTCACATCATTGGATTTCAGTTGTTCTACATGGTCCTAGTTTCCATCCTACACATGTCCTTCATCCAGGTGAGCAAATATATCTTCTTCCCAAGAATAAGATTCCTCCAGACATCAGCATTTAGTTTGGAGCAGCAGCAACACCAACAGTTCATTATTTTTGGTATTTCTTTTCATGTCCTTTCTTGAGGGAGGATTTTCCCCTTGAGGTTTTGCCTCTTTCCTCATTTCTTTGGACAAGATAAATTGTAAAAGGGTGACCATAGATTTATTGTTGGGCCCTATATGCATATATATTTATTATTAGTTCAGTAATATCATCATAAAGTCAGGCTTAAATGGGGGTGTTGGAATATAATAAACCCCCTCATAAAATAATTAAACATTATTTGATTAATTTCCTACCCACTAGCTTAGATAGTTGGCATCCACTTGAACCTTAGAGTCAACACTTGCCATCTATATCCTAGGAACTGGGTTGATCTTGACCACTTTATGGCCATCCAAAATTGGTAACTGTGCTTTGCAACAGATTCTGCTTTATTCTGCTTTTTCTGCTTTATCCTGCTTTTCTATGGATAAGGTAAATCTAGTCAACTAGGAAACTGACAGCTTTTGTTGCCAACCCATCCTCCATTATTTTCTCTCCATATTCTAGGATTAGTAAGTCTTTCCTTCACTCATCATCACTCACACATTCTATTGCTAATTCGTGAGGTGCTTGGTAGATTGGGAAAGTGCTTTAGTCAACTATGGGGTTTATCATCATTAGTAATCCTGCTTTATGAGCTAGCTTGAGTTGTCTTCATGCAACTCCTTTTTCCTTTATAAGGATGTATTATCTATGTAATAATATCAATTATCATTTATTGATCATTCATTAATGTGTGTTCATTAATTATTATTCTTCTCTCCTTATGCTAATTCTCTACGATTCTATGTGAGGTTAATTGTGTGCTTAGATCCTTAGCCTGTATATGAAATTCCTTATGCCATCAAGGCTTTAGAATTTATACAGCCTAATGGTGCTAGGGGGCCTACTGGCTTCCCTCCTTATGGTCCTAATGGTCTTGTTGGTCCTAGGGGGGCCGGTGGCTCTCCTTCTAATGGCCCTGGAGGGTCTGGTGGCCCTCCCCCTAGTGGTTCTGGTGGCTCAACGGCTTACCTCCTAGAGGTCCCAGAGAGTCTGGTGGTCCACCTCCTGGTGGTCCGGAGGCCCTAGTGGCCCTAACGGTCCTGATCCCAAAAATAAACCCCCCATGGGCGGATTTCCTGGTAGTTCTTCCTCGCAACAACCTGTCTAGCAGTTTACTTATGGTCCTACTGGTACATATATGCCATATCAATATTACCAGTATGTGCAACCTAACAGTCAGTTACCTTTCCTAGCAAATTTGGATTTTCCTAACTTGTCCAAGTTGATTAATGACCCCATTCGACACAATCCCTCGTGGCCTCCCATTCCAGTAAAGTTACCATTGGACATTCCAAAATTTGATGGGAAGCGGGGAGACGATCCGAAGAACCATGTCGTGAAATTCCATCTGTGGTGTTGTTCAAACTCCCTCATGGATGATTCAGTTCGGTTAGGATTATTTCAGTGAACTTTGACTGGTACAGTCGCGAAGTGGTACATTGAACTTCCGCAACATTCGTTTGTGGATTTTGGCTTCTTGGCATCGTGTTTCTTACACACTTTCAGCTCCCTATCTGTTATGAAATAGGTACTGATCTCTTAACTTCTCTGCGACAGAACACCTCCACTCACATATTCGATCATATCCATGAGTGGAGAAGGGGGAGAAGACTTATTAAGGCCCCTATTTTGGATTAGTTATTAGCTGATTGGTTTACCAAATCTTTGTTTCCTCCAATTGCCCTAGATGTTGCTATGGGATGCGTCGTTACTGAAGAGCAAGCCATTAGTCGAGCCCAGTATCTAGACTTGGTCTATTCCTAGTCTGGAACTCTTTATGACTTGTTCCTCAATCTCCTCGCCCAAGCACTGATCCTGCAAAGCCACCAGCAGAAGTACCTGTTGATGGGATTGTTGGTTCAATCCAATCCCCGTCAACAACAAAACCTACCAAGCAACTCCAAACTACCACCCCTACTCCTTCGACCCCTAAGGTTTCTGCGGAGGTCAATTCTATTCAAAGTACTCAAACCTCGGGCAATAATAATAAAAAAGGGTAAAAATAAGAATAAAAAACTTGGAAACCAACAGGAAAATCCAAGACCAACCAACAATGATAACGATAAAGGGAAGAGAAAATAAAAATATCCATGTTTTCTATGCGGAGGTGACCATTTCACAAAAGAGTGTCCCCATCGGGACAAAATCTCCCAATTTTTGAAATCAAATCCCGCACCCGCAGTTCTCACGGATCCTTTTCCCTCTCAACAACAATTGATAGACCACATGTCTAATTAGGATAACTGTAGTTCATCAGAAGAAATTTGTATGATGTCTTTGGATACCATTATCCTACAAACTCATAGTCAGAATTGTGACAAACACGTACATAAGAAAGAAGACCATTGTTCTTCAGGGAAAGCTCCCTCTACTGGTTCTCCGGAATCCTCATCTACTGTCCCCCTAACTATCAATAATCCTACTCTTGACATGATTTTGCGTCCACCCAAGAGTACTCTTAGGAAAGTTGTATTTAACCCTAATTCCCGAGCTACTCAATTTTATAATGTAGTTGAATATCTTGCTCAGGCACCTTGTGCGATGTCTACCTTAGAAGTACTCCAAAGTTGTCCTATACAACACAAAAATATGTTAACGACGTTAGGAGATTTAGACCTGGATAATACTAATTTGATTCATTTCAATATTGAGAACTGTAAGTCTATATTACCTCATAAAATTGCTTTTCAAATCATTACGAAATTAGTTGCAAAGAATGTTTTTAGAATGGTACTAGACGAAGGAGCTTCGACCTCGGTTTTGTCTCTATCTTGTTGGAAAGCTCTCGGATCTCCAAAGCTTGTAACATCACCTATGACTCTGAAATCCTTTGATGAATGAGGTTTCCAGCCCCATGGTCTCATATCAACCCTCGTAGTCGATCCTGGGGGAAAAATTGTTTCTATTCAAGTAGAAGTAGTAGATGCCCCGTTAGATTACAACCTACTTTTAGGAAGAAATTGGTTTTGTGCCATGACTATTGTCGCTTCAATAGTATTCTAAACAATCCAAATTTTTCATCTAGGGAGAATTGTTACCATTGACCAGCTTAATTTATGTACGTCGGATGTTACTACCTCTATGGCTAATAACATCCCCACGTTAGGCTAGTCCCTTCCTCCTTACTAGTCGATTGGGGTAGGCATGTTGAAGGATTCATCCCTTATGGAGATTTTTCCATCCACTCCCCCTAACATGGATACTGTGATAGTCCATATGATTGCATCATTTGACCATGGTTCTAAGGGAAAACAATTTGTTGAGTCCACCTCGTTGAGTCCACATGAAGCAATGTATGACACCATTCAAACCCTTTCTGATGATCACACTGGTGACCTTCATCTAGTGGCTTTGGATCCTTACCACTTACCCTACTGGTTCAAATCATCTCTTCCTATTCTAGATTATCTCTCTGAGACTTTTCCTTTCAATGAGTCCATTATGGAGATCATGAGTATGGATGAGTCCATTTGGGAGGATCACCACCATAGATCCATGTTCCTCCCCAATACCAATTTGGTTAACCATGATTATGCATCCATGTTTCCTGCTGATATTTTCAACGTACCCCAAAGTCCCATATTGTTGCAAGACATAGATTCTGAAGGAAACCTTTGCAACATTACTCAGACGAATCCGATTGACATATCAACCAAGCTTGGTACCATCGAGCATGTGCATATTGGGCAGAACTGCTCGACAGATGAATTTGAAGCATATAAGGCACTTTTTAAAGAATTCTATGATATTTTGCCTGGTCATATGAAGAAATGTTGGGGATTGACCAGTCCATTGTGGTCCATGACATTAAAACCTGTCCCACGGCTAAACATGTCAGGAAAAAACTAAGGAAAGTCCAACCACGGAAGGCTACAACTATTAAAGCTGAAATAGAGAAAATTCCCAAAGATGGGTTTATTTATCTTGTACCCCTCACGGAATGGGTATCGAACATTGTCCCTGTCAATAAAACGTAGGGCACCATTACATTCTATGTCGACTTTATGGATTTGAATAAAGCTTGTCCCAAGGACAACTTTCCTACTCTGCACATCGATCAGATTATCGACAACTGTGCTGGAAGTGTCATCTTCTCATTTATGGATGGCTTCTCTAGATATAATTAGATTGAGATATTACCCACCGATCAACACAAGATGGAATTCATTTTCCCATGGGGAACCTTTTCATATAAGAAGTTACCTTTTGGCTTGAAAAATGATGGAGCCGCATTCCAGCGTGCGATGTCCTATGTGTTTCATTATATTAAACATATTGTTGAACTGTACCTTGACGACCTCCCTGCTCATTCACAACGATGGGAGGACCACCTTGGTCAGTTTAGAGACATTTTCCTAAGATGCCATCATTATAATATATGGCTCAATCGGCATAAATTTGTTTTTTGCATTGAGACGGGACGTCTATTAGTCTTTGTGTTCTCTAAGGATGGCATCCAGATAGACCCCTTAAAAATTGCCACCATTTTAGCTCTACCAACCCCAACTAATCTCTTTGAACTCCAAAGTTTGCAAGGGAAGGAAAACTTTCTCCGTTGTTTCATGTGTAATTTCGCAGAGAAAACGCATGGTTATATGTGTCTCCTTAAAAAGGACACCCCTTTCTTTTGGGATGACCAAGCCCAATGTGCCTTTGATAATCTCAAACATGCTCTGACTCATTCACCCGTGATACACCCCCCAGATTATTCAAAGGACTTTCTCTTGTATATTGTTACCTCCACTACTACCATTGCTATGGTTTTGGTGCAGGAAAATCCCAACGGTCAGGAGCACGTGATTTACTATGCGAGTAAGAATCTTATGGATTCTAAAACCCAATATTCATGCATGGAGAAGTTATTATTGGCCACGGTCATTGCTGTACAAAACTTTCGTCACTACATTTTGCTCCGCACAACCACTTTATTGGCAGACCAGAACCCTATGTATTACATCCTGACTCATCAAGTGCTCGAGGGAAATTACTCCCGAAGGATAGTCATACTATAGGAGTTTGATCTGGAATTTTCCAAAGCCACATCAAAGAAATCCTTGGTCTTTGCCGAGCTCATGTGTGATCTTCCCTATGCTTCGATGGAATCTGAGCCTAGTGATTCAGTTTTGGATGAATTCCTATTCCTGATTAGCACTATCAATCCATGGTATGGAGATTTTTTGAGTTATCTCCAAACATAATGATTTCAGACGCATTTATCCCATGACGATCGCCACCATATATGTCACCACATGAAATACTACCTCATCTTGAATGATACCTTGTATAGACATGGGATTGATTCTATTCTCCAGCGATGCCTCACTCATGAGGAGGCTGAACATGTGTTGAATGATTGCAACTATGGAGCATGTGGTGGTCAATTTTCTAGGATGGCTACAACCCAAAAAATCCTTCGCCCTAGCTATTTCTGGCCTTCAGTCTTCAAAGACTGTCATGAGGTTGTTAAGAAATTCCCACCTTATCAACATTTTTATCCCAAAAAAAGCACTCATCCTGCTCCACTACACCCCGTCATTGCCATTGGCCCATTTACCAAATGGGGGATTTATTTTATGCATTGTAAGCCTACCTCAGCCGGGGGACATGGTTACATCATCGTAGCCATTGACTATTTTACAAAATGGGTTGAGGCCATACCTACATATGCGGAAGATGGTAAGATTGCCGCTCTCTTCTTATTCAATCATATCATAGCTAGATTTGGAGTCCTACAGTCCATTGTTACTGATCACGGATCACATTTCTGTAAACAAATTATGGAGGAACTGAGTGCCAAGCTAGGTTTTCTCCATGAAAACTCTACGCCATATTATCCACAAGCTAATGGTTAGGTAGAGGCCATTAACAAAGTTTTGAAAACTATGCTTTGTTGGATGGTTGGAGATCATAAATCCAACTGGAACCACATTCTTTTCTCCACTCTTTAAGTTTATAGGAATTTGGTGAAAATAGCTACTGGTTTCATGCCTTTCCAGCTTGTCTATGGACTCGAAATTGTCTTATCGATTCAATGTCAGATTCCATATTTACAACTTTTCGTCGAACTTCTCCCAGACACTTCCGTAGAGGAAGAAAGATTTTTGTACTTGAATAACCTTGACGAGACTCGGAGAGATGCTGCCTTGGCTAATGAGGCACATAAGAAACACATCAAGGCACAGTATGATAAATCCGTCCAACCTCGTGCCTTTAAGGAGGGTGACCTAGTTTTGACTTACGACCAAAGATATGACAAACTAGGGAAAGGAAAGTTTGAGTCCATGTGGTACGGTGCTTTCACCATTTCTAAAGTTTTAGAGAAAGGGGCCTATGAGCTCATTGACTACGATGGAATCCCTTTAGGGAAACCTTGCAATGGGTTGTACCTGAAGAGGTAATATGCCTAGGTCTTTCTTGGATAGTATCTTCTATATATGTATATTGCTTGACTTTTAGTGTGGTTTTAGTATTTTCAATATGGTTTTGAGTTTAGTGTTTGCATCTATTTATACCATGTTTTGTTCATGTAGAGCAGATGGCTTTCTACAGCTTCGTTGATGGTGCTTGCCACCACTTCTTGAATCTCGCCTCAGTTGCTTGGGTCCTCTATTCCCCAGCTGAAGGTTTGGTCAGTTCAGGAGCATTTTGTATTGGTCCTGCTACCAACAACATCGTTGAGTATCAAGCAGTCATAGGTCTTCATATTGAAGCTACCTCCCAAGATGTTCACAATCTGGTAGGCTTGATGGACTCACAACTCGTGTTTTGTCATCTAAACCATGTTTATACCATTAGAAATCCCATATTCCTCTGCCTCTTCTGGAGGGTACGCTTTTTAGAAAGGTCATTTGAAACCATCACTTATAGGCATATCCCTAGAGAACATAATGTAGTTGCTGAATCATTAGCTAATTACATCCTAGATTGGCATATTGCCCATTAATGACGTTAAAATCAAACATGGTTCATTGTAAATAAACAATTAAAGACACATAAAACTCATGTAAAATACATTCACCATTTGAGACATATAAACCCTAGGTAAAAGTCTATATATATATATGTATATCAACATGTTTACAAAAATAGGTCACGAGACCTCATCTGAAGCATGAAGGCTTTCAGGAAAAATCACCATACAAAATCCTGAAGCTATAATCTTTCAGTAGATATCTCATGCATACAATGTCTAGTGATGTTCGTGGTAACACATCACTGCCTGGGATACTCTATGTAGCAGTCTACTAAACTAAGCCGGTACTCCTGTTGTAGGTCTCTGATACCTCAGAGGGAGGTCATCAATGGAAGCATCAGGGATGTCTAAGGTCAACCTATCTAGGTTTTCCTCTAAATTCCCGGTCACATCATCGCCCTGCGGTTCAAAGTGGGTTCCAGCTCATCTATCCAATGGGGAAGCTCCCCCAGGTCGTGCGCTCCAACTTCTGCATGAAAATATTCAGGTCTCATTACTTGACATAAAAAATATAAAACATTAAAAAACATAAAAACACTATGTCCATGTTTAGGGTTTCTTACTTCTTACCGAGGTCACTCCACTATCCACCAGGTGGGAGCGGTAGGTTAGGGCCTCCTCTAAAGTCTGTACCTGCATAAGCATAATCCTCCACCATGAGGATCTAATCTCTGAGCCATCGAAAGAACGGGTCACTGAACTTCACCTTCCCCCTTCTCACTCCAGTACGGGCCATAATCCAGACCCACCTCTACATACAGGGGTCTCGTGCTCTCATCTCTATAAAGACCACCTGGGGTCTCATCTGTGATACCTACTCGAAGAATAAGTAGGCTGTAATGGAACCAAAACTGAACTGCTTCAGTTCCCGTGTCAACACTTAGTCAGTTGATCCTTGAATATTCAGAAGCAGGGCTTCCAGCCAATTGAATATTGTAGGTGCCATGGCCTATATGGCATAGAGCATGTGTGCCCTAGAATCCTGGTGCACTCCCTGGCTTCCTGCCACTCTCTGCATCGTAAACAAGACAGTCCATAGAGGTCCGTCCATCACTGCCTTTATGGGTATTTTCTTCCCCAATTTCCTTTTCCCTGGGATACAGTGACAGTCTATCAGCTCTTGTGTGGCAATATCCCCTCCTCGAGAACCTGTCAGCGATATGGGGGCACCCTGTCTCGAGAGTCCAGTCAAGAAGTAGATATCCTCTACCTCTATTTCCAAAATATGAGCCCCAACCTCAAAGTGTTGCTGCTCTGGATTCCACATCCGGAGTATGTGCTCTAGCAACCGCTCATGTGATACCATACTGGGAGTCTAAAATAATTTTAGGAGTCCACAGTATTGTAATGCGGCTATGCAACCTGCATTCCTTTTGGTGAAAGCATCGTCGTTATCATGTTGTCTTTCCTTCCATTTTACCATTTTTTATCACAAAAAAACTGCCAAAAACAATCATAACACCTATTAGAATCATTATTAATCATTTAAATCCAAAGAAATGATCTAATTTTGCTTGTGTTAACAATTTTGCATCTTCACATCTGGCACCGCTTGTGCACTGTTGAAGACAGGCGGTGGCACCTCCTGTGCGCTTTATTTTCGACGCGATTCTAGTGAGGTACTGCGTATCCCACAAGGGATAAGCGCGGTGCCCGTTTCCATGGTTTTAGGTCTTTCCATACAAGCCCAAAACCCCATCCAAAATCAAAATTGAGACTATGAAAAGGAAGAGTAGGGTTTGAACTGTTACCTAGAACTGACGGCAGCTCGAATCCGATGGTGAAAACTGTCAATATCAACAATTGAAGACCTGACTAGGAAAGTTCTCCAAATGCTCTCCACTATGGGTAAATAGTAAAATGATTTTATTTTTCACTATTTACATGACTTTTATACACACTTTTGGGTTTGACATGCTATAGTTTTGATTTAAAATCGCTTTTTACTCGAAATTTATCAGTCGTAATCCCTTAATGTTAGTTATGAGTGCATTTAACACTTGTTTTTGAGTCGATTGCAGGATAGAAGAACCATAGCAGTAAAGTTTTGGGAATTTTTTTATAACTTTTTCGTACTACCATAAAATGAAAAAAGTTGATGAGCGTTTGTTACGACACTTTGGTCATGCTCTTGAAACCTAGTATCAAAGGTCTGAGTCCATTTTCGATTATTTCGATGCTCATAAAAATTAACATTGTGTAAAGAAACCTCATGGAGTCTTCTTTTAACTCTTTTCGGGCTCCTTAAATACAAAGAGATCGTCGAGTCCGTTTCCGATCCTTTCCAGGCTCGTAAAATTAACATTGTGTAAATAAACCTTATGGAGTCCTCTTTAAACTCTTTTTAGGCTCCCTAAATACAAAAATATTGTCGAGTTATATTGTCTTCTTCACACTCGTTAAAATATTTGAAGAGTTGTCTCTCCAACGGTAGGCTATCTCTTTTTCGATTCAGATGGACTATTTACGAAAAAGGAACACTCCAGCCAACCGTGACTGGAAGAGTTCTCTAAGGTATTATTTTACACTTTTTTGGGCCTTAGGGACTAAATCATACGAAAAAGGACCCTTTGGAGTCTTCTTCCATAATCGTTCAGACTCTCTAAACATGTACAATACCGAGTTTTCTTTCATTGGACTCGTTAAATTAAACATTGAGACACCCATTTTTGGGAACGAACCCCTCCTCTCTCAGGTTCGTAAAACATATGAGTTTGGACTTGTCTTTGGATGAGCTATACCGAGTGTTTGTTACCCTCTTTGAACTCATAAAACTGAAAATAGGCACTTATCAATCATGATGGGGAAAATGGGAAGGGAATCATTTTGCAAATAAATGGCAGTAGTTTGTCGTTACCTTTGAACATGGCACTTATTTGCATATGCTTTCATCCAATTGGGTATCCAGCTGATCTCCATGATGACCCACTTTCATGAGTCATGTCACTCCTTTGAGTCTTTCAAAAGAATGCAATGTCCATTGTCGTATCGTGAGTCTGTCCCATTTAGTCATGTTGCCAAGTCTTGTGTCATGCCGCCCGATGTTCAAAGGGAAGTTGAAGAAGTTTACCTCTGCAGTCAAAACAGTCTCTGTGTCAATAATTTTGAGTCAGTATTGTGGTTACTACATTCACATCATTCCAGAACTATGTTCTGAGTTTCGTGTCATCGATGTGGGACTCATCATGGCCCTCCTTTGATGAGACTATTCATGTTGACATCAGCTCATCATCTGGGAAATAGTCTTAGAAACAAAAAACTTAGTACCTTGAGCTCTAAATGCCTTAATGATAGATTATCTCACTCTCAACATAGCTTCACATCATTGACCTTTGATCGATATAATTGACTGGGTGTTCGACATTAGGACATCTATTCGCACTCAGTAGATTGTACTAGGGTACCTTGGGAATCATTGACAGCAATGGTGATCTCCCTCGCTCTTGTTAACGGTTCACATCATTGACCGGTAATCAAGTGGTTTCTACCATGTTCGACTTCAAATCATTGTAATCGCATAGATAGAATCGTACTTTGTGGAAGACGAGACGAAGACCCTGGGTATTTGTTTAGAACTCATTTCTTTCCCCATGTTGCGATGGATTTTTGTATATCTAGCATGGATCCACATTTGTATGGTCGTGGCTATGCTCAAATTTGTGTCTGTATGACTTAGATCTACATTGTATGTCTGGTAGCTATGTCCAAGTTTGAGTCTTCTATCACATGGATCTATGTTGTATTCTAATGGCCATGTCTGTTTATTCCTCCCATGGATTTGCCTTGTATTGGTCCATAGCCATGAGTTGGTTACTTATGTCTATGAGTCAAAAATATTGATGTATTACAGATGCCTACTAGACAACATGCTCCGATTGGGCTGACATTTTCACCTCGAAGTGACGACTTGTTCTCTCAAAGCTCTCATTTATCGTATCCCTCTAAGACTCACGCTTTGGGGGGCATTCTGTTATACACAAATCCTATCACCACCATGTGATAAGACCTTTGACTTAGATGTTTTCCCTTAATCCTAGCACTTGGAGTCGAAACCCATGTTGTTTGTCAATTCTACAAAAAAATACTCAGCACCCCACTTTCCCTGCTAACCATGAGTTGTACCTTACTCGCACTTCTTGTATCCTATTTTCCATAAGCGGTGCCACCGCCTATGGCCTTTTGTCCACAAGCCTTTCTTATACAAACTGCTCTATCATAAGAGGAGAAAAGTGGTACCCTCGGTAAAATGGGAAAAATAGAAGTTTCTCGAGGCTTATAGATCATGAGCCTTGTGTCCTCCCTTATCCCTATCATAGTGGGTCGGTTGAACTTGACATCCCACATCATAGGATCTTAGAGGACACCTCATCCACAAATATCTCAACCATCCCTATCCATTGAGCCTTATAAATACAAGCGCATGCGTATGGTTGAGCGAGAGAACTATAGAGGTATTGTTATGCTGTTGGATTGACCACTTGGCCTAAGCCATTGGAGAGTATAAAGAGAAAAGTTGGAGCTTATGGGGATGAAGTGTTGGTTTCATGGAGATGCATGTCGAAACTAAGTCTTAATTGGTTGTAAACTTATCCATACATCTTAATGCAAAGCTGATTTCCTTCCTACATTACTGTTGTTTTGATTTCGCATGTACATATTGTTAGATTCCTTAGTCACTAACATGGATAAGTAGATGATGTTATGGTAGCTTTGATGTGTTTGCATGTTTGATCTAGTTGCAGGTACATAGGTTCACTATTGAAGCAGCATTCCAGGTGTCTACGACATCCAGGGAGGGTCTTCATCCTTTGTCGTTCACTCATTTATTCTGGATCTGAACCATTTAGACCAGAGGAATAGCTTATGTCAGCAGAAGGTGAAATATTCCTGGTTACACAATGATCTATTTCAAAGCTCGTCAATCATCCATGTTGGACTTTACTGTTTCTAATTCGCATATATTTTTTTCCTTATTTTCATTCATATTTTGTCTCATGAATAAAACCATTCAGCTCCCTTTCCATGACTGAATTGCCTTGTTATCCTTGTTTGTTTGACTATGAAATCTTTCATCTATTGTCATACCACTCATTTTGTATAACTCGCATTGACTGATGTGGGATTCCTTAAGGACCACCTTTTAAAACGTCTTTCCCCATTGACCTCAACACACTATTTGGGATAGAGACTAGAGTTCTTTTGAGTACCTTGATGCTTCCATTCCCTAATGGAAATTTCTCCCGCTAACAATCATGGGAATGCATCAATGTCCCTTGATCGTCAGATCTTGCAAGTGGCTCAACAGCATCTCATCTATTCGCACTTTGCAAGATGTACTTAGGTACCTTGCTACTCATTGACATCAATGGTGAGATTGTTTTGCATTGGTTAAGGACATTCATTAATGGTCGATAATCCAATGACTTCTTTCCATGCTCGACATCGACACATTTATTCGCATGGTAATAATTGTATCATCTGGTTTCGTAGTAGGCGAATACTATATAATTTTCATGACACCAACAACAATATGCAGCATACTTCCAGCCATATGAGGGTACCATAGTTACACTTTCAACTTCTGACTCATACAACAAAACGATTTAGATTCTATCACTTCCCAGTCCGTGATCCAGCAACAACATCAGCTACATTCCTCTTGCATATTCCATCATATTTTCGGGTAAGTGAAGGTATGGTGTTTTATAATATTTAATCATGTAATTCCTTGAATACTAAAATAATAAATTTGGAAAATTCCCTTACCACATTACATTTTTTTCCTCTTAGATAGAAAATACCTTTAGTTGGGGGGGATGTTCATTGCCATATTCCACATTCCATTACCTTTCACCAATATGTTTCTCCCAACTTATTTTTGTTTTTATTTGATTATAAATTCAAAATATGAGAAGGAATCAATGGATATGTATATTAGTGGCTCATCATTTTGAAAGCATGCACATGTTCAAGTAATGTTTGTTAAAAATAAATAAAAGAACTAAAAAAAGGAGAAAAGCAAAGAAAATAAGAGAAAAGAAAAGTCAGGTGTTGTTATTCAAGAACCAATACTTATAACATTCATGGTTGTTACAAAGGAACCAACCATACAAATTAAACTGCCACTCAAGTATCTCAATCCATGGCATGATTTGCTAAAGCATAATCATGCAAAGCCAAAGGTTCAAAAGAAACTCAATGCAAAGTTGCATGAGGACATGCAACATGTTTAGTTGGGGGAGTGTTTGGATTCCAAAATATCACACTTTTATCCTCTTTTCCTTCCACCATTCTTCACATTATCAATATTCCATCACTCTATAAACCATTCATTTATACAATTTTCATATTTAAATATGGGTTTAGCTCTAGTATTTTCCAAATCATTTATTTTATGTATTTTGAGAGAATTTGTGATTAAATAATAAAAAATTAATATATTTTAATTTATATCTCAAAATTGGATGAGTTTTGTAATGTGTAGAAATATGTGAAGTTTTCAACAAAATAATTATTCAAGCCTCTCAAATATTTTCTCCAACATGTCGGGATTTGGAGGAGATTTGAAGATAATTATTCAAGCATATTCAAAGAAGAAGAATAATGAATATATGGATGTAATTTATTTTCAAAAATATTAAGGAGTTGTGAGAGGATTTTAAGGGATAAATATTTTGTAATTATGGAAAATAGGTTGAGAGAAAAGTGGATCTACATTTTCCCTTTTTTCAAAGCAACTCATGTATAAATAAGAGTGCTCTCTCTTCATTTGGAGTGGATGCCTCTCTTTAAATAGAGAAATAGAGAAATAATATATCTTAGGGTTAGTCATGGATTTGATCCCTTTGTAATGGACTTGATGTTTTAGAATAAATATTTTGATTTCTCCATATTGATTTTGATTTATTTATTATGAGTTAGTAGTGTTGATTTTATGTGAGCTCACATGTCAAATGTTGATTGTTTTGGATTAGTTTATTTCATGCAATTTAATGCTTTCTTAGTTAAATTTATTTTACGCAATTTCATGCTTTCCTATAATAGATTTCTTTTCATGCCATTTCCTGCTTTCGTAAACTAGGTTCAATTTCAGTCAAATGTGCTTTCTTATATTAAGTTAGTCGCATTCTTTTTTAGATTTTAGTCGCATGTGTTTTCAATTTAAGTCGCACGTGTTTTCAATTCCAGTCGCATGTTTTCTCATATTTCAATCGCACATGTTTTCAATTTCAGTCGCATGGAATATTAGATTAAGTTAGTGTTACTCTGACCTTGCATATATCTTTCATGTATCTCACAAGTTTACGCTCTCCTCGGGTTGACAATTTAAATCATTGGATATTTTATTAATCATTTAATATTTTTCACCAACACTCTCTTCATCAATTTTCACATAGTCCATTCATTTCCCTTCATTTTCCAAATATACCTAGTCCCATGTTCAAAAGAGTAACAATATGAATATTGATGTGATCTTTATTTTGGAAAAAGTAACAATATGAATATTGATGTGATCTTTATTTTGGAAAAAGTGAATATTGAAGCATGTTTTAAATATTTTTCTCTCCTCGTTTCCCTCAAATATTTGCATGCATGGTTGTTATTTCACCAAGAGCCATTGGTAAATTATTCAAAATGCAAATTTATTTGATAATTTACTAATTGTTTTGAAAGTGTATTGATCTCATTTTCATTATCATATAGGCGAGCTTCTTCAATCGAGGAGGTAATAGATCAAACAAGGGTAGCATAGTAAATTAGGGAAGAGGCAAATAACCTAGTTGGTAAGGGAGAATAAATAAGATGATTATATTTTCAATTCATTTTGATGTGGATTCTGAAGAATTAAATCATCTCCTCCAGACTAGCTTTCTCAACTTAGTCAACCAAGGCCTCTTTCCACCCGATAGGCCATAAGTTAGACCACCCCCAAATGCTCCACAAGTTTTCAAGTGTCTTCATGAACCCATGCCACATTATTTTCTTAGAATTTATCATTCATGTGACCCATTTAAATGTGAATATGGTAAAATAAATTCCTTTTGAGTCCTATAACCCCTTTATTACAAAATTTGTGTCTCCATCTCAACCTGGTGAACTAGTAGGTTGGTGAAACATTATTTGCAAGTAGTATTATTTGAATGGGGACATGATATTTGTATGGTAAAGGAGTCCAAGTTGAATAATAGAGTTTGTACAATGATTATAATGGGATCATATCCTACATAATGTGATTCCAAATGTTATTTTTGTTTCTAATGATTGTTTACAAGAGCATTGTCTAAAAATATCTAAAGGTGTTTTAGGGAGGCGAGAATGTCAAGAGACTATGATATTTATCAATGGGATTCTTATGCCTACCAACTAATAGGCACAATAATCACTATATTCAGGATCTGGAACAACCCTACTAGAGGAGATAGTTGAACACATGATTGTACCTCCACTAACATTATGTCTAGTAAGAGACCCTTATTATAGAGTTACATTGTAGGATGAAATTCCCCATGAAGCAATGGGTAGGATAACTCAACAAAGGAAAGAACGGTATTGCAAATTCAATTTTTTCTTCAAAATAATGAATGCAATGATATTTTTAAAATTGTAGTGAGAATATTTATGAGGAGACTCAATTAGGTTTGTTCTCCTAGCTTGTTAACCTTTCTTTGACTGCATTTTGAGATGGATCTATATTACTCTTTATTGATAATTATGCTAGAAGACATTATAGAGAATATGGTCATTGGATGAAGTTTTATGACATCTCATACCAAAATATAATTCACACAAACTAAACCAACAAAAAGAGTGGTCTGATGTTCACTGGTTAGTCGATTAGGTAGTTAGAGAGTTAGTCTATATATATGTCTTTGAGTTAGAGGGCTATTCTCTATATCTCTACATATATTGATGATATGCATGTGTATTTTCAATGCTCATGTCAAATTATTCATATATTATATTCCATGGATTTTATGTACTTAGTAGCATATTGTTTTAATATTTCTATAGTTTGTGTGGCTTCCAATGGATATTGCTCAAACAATGACACTAGATGGAGGAAAAACGAGGAGGAGCATCAAATAAGAAAAGATAAAAGAATTTGAAGTGAAGAAGGTAGTAGCAAGAATCCCTTGGTAAGTTGTAATTACGCACTTTGTGATTGTAATATGATAGTGAGAAAATGTATTGATTTGATGAAGGGCTGCATTTATAATTCTAATCATTACTTACTATAGTCTATTTTATGTTGCAAAAATGCTTGATAAAAAAACTTGTAGTGTAGAGATCATACCTAGATATGGATTATTTACATTTGATGTAGTGGGGAGAAAGTTCCAATGGTGTTAGTTTCAATATATTTAAGTACGTTTATCCATGGTACTTTTTATCTTGCATTTTCTAGTGAAATTTAGAATGTAATTGAATCCAATACATTTGTTAGAAAACAAGATCACAAAGCAATAAGAATAAACAATATGCAAATATTAAACACACAAACACATTACAGGAGACACCAATAAAATAGGGTTCACCCAATATGGGTTTTGTCCACACAGAAATTGTCAGTCCTTTATTATTATATCATCCAACAAAATGAAGGGATACAACCTGCAACACACTCATTGCACTTCCTCTTCACTCTCTCACAGTCTCTCTCACACAATCACAAAGATAATTTTTTCACATTGCTACAATACAATACACAGTTGTATTACAATTCCTTCCTTTGATAAAGGGAATACCATGGGAAAATACCATGGGTTTCCAAAAACCATGGGCTCGTCAATAAACCATTATTGACCAAGTCATGACTATGAAAGTACAACATTTTAAAAGGAATTTTTTCCTAATTTTTTTCTACATGGGCCATGCCCCCCCCCCCCCCCTGCCCTGGATTCCCCATGGCAACTTTAGTGGGGGGATTCCCCCACACCTCCCATCATGGTACTGGGATCCAAACATGGCTGAAACAAAAACTCTTGAATCAAGAAGATCGGTCTCTACAACCAACAACATTTTCATGGTACTTATTTGTTGTATGGCACACATATAAATGTTTGAGCACATGGTGTATACACGAGGATGACCAAAGATGAAGATTTATTTCAGCATAATGTAGAGAAGTTGCACTCCATTATGACGATATACAAGTTATTGATAAAGGAGAGGTTTTGAATTTAGCAATAGAACAAATTTCCATACATAAAATTTTGGTATTATCATGAGGGAATGGTCAAAAGGATACTATAAACATTGGTATAATAAGTTGTGATAGTAAGCAAAGAGAATTACAACATCTACATAGGAGGTTCTCAAATCTTCAATTTACTGATAAATTGTCTCTTCATAGATTCTTCGAGGTTATTAGGAAGAGGAGAAACCATATGAAGTGAAATATGTCAAAAATAGTCTTCTATGTTCTTACCCATGCCTTTATCCTTACCTTCTATATTTCATTATTTACTATTATTGGATTTTATAGGTGACTCCATTTATTATGGTTGTAAACAAATTCAGTGAGAAAATTGCAAAGCTCGATAATGAAGGCAAAGACATATAAATACATTAAGGGAATTTTGAAGTCTAAAATGGGCATCCTAAGGAATATAATAAAATAATAGCTAAAATAATAAAATAATAATAGCTAATAATAATTTTTTTAAGGAAAAAGTAAAAATATTATGTTCTCATTTTTCGATTAATCTCCTTATAGGTTTACTCAAATTTTGAGTGTGAGCACTCGTTGGATGCAAAATTTGAGTAAACCTACAAAGATATAAGTGAAAAATATGAGAGAAATTTTTTTTCCCCAATCCTTAAAAAATTCATGAAATATTAATTGATTGGTTCACATCGTCATCTTAAAACATATTGGTTTTAAGAAAGCTAATTTTGATGGTATACTTTTTGTTTTGAGGCCCATTTTTAACCTCTAAATTCTCCTAATGAAACCATATTAAAAAAAGGATTTCAAATAATCCAATAGGATCGTTGATGACAAGAAGGCGTGGGGAGTGGACATTGAGACACCTTAGCAAAAAGGAACAAAGGTAATAAATATATATGCTTGTAGTTATTGATTTTGATATGTTTTTTCTTGTTATCTATCTCTAATGTTATCTTTTAGTACCATTAACCTACTTTTGTGGTCACTTATTGGGAATTGATAAACTTAATTGATCTTATATTATAAAGCAATGAATAGATTCAATGCAATTAATAATTACATATTCTTTGGGTCAAGCAAGGGGTCCTCAGCTAGAGGGAGCTTAGTAAGTTTATGAATAGATTCCCATTTATTATGCTAATATATTATCTTAATACATGATTTTTGTGTAAGCTATTGCAAAACCTTCTATTAATCAAAATAAATATAGTACCAAATTGTTGGTTGACCTATCCCTGAGGAAGAGAAGGCCACTCGGGCTATGAGTAGAGAGTCATAATGCTATGTCTGTGATTGGTATTAAAAACTTACAACAAACTACAAAGAGACTTTCCCATTATTGGGAAACCAGGTTGTCATAAAGAGAGATCTATCAACTAAAAATGCCATGTTCTATGGCATGGCCAGGAGCTTTCGTGATGACACGTTAATTAGAGTAAAAACAAATTCATCCTCACATCACTAATTCTCATTTGATCCCGTCCTAGTTGTTCCATCGACCTTAACGACCATGTCCTTGTCATAGCCTTCATAGGCACTAGGATTGACTTGGTGCATCGGATTATTATCATTCTGAGGCCATGCAACATCCGAGAGGGACCTGATGAAATCATGTGGCTCATGCTTGCGTCCACCTGGCCTTCATTTCATCCCCTACATCATTATGATAATTGTATGTCTATGGCCAACTCATTCGCATCCGTACTTATCTTAATACATGTTATTATTAAACATGATTTTCTTTTCATAAAAAAAACTTAATTTTATTATAGGATAACAAAATTATATAGGGAACATACATTAATGAATCTCATAAAATTGCACTATTGTAGTCCTAAAAGGTATCTTATATCAAATTAAGTTATACAAATTGACAAGAACTCGACATTATTCTCGTTTTTTTGGGGATCGACTTTACTAGATGTTTTTACTTCTATTTCAAAAAGTGTGTATAGTGGTAGCACAATTTTTCATTTCAAGCCATTTTTTGCGATTTTGAAACTTTTTGGTAAAAAAAAACTATATTTTTTATTTATAAATGTGTTTTTTCAAATTTTACAAAAAAATATACATTTAGTAGTTAGTTATAATGGAAAAAATATATAATTTTGGAATCTTTTTTCTTTAAACATGTATCTTAAATAAGTCATTTTTTGGGGTAAATTTGTAAAAAAAATAAAGAAAATAAATACATTTCAAATCATTTTAACATATTTTCAGAAATTTTATGTATAAAATTGATAGTATTTAACATTTTTTCCATGAAGTGACAATTCACATAAACTCAACAAGTATACCATATGTTTGTTAATAACATATTAAAAACCTAATATTATTCTAAAAATAAAATCTCAAAGTCAAAACATTACAAAAATATCTTATCAAAATTTGTCAAGATTGGCATTTTCCTCAAAACCGTGTTTCCTGTTGGGAGGGTGCTTTAGGTGCCCAAAAAGACATAGCACATCAAAATAAAAAAATTCAGAAGTTCAAACAGAATGAAAAAAAAGAAAATATATATAATTTAATTAATAAAAAAACGATTTCAAAAAAAAAATTAACAAAAAGTAAACAACGTTTGTTTATATATATATATATATATATATATATATATATATATATNTCCCCTACTCGCCCCCCTTAGCTAGCAAATGGGTGATCACCCACGATGGTAACTCAATTCTCAAAATTGAGCTACTCGATTTTGAGAATCGAGTTGCCCCATTGGGAGACCATTTGGGCACACAAGAGAGAAGTTCCTTTGCCCCTCACGCACCTAAAGGGCCACCCAAGCGGGAATTTTGATTCTCATAGTCGAGCATCCCCCACGGGCAGACCATGAGGGGCAGGGGCGTCGCCCCCTCATGCACCCAAGGGCCACCCAAGGGGGCAACTCAATCCTAAGAATCAATCTGCCCTCTTGGGTGGCCCTTGGGCACACGAGAGGAAAGGGCATCACTGCCGCGCGTGCCCAAAGGGATACCCAAGGAGAAACTCGATTCTAAGAATCGAGCTACCCCCTTGGGAGACCCTTTGAGCATGTGATGGAGCGATGCCGCCGCCCCTTGTGCGCCCAAAGAGATGCCCATTGGTTGGTCAAGGGGGACAAGGGGAGAGTGTGGATGGGATGGGATGGGAAGGGAGGGGAGGGGTAGGGGCACGAGAGGTGGGGAAAGTGGGAGGGGGAGAGGCACAAGAGGTGGGGAAAGGGTGAGGGGGAGCTTTTTATTTTATTTTTTTTATAAATTTATAATTTTTTTACTTTTTTGTAAATTTTAAAAATTTCGAATTTCTACAAATTTTTTATAATGGTTTTTTTTAAGTTATAATAAAATTTTGGTTTTTTAAACAATCTTTTAATAAAATTGTATCGTTAAATTGTTTTTAATTTGTTTTGAACATTTGTATTTTTTAATGTTTTAAGTTTTTATAATTTTAAATATTTTAAGTATTTAAAAGTTTAAAAGTTTTTATAAATTTTTAAGATTTAAAAAATTGTTTTTTCTAAGTTTTTATAATTTTTTTATAAATAAAAAAAAAATTGGAAGATTTATAATTTTTTCACCACAATTCAATTGTTGAAAAATTTTGGACCCCCGCGGGGTGCGATGCCCCCTTACACCCCCCAACTGGGAGGTGTGTACCATACACATGGAAAGCATATAAAAACTGGGGTATAATCACGGTTGAACAACAAAATATCTAAATTAAGAAGATAATCAGGATCCACAACCAACAATAATAATGTCATTTAAAAAAAATTGTATTATCGATAGTATTAATTTTCAATTTAGGGCTTGATTGTAAGGTTTTTGTGAACAACAATAAGGATTGTTTTGGTCATGCCTATATTTTTAACCACAAAAAGTGGCGCTACCGATAGCACCACTTTTTTATTCCGGGTTGTTTTTAGTTTTTTATGCAAAAATATGAGTTTTATGGCTATAATTCTTGTTTTGAGTATAAAGTTCTCAAGCGGTATAACTTGTTTCGACCTCTTTAAAAAAAAACTTGTACAAGTTCTACAAAAGCACCCAAAAAATCATTTTCTGTAACAATTTCCCCAACAACAAATCCTCCCACGTATCTTAGAGTAATACACAATAAACATTGGAAATTATACTAAAGGAGAATGTTGAAATTATGTGGAATTCCTTTCCACCTATTATTGGATCATCCTTGCACTTGTTTCCAATTAGCTTTCAAAATTCTGTCAATAATTGACTAAATATGGTTTTCAATTATTGCATACAATTAAATGACTGTAGTTATGAGCCCATGACTGTAGTCAAGAAATAAAGTATGTCTTGAAGAATGGTTACAAAAGAATGGTGGAGGTTTTGGAGCCCATGCCCCAAGTAATTGCTTGTTTTTTTTTACGAAAAAATATTTGTATTTGATATTTGTGAATGGACTCAAAATACATATATGCTTTCTTTTCGACGCAGTTGCAAGATTGACAAGACTCACCTTATCCTAGGCTTATGACATATACAGAAATCATATAAAAAAGGGTCCTTGTTGGTCTAAAACTAGACATAAAATACACACAACTTGACTGACTTCAACTGTTCTAACAACAAAGAAATAAATCAAGAATCGCAGTTAGAGGCACAAAGAATGCATTCTCAAAATAGGGACATTTGAACTGTTTCCAAAGGGATATGTCCAAGATTTTTTTCTTCAATAGAGTACATGTTAGATTTTTAAAATTTTTATACACAATAAGAATAATATCACTGAAAGAAAGACAAGCACAACAAGACAAAGAAGACACAAATATTTATCCTGGGAAACTCTCATGGTGAAGAAAACCTAGCAAAACTTCCTCGGTATAGAATCCAACCAAGTACAGTGTAAGACCACAAGACTAAGATATACTACTTCTCCTCCTCCAAATGGACTCCTCTTTCTCTCTATAGTGAACTTGCTTCAACTGTGAGTGTGTCCAAATGAGGAGGGTGCCTAATCTATTTATACACATCAGTTTTGAAGTATAATAACCCAACAGGGCCGAATTAACTTTCCCAATAGGGTTGACTTGACCTAGGAGACATAAAAATACATTTTAATAATTATTTTATGGGTACTATTGACTCAACTTACAAAAGAGGTTTTACCTCAAGACTTTACATGACCAATTACATCAATGACATTCCTAATTGAAGGAACAACATCTCTGGAAAGGAGGGATAATAACAATATTATAAAAAATACAATTACAATTTCTTCTACGGTTACATTATTTCAGCACTCCCTTTTAACAAGGAAGGTATTATACATCAACAACAACAACCATAGCTATTGTTGTACAACTGACTAGTGGATCTACATGTCATAGGAATTTTTGTAACAACATCATCATAATCATCCTCTTTGTTATCCACTAAGCTTCACTTAGGGGATTTTAAAAGTGAGTCACCAAGGATCAAAACAAATCAAGTGTTCATACTCAATGCCCAGAAGTTCCATGGTTTCATCAGGGCCAGTGTGGTCCCTTTTTCACATGTTCACACCCCTTCGGGGGAATTGTAATAAATGACATATAATGATGTTTTCTTATGTAAACTGATTTTCCTTCTTGGGACTTGTTCATCAAATTCATCATCCTTGAGTTTTTTTCCCTTGTTAATTATATGACGCTTTTTTAAGCGACATATAATTTTCAAGTTTTTCACTCAAAATACTCGAAAATCGGGATGGTGAAATTAGTGATTATGAATTTTGAGGGTTATTAAATCCTAGGTCCTATGTATTATACCATTCTAGGCATATTCCCAAATTTTCATGGACATTCGCTAAGTCTTTCCTAGGTTTTTTTAATTTTTATATTTTTAATAAAATCATCGATAAGGTGTATTTTAATTGTAAAAGTTCAAAAGGCCATAAAGTTGGTCCTAGGGAGCCAATTTGGTCATGGGGATGTTCATTTTTGGACCTAGAGCTCCCACTTGACCTCTAAACCCACTTTTCCTAAGTTTTAAGTGATTATTTATCACTTAAGTGAAATTTTCTTCGAAAAAGGAAAAAAGTGAATAAAAATTTAGAAAAAGGGAAAATATGGAGAAAAAACAAATCCCTAAATCAGTGGGAATTTGTCCACATGTTCAATTTAACTAAGGGCTGTGTTAGGGCTAATTGGATACGAAATCAAGATCAAATCAATTCAATTCCAATCAAATCCATGAGGGGGCGAATTTCTCCTTAGAGGGGCACATTTACCCATGACAGAGCTCACGTCTTGTTGTATATGTGTCACAGAAAGAGGAAGGGGTGACCTAACTTATGATAGGTGTCTCCTACCATCTCTAGTTCACTCTATTCCCCCACCAATCTTCTCAAAAAGCTCCAACACTTGGCAAATTCACCCCCCTTGGGGTTTGCTCTCATTTTCCTATTTAAGCGAGGCTTTCTTCCTCATTTAGGAGGATGCATTGAACCTATGCTCATTGTACTTGTGTCATTTCATATTTGTTTAATGAGATTGAAGTATTTTGAGGCTAATCTGTGGAATTTTGTTGTGAGCTTGTAACTTGGTTAATTTTGAGGTGAAATCAGTTGAATCTCATGCGTTCTTTTTGTCAAATAATGTTGCTTAGATCCAATTTATTTTGAAAAAATATTTGTAGTTGTTAATTTACTTATTTGTATTTAATTATAATAATATTTTAAGAGAAACAGACTGTAGTCGGTTATACTTATTTTCTCTTTCTTGTTGTTGATTAGATTGACTAGATTAACCTTGTTGTATGAAGAATTGCCTAGATTTTGCAGGATCTTCTTAGGTAGAAGGGATTTTTGGATATAGGTTGAATCCACTTATTTTATACAACATAAATTTTGTTGTGTTTAACATTTTTTTTGCAAATCCCTCTCTCCTTCATTCCATTCAAGCAAGGGCTTGAGGATTTCTCTCTCCTTCTATAAAAAATCAATCTATTTCTTGGTTATTGTTTCTATATGCTTAGTAAAAATTAGATAAATCAATATGATATTTGAAACATGATTTTGATTATGCATATATATCATATCTAGGTTCCTTTTAAAAGTTTCATCTCAAACTAGATATGAGTTAGTCTCTCAAAGTTCCCTTTTCAATAAAAAAATTCACAATGTTTGAGTATTTTGAGTAGTGTAAATTATGTATTTTGTTTTGATTGATTTGTGACATTATAAAATATTTTACTTTCTATTTTTTAGTAGGTTTTAAGAAAATGAGAATGGCATACTATTCAAAAATCAAGTTTTGGAACACCCGGGACACCAAAACATCCTTCCTTCATCCCCTTTCTTCACTCCCTTTCTATCCCTGTCATATTGTAATACTTTCGATCCTTTTTCAAGGATCAGAGTTTATTTTACTTTATATTTTTATCACATTGTAAATTTCAATAATAAATCAATCAAGTGGGATACACAATGCCCGTGCTCCATCCACCTTGGGGGGATTCATGGTGTCCTTTTTTGTTGTTTTTTTACTAACCAACACATGCACAAAATCTACCTTCTAGAATGGTTGAATAATTTGATTTTTCTTTATTTCATCTTATAATAGACCAATAACTTCATACCCAACTCTTTTCCACAAAGTATGCTCTCGCCACCAAAAAAACAATTTTTCGATTATTGGTGGATCATCAGAAAGTGACACATAGTTTGCAGTTTCAACTTGTCATTAGTTTACTTTCTTTTACAAAATCTTTTATTTCTTTAATTGTAATAAATATTTTGTCATAAACCTCATGTAGGCTCTTTCCCTCTGTGGGATTTTCTTGGTTGTTGGGGAATCAAAAGTTATTTGCGACATTTTCTAATTTCTACACATTAATTTAACAATCCATTAATAAAATAAAATCCCAAGAACATTAAAAAGTCCAGTGTGGCAACTTTTGACAATTGTGGGAAAATTATTCAAAGGAAGTGGGAACCATTGAATAGTGACCTTGGGATACCATCATGATACATCCTGGTTGGTGTGGTGTTGGACACCTCTCAGAGCCTCTGATTCATCCCACATTTCTGAGTGAGGAACCACCTTCATCATATTCCAGACATATTCTCAGTACTTTACAGTATATCAAGAATCCCCTTCTCGTAACTCAACTCATCTTTCAATAATTAAAACTAACGAAGACACATTGAAAAACATTTTATTTTTCAATAGCATCATTTCTTTATTTTGACTTCATTGGCATTGATATAATTTTGCAACATTTTACTGCCGTTTATCCTCAGTTTTTTAATGTTGCTAATCTTTATGTGTTGATGTTATATGCTATTGAAATATTCATTTATTTTTGCAATAGTCATGTCTCAACATTTTACTTCAAAAAATCATAAAAAACATATTTACATCGTTAACGACTAAAACACGAGAGCCTTAGTGAAACTCTTTCTTAGGGACCAAACCCCTTGAATTCGTTAGGATTTTTGCCTAAATGAAGGAGTCAAGATCAAGTGACAGTACTTGACTCTTGACTTCCCCCCAAGGACACACCTAGCACCTTGAATATTTATGATGTGCTTAACCCCAAGGTGTGTGAAAGGTGGCAACACTCTTCATCACGGAGCATCATCATCGTGGAAAATTGTCATCACAAAACATGATCATCATCTATAACATCATTATCAGGAAACATCATCATCATCATCAGTATGTGAATACTGGGACATCATCAGTATATGGATATTGGAACAAAAACAGCATCATTAGCATGTTAGTGCTAAAAAAAACATCATTAGAAAATAAATATTATATCATCATCTGCATCATCATCATTAGCATAAAATTCTAATACAATCACAAAAACATCAACACAGAGTGTTGGGACCACAACCAGATCAACATCATCATCACAAAGTGGTGGGACCACAACCACATCGTCAGCATAGAGTGTTGGAACCACAACCACATCAGCATCATCAACACAAAGTGTTGGGACCAAAACCACATCAACATCATCAACACAAAGTCTTAGGATTGTAATGTCCCTTTTTGAAATTTTTTTAAATGGCCAATTATTTCACTTTTTTCACAATTTTGTCTGACTTGACTAGTTTTGATGTCTAGACCTCCAAATTGACCCAAATGCTTCCAAATTTTCTATGAAGGTACATTAATAATAATATAACTTAAATATCATGCTCATGTATGTTTTGTGACCTCCCAATTACTTATGAAAACTTGTTTAATGTTCTGTTCAAAGTAGGAGTCTTTACTAGCAAATTGGGGCTCCAATTCCCCCTGGGTAATTATCGGAAATGCCTTCACAAATGATCCCAAAGTCATTTTTAATTTCTGAAAAGAGGATGGGTATGTGTAAGGTACATTTTAAAAGTCTCATATGCATCATGTTTCAGTTTATACAGGCTGTTATGACTCTTTCCAAAACAACTCCCAAGTCACAATTTCGACCCTTGGGGAAAATGTACCAAATCTTCTCCCAATGCAATAAAAATGATTAAAATGGCTTCCAATGCTTAATTACTGAACATGATACTGGAAATACACATTAATTTCATTCCATACATCATACATTTATTATAGATACATTCCTCCATTAGAAATAATAAGCATTACCATGGCATATATCAAAATGGAGTGGAAATGGTCATTGTTTGCTCATTAAAAGTCATTTTGACATACAACTCCTGGGAATTTAGACTTGAAACTTTTTGAGAATGAATAAAATAGAATATTTAACTTATTACAATCATAAATTTACAATGAAAGGCTCTCACAATTCAAAATCATCAGCATTGCAATGGTTCGCAATAAGATAATGGGGAAATGACACTATTTCTTCATTGTTCAACATTTTTACATGAATTATTTTGGGTATTTCGACCTGATACTATTATTAATGTGAAATAAATATAATATAAATCATAAAATAATATAATTTTCATTATAATATTCCCCAAAGAGATCAATATCTCACCCAAAGCGCAATCCCTCCATTTGCATGAATATGGTGTGAAAACTAGAAATAGTTGAGAGAGAGTGCTGCAATAGAAGAATCCAGATGCTTTCCTGTAGCTTAAACCTACAAATAAGACTCCATTAAATCTCCATGAAATACCTTATTGGCCTTTCCAAACACCAACTATGATGGAAATCTTTCACCCTTGAAATTGGCTTAAGCAAGAAAACTAGTCATCCACTAGCTCTCACAATTCACAAATGACAATTTCACAAATGATAAAAAGCTTATTCTCATGGCTGATCCTTGTATTTCATAAACATTATTTGTATTCTAAGGTTCCAAATCCATCCATAAACCAAATCCAAGTTGAATTGGTGTGGCTTCTCATGCTATGCCATGTGACCTCTCTCTTCAACTTCCCTCTTCTCTCAAATTTGAGTAGGAGCCTCTTGGCCTTCTCCAACTCCAAAATTTGACCTCTAATATGCTATATTCAGTCCTGATATGTCATTATGTCAGTATTTCATAATTCATATCTGACTTGTGTCATAACTTTCTTTGAATATCCATCATTGATGTCATAGATGTCATAAATGTAAGGGGAATCTAGCCAAGTGTCCATGAAACTCCCATTTGGCTCTTCCTCTCCCATGTAAGTTGCAATTCATCCCAAATTCGAGCTATGAAGTATATAGACAATTATATCAACCTTATAATCCATCCAAAATCATTAGGCTTCCCATATATTCGAATTTGCAAGAAAAAGATACCATTTAACATAGGAATTCTAGCTAGTGTGGGCCCCATAGTCTCCATGTGTCTTCATGCTCCATTGCCACTTCCATTGTATATTGTATTTATTAATAAGCTACATTATTAAATATTTATCCCCTTCTAATGTATAAACATCATTTATTATCCCCCTTATTCCAAATCTCAAAGCTTCCACCCCCAACATAGGAAACTAGTGATTTCCTCCTTGGCAATTATTTGACTTTTAGCATCCATTTGACAACTTTCATGAATATGGAAAATTTAATTTGGCCATTGTGAACCAATGAAAAATTTGGGACATTACAAATCCTCCCTTCCCAATATTTGTTGTCCGCAATTAATTTCAAACATGGTTGTTGAAGAACCTACTTTCTGTATGATTCTTTGAAGTTGCCACTAAGTTTCCCACTTTGAGTCTTTGAGATTCCATGAATATTTCAGAGAGGAACCACCATGCTTACTGCTGCAATACTCTGATTAACATCACCTTATTAAGTGGGGAATCCATATCCCACATTTTTTTTTTCCCAAAGAATTTGAAATCAATGGGACTAAATACTATACCAAGGTCCCATTGCTTGAATTGCACTCCAATAATTAAGAGTGCTCTCCAACCCATACCATTTCGAAAGAGAATTCTTAGATCCCATTTTCTTGTATGCATTATTCCAAACATTATGAGAGCATAATATATATCATCAAATTATATAACAACATAATAATAATGTACATCAAGGAGGTGCCTCACCAATAAATCATGAAAGTGCTTATACCTCCCAATGAGTAGACTACCATTTGCCAAGTGCATAAATGCTTCAAGTGACCAATCAAATATGCTCCAATGGCATAGGTGAGGATACCATGTCCTATAATGCTGCTCCCAAATAATGTAATATGCATCAAAATAATAATCAGCCATTTTTTCTTTCATCCAAGAAGTGAATGAAGAACCTCCACCAAAATATGAACCAAATAAGGAGCAAATAAAACACAAAGACTTCAAGTGTCTTAAAGAAGTCTCATCAATACACCCATGAATATGTATATCATCATGAAATAACAGAGGATATCTCTGCCAATAATAATGTTCCTCAATCATATCCCTCTTCACCCAAGTGTTGGATGAAGTTCCTCCAACATCAAATGAACCGAGTGTTGAGCAAGAAAAACCATGAGTCTTCAAGTGACTCAAATGAACATCATAGTTACACCCATGTAGATGTGTATAATCACAATGTAAATAAGGATTGCTACTGCAAATGTAAATAATATGGTTCTCTAATAATTCCATAATCAAAAGGAGAAATAGAATGTCCATGCTCTTCATGTAGCACCATCAAAAAGAAACCTTTCACCCATAATTCATTAGGATGACTGCTGCAAAATTTAGAAGTGTAGGATGTAGGAGAAAGAACCAACTCACCCAAATGATCAATAAGTGAAACATTTTCATAATGTGAAGTATCCATAGGGGCAGTATTATTCACCTCCCTAGAAAATGAAAAAATTTCCTCATGGGTTGGTTCCAAGGTGGTGGAATTATGCACTTTTTCAAAAATTGTGTAACCATTTTCAAGAGGCAACTCAAGTTCCTCTTCCACCATTACTAGTGATTGGATCTCATCACTATAATCCTCAAGCAAATCAAAAACCTGCAATATTTCATGTTTCTCATGATCCATCATGTCATGAGAATCCTCCACGCAATCTACCTTATGAAAATATGAAACATCAAAGGAAAAACAAGTGTCTTGCAACTTTTCAAGAAGTTGCTCATTTTGAATTGTGAGCTTATCAATAACTTCATTATTATTCAAGTATGATTCATGTAACCATTCAATAAGCTCAATGAAATTTTTTATATCAAAAATAAAAGAAATGAAATTACCTTTGATGTTGCACATTGCTCTTTGGATCTTCTCCATGTATTTAAGGAAGGATGGATCCTCCAAGGAAGTAGCTCTCCAACAAGAATTTGATACCAATGCTTGAGTGTCATGGAGTATACTAAGGGCTTCTTGGATCTTCTTTTCATTCATCTTTAAGGACCCTTCAAGAAAATGAGGCTCTTGCAAATGAACCTCCTCGTCTTCTTCCTTGTTTCTTGGACGAACTTCATGAAGCTCAAGTGGTGATGGGGAAGTTGATCTTGTTTCTTCTTCAACTGCTACAAGGTATTCATTTTCATGTTTAATGGAATTTTGGCTTGAAGAAACATTTTGAAATCTGATCTCTATGTCACCAACATAGAGTTGTGAGCACCCATCAGTAGGTACTCCTTCATGGTTCAAGCATCTATCAGTAGATGCTCTTTGTTTCATTTCCAAGGTAGCATGTGTCTCAAAATTATCTTCAGTATTTTCAATAAAAACTTATTCATACTCATGTGATGTCTATTCATATTTTTCAGAGTCACTTGGGAGTGAATTTTTATCTTCTTCATGTACTACTTATTCTACTCCACCTATTTCAGAATTAGGTGGTTCATGGGTCTCCTCCTTTTTCTCCTTCAAACAAGCTAATGCATTTTTCTCCTTGGTTTTCTTAAAATCAATATATTTTTCCCAACTTTCAATGGATCCTTTCATAATATTCTTGGTCATGTCTTCAAATATAGGTTCCATGCTTTTTATTATCTCCTCACCATCATATGAGGTTCTCTTTTCATGCCTAGTCATAGTTTCCAAAAAATTGCCTTCTTCTCCTACTTTTTTTTCCCTCTTCAACAAAAGCAATTTTGGTTTCAATATATAATGGTGGTCACTGAATTATTTTACTCATAAATATAAGACCAAATAAGGTTCCAAGATCATGCTCTGATACAACTGTCATGTCCCTTTTTTGAAACTTTATTAAAATGCCCAATTTTCCAATTTTTTCATAATGTTGGCTCTTGACTAGTTTTGATGTCTAGACCTCCAAATTGACCCAAATTCCAAATTTTCTCTGAAGGTACATTAATAATAATATAACTTAAATATAATGCTCATGTATGTTTTGTGACCTCCCAATTACTTCTGAAAACTTGTTTAATGTTCTGTTCAAAGTAGGAGTCTTTACTAGCAAATTGGGGCTCCAATTACCCCTGGGTAATTGCCGGAAATGCCTTCACAAATGATCCCGGAGTCATTTGAATTTATGAACAGAGGATGGGTATGTGTAAGGGACATATTAAAAATCTCATATGCATCATGTTTCAGTTTATACAGGTTGTTATGAGTCTTTCCAAAACAACTCCCAAGTCACAATTTCGACCCTTGGGGAAAATGCACCAAATCGTCTCCCAATGCAATAAAAATGAGTAAAATGATTTTCAATGCTTAATTACTGAACATGATAATGGAAATACACATTAATTTCATTCCATCCATCATAAATTTATTAGAGATACATTCCTCCATTAGAAATAATAAGCATTACCATGGCATATATCAAAATGGAGTGGAAATGGTCATTGTTTGCTCATTAAAAGTCATTTTGACATACAACTCTTGGGAATTTCGAATTGAAACTTTTTGAGAATGAATAAAATAGCATATTTAACTGATTACAATCATAAATTGACAATTAAAGGCTCTCCCAATTCGAAATCATCAGCATTGCAATGGTTCTCAATAAGATAGAGGGGAAATGACACTATTTCTTCATTGTTCAACATGTTTACATAAATTCGTTTGGGTATTTTGACCTGAGACTATTCTAAATGTGAAATATAGAAAATATATATCATAACATAATATAATTGGCATTATAATATTCACCAGAGAGATCAATAGCTCACCCAAAGCGCAATCCCTCCATTTGCATGAATATGGTATGAAAACTGGAAATAGTTGAGAGAGAGTGCTACAATAGAAGAATCCAAATGATTTCCTGTAGCTTACACCTGAAAATAAGACTCCATTAAAGCTCCATGAAATACCTGAGTGGCCTTTCCAAACTCCAACTAGTATGGGAATCTTTCACCCTCGAAATTGGCTTAAGCAAGAAAACTAGTCATCCACTAGCTCTCACAATTCACAAATAACAATTTCACAAATGAGAAAAAACTTCTTCTCATGGATGATACCTATATTTTATAAAAATTATTGGTATTCTAATGTTCCAAATCCATCCATAAACCAAATCCAAGTCGAATTGTTGTGGCTTCTCATGCTATGCCATGTGGCCTCTCTCTTCAGCTTCCCTCTTCTCTCGAATTTGAGGAGCCTCTTGGCCTTCTCCAACTCCAAAATTCAACCTCTAAGATGCTATATTCAGTCCTGATATGTCAGTATGTCAGTATTTCAGCCTTCATATCTGACTTGTGTCATAACTGTCATAGAATCTCCATCATTGCTGTCATAGATGTCATAAATGTAAGGGGAATCTAGCCAAGTGTCCATGAAACTCCCATTTGGCTCTTTTTCTCCCATGTAAGTTACAATTCATCCCAAATTCGACCTATGAAGTATATATACAAGTATATTAACCTTATAATCCATCCAAAAACATTAGGCTTCCCATATATTCGGTATTGCAAGAGAAAGATACCATTTAACATAGGAATTCTAGCTAGTCATGTGGGCCCCATAGTCTCCATGTGTCTTCATTCTCCATTGCCACTTCCATTTTCTCTTGTATTTATTTAATAAGCTACATTATTAAATATTTATCCCCTTCTAATGTATAAACATCATTTATTATCCTCCTTATTCCAAATCTCAAAGCTTCCATCCCCAACCTAGGAAACTAGTGATTTCCTCCTTGGCAATTATTTGACTTTTAGCATACATTTGACAACTTTCATGAATATGGAAAATGTGATTTGGCCATTGTGACCCAATGCAAAATTTGGGAAATTTCAAGGATCACAACTACATCATCAACAGAGAGTGTTGGAACCACAACCACATCATCAACACAAATTTTTGGAACCATCTAAAGCATCAATATCACGATGGGCACTCTGGTAGACACAACTCACCTTATCTGGATTACTAATCCTTTTGGACAAACCAGTCCTATCCATACATACTGATATTCCTGGAGACAAAACAAGCCTTGTCTGAATTACTAACCCTTTTGGTCCAAACCATCCTAGCTAGACATACTAATCCCCCTAGGATCAACTAGGCCTTGTTAGTAATGTTATACCAATCCCAAAGGGATAAACTAGGCCTTATCAAAAAAACATACCAATCCTAGAATGACTTGCCACACCACTGCAACAAGAACCACTACCACATCCACATCATCACTCCCTCTTTTGAGGGAGGTCCTTACAGACTACACCAAGATTTTCGTGAATGTATTCATACTTTACATGAGACAGAAGCTTATTCAATACAATAGCCACTTGTTCCTCGGTAGGAACATATCGTAGTTGTACAACTCCCATATGCATTATGTCTCAAATATAATGGAACTTTATCTCTATGTTTTTGGACTTGTCATGAAATACGGGGTTATTTGTGTTGACAAGTTTGGGCTATAGTTGTCATTGATGTCAAAGGTGTTCATGAATGACAAAGGAACAACCAATGGATATGATGGAAAGACAAACTCAGTGAAATACTAAAGTAGTAATGGCATGGAATGGCATAAGTTGAGGTTGTGGCATGACACATATGATTTCATCGCATGGCATAGTTGAGGATGTGGCATGACACATATGATGACATGGAATATGATGGTGTCCTAATGATGATGAAAGACTAAGGATGGAAAAGTTGCTTATGAAGTACAAAGGATAAGAAAAATATACCATGGTAGAGTTAACACAAAGTTAACGCAACATAGGTCAAAGTAAAGATGAAATGGCATGATGATGAGGTGGCATAGATGAAGATAGTGATGACATGGCACATTGATGAGGTGGCATAGTTATCTGCATGAGATCCGATGAATAAGGATCAATTTTTATATAATCCGCAAAGATAGAATGTAGATCTGCATTAGTTCTAGAATGGACAGAAAGGAAGCATCCTACAAAAGATCCGATGGTTAGGAAGCATCCCACAAAATATAGGCATAAAATCCAAAGTTCTGCAAAAGACCAAGATCGAACGGTCAGGGGTAAATCCGCAAGGAAATCAATGATCTAGAAGAATGCGGAAACAAAGTTGTCGAATGAAATCGTGGAAGTCTAAAATTGGAAAGTTGGTCGGGCATCCCACATCCCGCATGCAAAATGAAATTTGTGGGAGGAAACTTTGGAAAGTTGGTTGGGCATCCCGCATCCCGCAATCTGGAAAGATCGAGCAGTTGATATTAGTTTCACTAAAGTAGATCAACGGTACAGAAACAAACTTGCGGAAAGAAGCTTGTGGAAAGGAGCATGTGGAAAGGAGTTTGCGGAAAGAAAAAAATAGACAGTTGACATGTCACATACCGCATCCCACAATCTGGAGATCGAAGGTGAGGAAAATTCCCAATGAAGATCAACAGTGCGGAAAGGAACTTGTGGAAAGAATCTTGCAAAAAGGAGCATGCGGAAAGGAGTTTGCGGAAAGGAAAAAAAGGGCAGTCGACAACCCGCATCCCACAATCTGGAGATCAACAATTAGGAAAACGCCCAACGAATATCAATAGTGGGGAATCATTGATGAATAAATCATGGTGCAGAAATATGATTTGAAGGAGGAAATCTATGTGCTAGTTCGACGAATTGGAGAGATTCAAAATTAGATCAAACAGCCTAGATTAATTCTGGAGAAGGATATTGCGGACTCATATGATGGAAGGTGAAGAACGTGCTTTTGTGAGAAAAAAGTGTACATATGAGCATGCGATGAGGATATCTCACAGAGAGTTTGCAGAGGAAGAAAAGAATCCCATGGGCATGAGAAAAATAAAAGCCTGAAGGTCTGAAGATAGAGTATTCCTGCTGATGGAGGAGAGGAAGTCCACAAGCGTTGGTTTGACGAATCCTACGATCATAGAAGAAGGGAGCGCATAGATTAGAAGTGATCAAGACATTTTTAATTAATTATTTAATTAAAATCGTTAGTCACAGGTTGTTGAAAAGGTGTGACAATCAAATTTGAAAGGGCGTGATTGTGAAAGGGTATGTTTCCTGAATAAACAGATGCATTCATAGGAAACATGAAGATACTTATATGCAGAATCATGAGTGAAAAAGGTGTCTGTTTCATTGAGATCAATGTAGCCATAGCAGAATACAGAGACCAGTGGGTGTCATAGAGAATGAAGGGAGAAAGAAATCTAACATATTACAGAAAACATATTAGGGTGGTAGGGTGGAGGTAGGGTGGGAAACAAACCTGCAAGGGGTTGTTTCCTCCTTCTAGAAGAGCCTTGTAAATAGGGTGTAGGAGCATATTGTTAGTCGTAGCTGACAAAATAGGGTGTTGAAGCATCCTTTCAGTAGCAACTGATAAACCAAGGGGTCGTAGCCTCCTTCCAATTGGCATTGGTAAATAGGGTGTTGTAGGATCCTTCCAATCGTAGCTGATAAACCAGGGGGTCATAGCCTCCTTCCAATTGGTATTGGTAAACAAGGTGTAATATCATCCTTGTCTATATCAGCAAGAAAAATTATTTGAAAATAACAATTTTGCAGTAAGAGACGTATTGGTGGTTTACCCTATTGGGCTTCCACGTTAGAAATGTGTTCTATGTATTCTTGTTATTATTTGTTTCTAATGATAGATTTAAAAGTGGTTAAAATAGTAAAATGTTAACAATACTTATTCACCCCCCCCCCTCAATATTGACCAGTAAACCAACAATTGGTATTAGAGTCGGTTCCTTCGACATAGTTTAACCACTCGAAGGTAGATCCCATTAAAACCACTATGGATCAACAAGAAGAGATTTGCACTAGTAAATGGATATCCAATACTTGGAAAATAAGAATACATATTTTGGAGTACAAGAATGAAAATTTATCTAAAGGCATTGGGACATGATGTATGGAATTCAGTGATCATCAATTACTTCCCACCAAAGAGGACACGGACTCTAGCTCAAAAGAAATCCAAGAAAAGTAACTCAATGGAAATGGCTTCAATACTTAATGGATTACCTGATGATGTCAAAGAGAAGATAGGTGAATGTAACTCTACAAAGGAACTTTGGGACAATATAAAAGACCTCTACTCAATTGAGCAAAGAGTAGAAGAAAGACTTGCCTTTCTCAAGGATTTTAGTGAAGATGAAAAGATAAGTGAAGATGAAGAAATTTTATTTATAGGACCAACAAACTCAGATGAGGAATTAGAAGTGGACATAGAATCCCAATAAATGGCTTTTGTGGATGAAATTGGAAAGTGTAGAAAAAAGAACAAAGTCTTGAAAGGAAAATTGTCAAAATATCAAGAAGAGAAGAAGTAAAAAGAAGAGGAAGTAAAAACCCTCCAAGAAGAGCTACGCGATTCAAGATAACAAGTGTTGGCTAGTATGAAAGAGGTCAATAGCTTGTTGGAGGAACTAGTCGGTGAGACGACTAGTCGAATAACCAACTAATTGGAGATTAGGTTGGCTGCATAAGGTCGTGTCGGTTGACCAAACCAACAAGTAGTTATATGTAACCGTTTGTAAATCATATATATTAGGTTGTTGAGCTAGATGAGAACTCGGTTCATTTCTTTGTATGTATGGACTCTCATGTTATAGTATAATCTGTTACTCCCTTATCTATGTTCTTGTCTCTTATGTCTGTTATGTCTATATGATTCCATGTGTATTATTGGTAACCCTCTGTGATCTGTGAGATTACAACATTGGTTATGTTGCCGATAGTACAAATATGAATGTAATGACTATAAGCAGATGATATCAAAACAGGAGATTAAGAACTGGTGGGAGCAAAAGATAGAAAATTATTTGCAGAACTACGCAAGGAGAAACAGATTAACCATTGCTTAGACGAAGGAGAAATTATTCACTGAAACACATGAGAAGTTTGTAGAATCGGTACCCCAACTTTTGAAAAACTTATGGATGAAAATGCCAGAAGCAACTAAGGACCAATAGCTACCAGAGAAACTGATTGGAGGGGGATGAACAAACATGTCGGAGTGTTTTGAAAAGATCACAGATGAATTCTGCGAGGAACAAGCCGTAGAAGAAAGAACTTCGGTCGAAAGCGTTCATAAAATATTTTATACAGACCTTACCGAGCAGTTCCTTTGCTCCTTACTGACCCTGTTGTTCAAATTCCTGATAGAAAAGGGAGTGGGTCATATCGTAGAACCTCTCTCTTCATTACATGAACCACCGCCAAATTCTAACTCGGTAGAGAAACAGAAAAAGTGGGAAAAATTCATTGCCGAAAGGGAGTGGGAGTACTTCCTAAGAAAATAAACAGAACTATCCGAGCTTTCTAAAGCCTCAAGTAGGATATGGGGGGGTAGCTGGGAATATATCGGGGTAAAGTAAAGAGTATTCTAGTTGACTAAAGAAGATACCATCACCATCAATGAAAAGTCAACCTAAAAAGGAAATCAAACGAACAGTGACACACAAAGGTACGATGGATTTACATAAAGTAGAAAGAGAGAAGAGGCTAAAAAGAAGGGAAGAGAGAAGAGATCAAGCTATAGCACTGCAAGGATGGATGACTACTAGGGTGACAGACCGGGAAATAAATCCACCAAATTCGAGTCATGACCGACAGGAAGAAGGCGTGGATGAAGAAGCATCACCCATGGAAGAACACTTGTGGATAGAGCAGCATGAAGCTCTCCAAATAGAAATTCCCCAGGAGATAAGAACTCTGTCTCCAACGAATCCAAGTATGAGTATACAAGCCATTGTCGAAGAAGACCTAAGACTAAGAGCTGGTGAGTTTCGTATATGGAGCTGACTAGACGATGAGGTAAACAATGATAATCATCTATTGATCTATCGACCGGAAGAAGGAAATGAGTTAACACTTCAGGTGCACCCTTCCAACTGAAGTATCCACTGAATTTACTCGACACATGAAGGAGCACCCCCCTACTAAACACAACTTTGCAAAACACAGAACAGTCGGACCTGCAAGCAAATCAGTGCAGTTGGACATCGACAAGAAAAGTCAACCCAAACCGATTGCTTGTCGGAGAATAAATGACAAACAAAAAGACCAATAGGGACAAAAGTTCCATCGACAACAGCTCTGCACAACGAGACAAACAAAACATCCCAATACCCCCACCACTGCCCCCACCAACGCCACCTCCTGGAGGATACAGCGACAGCGATGCCGACATGGGTCACGGATTAGCACATATCCCTCTATACAAGGGTGATGAAGATCCTAGATGACATTGGTTCTTCTATGAGCCAATATGGGAGGCAAACCAAGTTACAGTCGAAGAACAACAGATGGCACAGTTCATCGATGCCTTGAGGGAAAGGGCACTAACGTGGTACATGACTTATATTGAGAGAAATCCCCAAGCATCTAAAGTAGAAATTAAATCACAATTCTTATCTTTCTTTAAAACTCCAGACGCAAAACATCTAGCAGCCAAAAAGCTAAAAACAACATCTTAGAAGCCAGTAGATTATGTCCGGGAATATGACAAACGATGGAAAGACCTCCTCGGCCAACTAGACTATGTAATTGATGAGAAACTATTAATTCAAAGGTTTCTTGCAGGTCTATCCCAGAAAATCCAGCGGCACATAAGCTTGGAGACGTTTAAAACATATGAAGACACACTTACCAAAGCTCTGCAAGTAGAGGTGGACGAAGATTTCCCAGCATATCCTGTGGATACTAGACTGAAAGAACAGCTAGAAATCATGTAGAAATCATTGAAAGAGCTGAACCTCAAGAATCAGGATGTCTGGTGCACAAAATGATCCATAGCCGGACACACTAAAGATAACTGTCGACAAGACATAAGTTGACAGGACGTTCGATTTTTTCAGACAAAAATTTTCTGCGACATCTGCCAAGAACATGGAGAACACAAAACAAAAGATTGCCCTTATAACATGAAAAATGGAAAAGCATCTTAGTGTGCAATGTGTGAAGTAAAAATTCACACAACGTCCAACTGCCACTTAAATTTAAAGAACTAACAAAACAACCAAGAAGTCTACCAGACGAACATAGTCGCACAGAATAACGATAACAACCAATGAATTAATTATCAAAATGAGCCAAATAATCAAACATATGAAGGTCATCGATATGAGCGTCGGTTCGACAACTGTCGTGGAGGATATGGAGGTCAAGGACGATTTTCTAGAAATTGTGACAATCGACCACATTGGCCCATCCAGTGCTTTACATGCTACAAAGAAGGTCATCGATATGCAGACTACCCATACAAGGACAAAACCAATTTAAATTTTTGTACTAGATGTGGTGTAGGATATCACTCATTAGAGGATTATCCTACCATGCTTGAAAAAATCAATAAAAAGAAAAATGTTAATGTCTTGTCGTGTGTTCAAAAACATGATGTAATCAATACAAAGAACCTACATATAGTAACCCGACAAGGGACAAAAATTGGGAATGATAATCCACATATAAGTAAAATCAAAGAAAAGAACAATTATCCTAACCTAGCTAAACAAAAAAAAATGTATAACGACGCAACGAATATATTTAAAGAATTTGCTAGATAGGAAGAAGCTGATGGCAGTCGACAAAACATGGTTAAAGAACTAATACATTTAGTACAAGATGATAAAGTGTTATCTCAATTCATTGACTTATTGTATAATATGAAGCATAATAATAATACAAAAAAAAAAAAAAACATATGCAGTCTAAACCAAAAAGAGTGATGCCAACCCACTTGTCGACCTAGAAATCGAAGGATACCATGTTCGGAAAGTTGTACTCGACTTCGGTTCACAAGTAAATATTATGACTCGTGACACTTGGGAATAGTTGGGTAGACCTCGACTATATGAGTCAGGCATATACCTCAAGTTAGCATACCAAGGTCTGATTAAACTTATTAGAGTTTGGAGAAATATAGATACAACAATTAAAGTAATATCGACCAAAGTCGAATTTGAAATTATTGACCCTAAGGAAGGATCCAGCTCCTTCCCAGCTCTAGTAGGTCGACCTTGGGTAAGAAAAATTAAAGCATCAATATTCCTAGATAAAGAAAGGATAAAACTAAAAGGAAATGGACAAAAAGTCATAGTACCTATCCATCCTTCCCAAGGGGAACCTTGGATAGAACCCATTGATGAAGAATTCGACATCAGACAACTATATCAAATACAAAATAACAAAGACTACACAGAACCCAACATCTATGGTGAGCTTCATTTACGAAATCAAGATTCAGTAGGATATAATTCAGACACAGAATTATATGATTGGGAAGTCGAAAACTATGAGACCCAAGCAAGAGGTTGTTGGACCATTCAGGTAGTATATAAGAAACCAGTCCAACAATGTTTTCAGTCTCCATTATCCCAAAAATATTTGAAAAGAAAAGTAGGGAATATCCTACGTTAAACCCAACAAATGTAAGTATCAGACAAATCCCAAGGTATAAACAAAGAGAATCCCCAGTTATGCATATAGAACAAGTATCTAGAAACATAGGTGAACATGGCCAACTACAAATATTAGTAGACACCTTTACAAGACAAGTTGCACAATGGTGGGATACCCATCAATCAAGATTGTAGACATGGACAACAACTTCGACTTACCAAACAGGTGCAAATACCTGTGTTCATCCAAGGGCAATACCCAGAGGAGCACATAAGAACATGCAAAAGATAATGGAAAAGACTTGGGTATAAAGATGAACGTACATGGCCACACCCGTTTCCCTAGACACTAGCCAACTTAACAAACAAATGGTATAAAATGGATGAAGCATGGGGTGAAACATTTCAATGGCATGAACTTATAGAGAGCTTCATTAAAGACTTCAATTTTATACCGCAGAATGAAAATTTAGTCGAAACTGCAAAACAAATAAAAGCATTTATAGAACCAACTGAGAACAACACACTGATACAAAACTATGATCGACTGACAATACCATGTAATAACATACAAACCAAGACAATACCATAGTTGACAAGACTGCAAATGGAAAACAAAAATCCGGAAGGGAAAAGCTTTCGATGGAAATCATACCATTCAGAAACAACAAAACCAATTTGCACAGTACTTAAAATCGACATAATCGACAAAGAAGATACTGACTGAATGACTACAACAGAATTTCCTGCTACATTCTCATAATTCAAAGAAGGGAGTCGACCGATCAATGAAGCTGGAGCACCAGAATGGTTAGATGTCAAAGTTAAAACTAAAGAGTTTGACAGATCAAATGATGGTCAACCAAAAATGGCAAAAATTGGTGATTACTGGAGCGAAGAACAAATGACCGAAATACTGAAAGAATTCTAGGATGTATTTTCTAGAGACTGCAAAGACCTCAAAGGACTAGTCCATGAAATGGGTGAGATGAAGATCGACATTAAACCTAATGCCTGACCTGTAAAGAAGAGGCCATACAAATTAGCTCATAAATACAAAGAGATATTTAAGAAAGAGATCGACAATATGCTTGCTGCAAGAATTATCTACCCTATTGACCAATCAGAATGGGAAATCCCAATGGTCGTGCAACCAAAGAAACATGACCCGATGAAACTAAAGATCTGTGTCGACTCTAGAGAACTAAACAAAGTCACCCTAACAAACCCATTTCCAACACCATATGCAAATGAAATCTTAAATGAAGTTGTAGGACATGAATGTTACTCGTTTACAGATGGATTCCCAGGGTACAACCAAGTACCAATAGCCAAAGAAGACGACATTCGTATGTAAATTTGACTCATTTTCCTAAAGAGTTATGCCTTTTGGTCTAAAAACACACCTGTGGTATTTTCAAGCATTGTTGTCAAAAGATTTCAAGAATATATCTACAAAACAATGGTAGTATATTTCGATGATTGGACGATATACTCTATGCTGAAAGATCATTGTAAATAGATAAGGCTCATGTTGGAACGATGTCGACAAATCCAGCTATCTCTGAACATAAGGAAATGCATATTCCTAACTCCTATAGGGATACTATTAGGGCACATTGTATGCAAAGAAGGCATCAAGGTCGACTTTGCAAAGATAAATATTATCCTTGACTTGAAACCACCAGTGAACCCAAAACAAGTCAGGGTACTACTCAGACACACAGGATATTACAGGAAATTTATGAGATACTACTCACATATGACCTATCCACTAAAAGAACTATTAAGAGAAGATTAGGAGTTCGACTGGACAGATGAATGTAACATATCATTTGAAACACTAAAAAGGAAACTAGTAGAGGCACCTATCCTAAAGTTCCTGAATTGGTCGATCAAATTTCACATACATATCAATGCATCAAGCCTAGCAATAGGCATGATCTTAACACAACCAGGGAATGATGGAATGGATAACCCTATAGTTTATAGCAACAGAAAAATAAACAAGACAGAAAGAAACTATTCGACAACAAAGAGAGAAGCATTAGGAATGGTCTTTGCACTATAGAAGTATTGACATTACCTATTAGCCAACCCTTTCATCTTCTATACCGATCACCAAGCATAGAAATACCTTGTAAACAAACCTTTACACCATGGAAGGATTTTCCAATCGATACTACTATTCCAAGAATTTGAATTCGAAGTCATTGTTAGACCAGGAAAATTAAATGTCAGGCTCGACCCCTTGTCGAGAATCAACATGGGAGATGAGCCGATAGGAGTCGAAGATGATCTACCAAATGCACACTTATTTTGAATAGAAGCTATCTCGGAAAAATTGGAGGAAATAGCTCAATTCCTAGAAAATGGTCAAGCACCAAAGGGCATGAGCACAAAAAATAAACAAATCTTAGCTATGAAGGTTGCACCATACATCCTCATAAATGGATTTTTATATAAAATGGGCTTGGACGACATCCTCAGACGATGCATACTAGAACATGAAAGAGATAATATCATGTACGAAGCACACTACGGACCGATGGGAGGACATTTTCAAGCAGATACAACTACCAAGAAAATCCAAGGATTGCAAAAATTTTGTTATCTAGTGCGATAGATTTCAAGGACTGGGTCAACCTCTGCCTAGTACAGAAATGACCTTGATATCAGTAAACCCAAGCTTGACATTTGAAATTTGGGCCATCGGCTTCATAGGACCATTCCTAATATCAGTAAAAATAACAGGTGCAAGATACATAATAACCACAGTATAATATGTAACCAAGTGGGAAAAAGCAGGACCTATCGACACATGTTCCAGTGAGATATCTGCTAAATTTATCTATGAAAACATAACTACTAGATTTGGATTCCCACTAACCTTAATCAGTGACCAAGGATCACACTTTATTAACAAAACCATCAAAACACTGACAAACCAGTTCAAAATTGACCACCGACATAGTACAACTTATCACCCTCAGTCGAATGGAGCAATAGAGGCATTCAACAAAACATTAACATGGGGTTTAACAAAAATATGCAACACCAACAAGGATGATGGGGACGAAAAAATACTTGCAGTATTATGGGCTTACAAGACAACATACACATTAGAGGAAATTTCAACTCAAAATGGGCCTTTTAACTTTAACTCAAATTCCATGTCATCATGTGTTAACCAATGAAATTGCTTTAAATTTGAAATACCGTATAGGTCTTAAACATTTTTTAATATAAATTTGGGGATAGATATCATAAAATAAAAAAAAATTTGTTTGTATTTTCGACATATCTCCTCGTGTTTTTACTCAAATTTCGATCGGGAGACCTCGTTGGATGCGGAATTAAATTCTACATCCTACGAGTACCCACTCGGCATACTTTTGACAGACCTTGCTACCCCAAAAACAAGAAATATCAGAAGAAGAAAAAAAACCGTGATGAATCATCATCACATTTTTTCTGGTATTTCTTGTTTTTGGGGTAGTGGGGTCCGTCAAAAGTATGTCGAGTGGGTACTCGTTGGATGCGGAATTTAATTCTACATCCAACGAGATCTCCCGATCGAAATTTGAGTAAAAACACGGGGAGATATGTAGAAAATACAAACAAAAAAGTAGTTTTTTTCTTTTCTTCCTCCAAAATTAATAAATGTTATTTTATTATTTTAACTATTATTTTATTAATTTTTTTTAGGAGGCCCATTTTGAGTTGACATTTCCTCTAATGAATGCTCGACCGACCAAACACCGTTCTGACTAGTTTGTGGCCAAGAAGCATTCGTTCCACTACATTTCCGACAGCAAACACCTATCATAGCAGATAGTTTACATGTCGATGTCAAAGAAGGCAAGAAGGACCGAATAATGCAACTAAGCAAGCTAGAGGAACACCAACTGCTTGCTTTACAACATCAAGAAATTCATAAACAACAGCAGAAGGCCTGGTACGATCACAATATCAAAAACAAAAATATGTCGGTAGGGGAGCTCGCCTTACTGTACAACAGTTGAGTAAAAGGAAAACCCAAAAATATACACACATAATGGATGGGACCTTATGTTGTCGAAGAAATTCATGCCAACGGATCAGTCCAACTAAGGACATTACAAGGCATAATATTTCAGAAACTTGTTAATGGTGCCTGACTAAAACGGTAAAAAAATTAAGCAAGTTCAAAAAATAATATATATATATATATATATAATAAAAGAGATATACATATAACGACCATAACTGTCAGAAAAAACCTATAAAAATCTAAAAATCCCAAAAGCAACAAAAAAGAACCAACACCCATAAACCATAATGACAGGAAACTTCGAAAGATATAATAACCAGCACTTCAACAACCGACACCAACTCCATCGACATATCACCATCAACCACTCGCATGATCGACATCGACCGACGACCCCAACGGTCAAATCATGCCTTTATGACTACGGTCAGAAGGAGTGCCAAAATCAAATCGCATTTAATGCAAACTCAATAGACCGTGTTGGATCATCACATACGCCATTAATACATCCATCGATAGGAACGTCACCCACTCCACCTATAAATATGAAGCCAGGAAAATATCATTTGCCATATTTTGAAGAGATAAAACAACCGAGTATTCAAAAATTTGAGAGCTGAGACCCTGTAAGAAAAGCTGACCAAAAGACCAACAAGATGGCCCTGAAGCAAACCAAAGCCGCGGCTGCAAAAACAAAAGAACTACAATCCACCGAAACTGCAGTTATGAGAAGATTAAGAAATATCAAAAATGCCAAGGCACAGGAAACCTTGTGGGAGAAAACCTGGGCAGAAATCAAAGAATGGGCTTATATGGACAATAAAATGACACCCAAAGCAGAGAAGATAAGACACATCACCATAATGAGTTACATGAACACACTGTTCATGGAAAACTTTGGAGGAACGAAAGAAACAACAATGAAATTTATCATTAGTCGGTATCACAATGGAAAATTTTACTTCGACAGACTAGTAGAAATTTTGGGTGAAGTTATATACAAACTTACCAGACTCTCAAATCAGGGCGACCCTGTCCCTATTGGTATAAAAGGACTGGTCGAACGACTGGCTAGAACACCAATAGGGAAGAACTCGAAAGGGCTAATGATCAGTCAAATACAAGCCCGAAAGCCACAAATCATGGCCAAAATCATAGGAACGGGACTCACTCCTACAGGTCGAGTGAGTGATCTGAAACTAGACATGCTGGGAGCAATCGACACAATAGCATGCACAGGGAAAATTTATCATTGGGCTCAGCATGTTGCCGAGATGCTCAAGACTATATATGAGAAATGTCAGGATTTGGCCAGGATTATAAGGTTCCCATCCCTAATAATTTGGATCGCAATAGCAATGTACCACTTATGCCCAGTCGGGGACAAGCCATTCCAAGAACCACACAAGTACCACATGTGGTGGTTCAAGCCATTTTCATAGAATGGAACATTGAAATAATTGGCAAATGGTAAAGTAATGTTGGAAAAATGGTTCCAAAACCTGAAACTCCAGACAACTAGATGGAGGGTGCCTCAGAACATCCAAAGAAGCCTACCGAAAACAACACATATTCAACTAGAGCTCAACCACACAGTAGTTTGGTACATGCAGGGGGGAAAAACAAACGTGAAACCTCTCGACTATTACCCAACATTCAAAGAGATTTTCCGAGATCTAGCTAGACAATCCAATACAAATCTATCAATACCAGCAAAAGCCAAAGAAATAAATCAACCAATCAAAGAACCATTTACCAACCAAGAAAAAGAGGAGGACTATGAACTTTGTTTGCATATCAGTACCTTCATGTTGGATGATATACTAACAGAGGACACCAGGAGACTTCAACTGACAATTGTCCCACAACCTATCCAAATGGGAAGCACACCGACTAAACATCAGGTAGCTACACCGATAGAAAAAAGTATCATTCTGGCTCACCGACAGGAAGAAGGAGAATAGTAGATAGAGGAAGACATCGAATCAGATAATCTAGAATATTCTATGATAAAAGAAAACTTAAGGAAAATAGCAAAGGAAATAGAAGCCTCAAGGAAAAGGAAGGCAATTCAGGAAAAAGGGAAGGGAAAACATAGGCTTCTCCTATCTGAGTCAAAAGATGAAGAAGAACTATTGGTTACTACTGTCAAAATCATAGAAGATGCAACAACAAACAAAGTTTTCATCAAAACACAATTCAAATGGTTCGTCAACGCAGGAGCAAAGCAAGGGAGACCAAAAAAGGTAAAAACTGGAACCACTTCAGTTGATAAGAACATTGTTGATTTAGTTTCTACACCTCCACCCCTTTCTCCAACCCAGATTACATGAGAAGACACCCCAAAGATACCCACCATAAGCCCGGTCGACATTTGTAAGAATGGTATGTTGGAGACACTGAAAGAACAGTTCGACTAGGACGGTGATTTCCAGGCATACATTGAAAAAATACCCGAACTACTCACCTTTGTTCAGAGAATTACCACCAAAATCCCAGTAATTGAAGATAGTGCATCACACCAGATCCTCTCTTAGTAAATTGGCCAAATACCTTAGAAACCAAGATCTATGGGAATTATCAAATCCACATTTGTGAGGAACCCTGACAAGACTTCCCAAATTGCAATAAGCCGCACCTCATCTATTATCCCTTTTGACATTTCACACCCTCCTCCAGCCAATGAACCAGCAAGAGATGTGGAAGAAGATAACCTAAAAGATATCAACCAGGTGATCGATAACATATTCTCTGATGACCCAAACAATTTACCACCAGAAGTCGAAGACCAAACATCGGCTAACAATATCCCCACTACACCAATTACACCAGACCATTCACCATCTCCACCACCACTTCCTAATCCAGAACCTTTACCAAAAACTGGACCATCTGTTTCAAATCCCCCAGATACACACTGAGCCACAAGTGCCACCCAAGAAACTCAACCATAAATTCCACCGACCAATGAAGATCAGCAGCCAGAAAACCAACCACGGGGAAATCTACCACTTGCAGAATCACAGGAAAAACAACAGACATACCAACATAGACACAAAAGAAAAAGAAAAGACAAAAAGAAGAAAGAACAACACAAAGAATCAAAGCCAATAGTGATCCACATCATCCAGCTCGGATCGAATATTGTAGTCGACACAAAGAAACTCAGAGATGGAGAGTTTGTTCAACTCCTAGAAACCCTCGCCATAGAAGCAGTAGTAAGAAACTAGACTAAACGAGAGCATATCAACAACACTAAGAAAGAGGAAATCGAGTTTCTAACAAAATGCAGGAATTTGATCCAAACAGTCATACCAAGACCTCTAGAGGCCAACACCAACAAGCCACTTGAAAAGACATACCAACTATTTGAAAGCATGGTGTCAACTCTACAATCACATCTACAAAATACAAACGAAAATCAAATAGAGGAAACATCCAGACTACTTAGATAGCAATACACAACATCATCAGAGGCTCACAAAGTATTACAAGACCATTTAGAGGAATCTATCATCACAGATGAAGTGCTCCTTTATTGGCGTACCTATTATGGACAAGTATTTCAGTAGACCCGTAAGACCCGTGAACAGAATCAAGTGTTAGAAAAGAGACGAGGAATGGAAGAAATAATGAGAAATAAAATACAAGAACAAATTGTATTGGAAACAGTCAAATTGCAGAAACTCGAGAGACAAGCACACCAGTGGGTACAGTAAGCACTATCGAGCCTCGATAAACTGGATACAATTTTCCCACAGATGAAAAGACTACTAGCTACAGTAGAGGAAAATGCTCAATTCATGGGACCCAACATGGAAAACATTGCAGACCTTTCCATCCAAGAAAATATGTTGACTTTGTCAAGCATCACAACATTAACTATCGACATCCAGAAAGTACTACATAGTTGGACAGAATTTCAACATCAACTGGTTATTACAGCAGAAGCAATTGTGGAAATATGTGTGTGGAAACGACCAACCATCCGACTACACATTCCATGAAGACAAATAATACCAGAAGAAACCACCTCAGACAGTACATTGTTGAATTACCTCCCCTGTTTCTTCAGGACGAAGAAATATTTTTTTCCTGAGGGAGATGTTGGAAGAACTAGTCGATGAGCCAACTAATTGGAGATTAGGTCGTGTCAGCTAACCGAACCGACAAGTAGTTATATGCAACCGTTTCTAAATCATATATATTAGGTTGTTGAGCCAGATGAGAACTCGATTCATTTCTGTGCATGTATGGACCCTCATGTTATAATATAATCTGTTATTCCTTTATCTATGTTCTTGTCTCTTATGTCTATTATGTCTATATGATCCCATGTGTATTATTTGTAACCCTCTGTGATCTGTGAGAATACAATAGAGATTAAAACAAGAAGTTGTTGAATTCAAGGAAGAAGTGAAGAAGCTAAAATATCAGCTGACTGTTAGTGAGAAGTTCAAGGAAAGAATTGAAGCTCTTAATAAATTCCTCATCTTACAAAGATCCCCCAGGTATAAAACAGGTCTTGGATATAATCATAAAGGATCAAGCTCCATCATTCATGAACATGTTGAAGATATTAAATGTCAGCATGATTCCTCTAAAGATACACCCAGGTAGCAAAAGAATCACAAATAAATGAAGTCCAATTATCATAATTCTGCTCATCCTCCCAAGATGAATGTTGGGCTCTGGTCTGCTAATGCAAATCAGACCTTAAATTTATATCAATCCGGGTCAGTAAGCTTAGAGGCATATCCAAGTTTTAGGACCTAGAGCTAGACTTGTTTGGATAATCTAATTATCTGTGAATTAAACCTACTGACAGATTAAAAATATTGTAACTTAAAGATACAAAAATCCTTTTACAGGGACAGCTTCATTTGTTTATTTTCAAGTACACAGCAATCTATTTATGAAAGCAATCTATTGGTGAAAGAACTGAGATAGTAAAAGCAATTAAACAATAACTCTATCCCTAAGATACAGATTACAAGGTTCTGCCCAATATTCCAGCGCTGAATGGACAATTAACCATTAAATTCTTTTAGAAGAAATTGTTCATAATTTATAATTGTTCTTTAACACTTTATCTTTAAATGAACAGCAATGTATAGCATAGTAAAATCACAGTCTGAACCGTTCTTTTAATATTTAACCAAATAAAAGACAGAGCTCATGAAAATGTAAGTGATGTGCAGCACAATGAAATCGCAGTCTAAGCTATTCCTTCAATATTCAACAGGGCGTTTTATAAAACCAATTGGAAACTGATTTAACTTGTTCTGAAATAACAAAATTGAATCCTATAGAGATTAAAAATACCACTGGCACGATTTAAATAGCTTGCATCAAATCAAATCGCTGCAATCACCCAAATCGCTACACCGGCAAGTAAACGAATGTGCAAACTCAATAATGGGGGCCCTCCAATGCCTCGTTCACACACAGTTGAAGAATTACAGAACTTAAACTCTAAATGTATTCACCATAGATCAATTACACAATAAAAACCACGCAGTTCAAAAGCAATATGCATTCTTCCCAAAATCGTGATGATTCTTCATTGTTTTGTGAAGTACTTATACAAATTCGAAAGAAAACTGGAAATTCTATAATCCTGGAAACTAATTAATGAACATAGACATCAAGATCCTCTATTAGATCCGTGAGACTCAACAAAATCAGAGCTGCCCTTCAATTGTGTTGAGTGGTAGCATAGGTGGTCGCCTTTGACTGCGGTTGAATTGACACCTGTGAGCGCCATATCAGCTATCCGTTGGAAATTCATCCATCCTTGGACACTGAGGATCTTCCCTCCATCTTCTAGTTCCTGCCTAGTTGTCCTGTAAATGCTCAACTTTGGAGATAATATGGGAAGTTAGAACATCCCGTAATCTGAATAAAAATCTTAGTTAAAATGCTTAAAAAGTCTCAAAACTCAATTTATTAGAAAGTAATGACATTATACCTCTTAACCAAGGTTCATGGGTGAACTTTAAAGCTTTTCTAATCAATATGAAGGTTTTATGAAGGGAAATGAAAGATTTCTAAGTGGCAAAAAGAGATCAAAACGGTGCCCAACATCTCCCCCAAGAGGAAACTATTGCATGCCCCCATGCCAAAAATATTTGACCTTGTTCAAAAACCAAAATTTTACTGCTGATCATCTTGCTTCTAGTCTTCTGTCTGTGATGATACATCTGTTGAAACCCGAGATGCATAGAGGACCCTCAGTCTCTCATACTTAGCCTTATAAACCTTCCTTTGCTTATACCATCTGTATGCTTGTTTAGAGATGCGTGTCCTCTGAACCTTCAACTTCCTGTTGACTTCTCTTAGCTTCTCATTCTTTTGCTCAAGTTCCTCTATTTCAAGTTTTAATCTCTTAATCTCTTTATTGCTTTTAGAAGCCTTCTTTTTCTTCATTTTTATTGAAAGTTGCTCAGAATTGGTGTCTATTCCAAATTCTTCATGCTCTTGTGCTGAATCTTCTTTTTCCTCTTCCATAGCTTGCTGCTCTGAGAAAAGGGAAGCTGAACCTTTGGGTAATTCCTGTCTTGACTGCTTTTCTTTTCCCTTCTCTTGCTGATCCAAAAAGAGATTGATTTTTTTTCTTTGCTTGATCACCTCATCAGGGTCTTGGATATCCTGTCCTATTTCAGCTACTGGATCTTCTTCTTGACTCCCCAAGGCTTGCATATGTTCCTCATCTTCTAATGCTGATTGGCTTTGAGCTTGCTTATACTTTCTTGGCTTTCTCTGGTAGGTGGTGAAGATTTGATCTTGTTTTTCATACTGTTTTTCTTTTCTCTTCACACTTCTAGTTTGTATCCTTCTCTGAGGCTGTTTTGAACTTGCTGCCTCAGAGTTGTCTTCATCATCAGTAATCAGCAATACCTCTTTCATTTTCTTCTTCCCCTTTGGAGGTTTTGAGCTTGTTGCCTCAGGGTATGTGATCATCAACAATTCATCTTCTTTGAGACCTTCTTCAAGCAATTCTTCCTGCTCTTCAAACTGATTATGAACTAGAAATCCTGACCATGTCAAATTTTGCCTTTGTAACTCATGCTAGATGATGATTTTAATAAGCCCACAGTGAAAAAGGCTTGTCATTTTGTCTTTTGGACGCCTTTGAACAGCTTTAGCCATCTTAGTCAAACTCTGTAGCAGGAAATAGGGCATATTGATCTCACATTCACCTTTTAAGTGTTGTAACAGCTTGATGTGATAAAGGTAAACAATGCTGAATCTGCCTTCACAAGTAATAAATTTTTGAATGACATAAACTATTTCATCCCAGGGATGAACCAGCCAACTTCTTGGTATCCCTTTCTTCCAATTGACTGACCCTGCTCTTGATCTGCACAAAAATGACATCCATGCTTTCTCTTTAAACTGTTTAGTCTTGAAAAACCTTTCTCCTTGATGTGGCAAGCCAGTAACTTGTGCTAGGATGTCTTCTGATAGTCTAAAATGCAAGTTCCCCACTATAACTCTTTCTCCATCAAAGGTTTCAGCAAAAGCTAGACTAGCCTGCTCATTATGCCCATTAAATTTTTCAAATAAATTTACCCATTGCTTATTTTCAAAAACCTCCATGCAAGTCTCATGAACATCAGCAAAATTAAATTTTGTTGTTTCCAATCTAGCTGACATTTTGAATTTAAACAGAAAACTTCAATCTTTAACTCTGTCTTTGTCTTCCTTATTCCCAAAACAATACTCTGAAAATATGAAATTCCTGTTGGTCTGAGCAGAGTATTCAGCAAGGAAAGGGGTTTTAAGTTTTACCTCCTCTTAGTGTAATTATTTTCACTTCCTCTACGCGATTTCCACAGCGATTGGTGTATCCACAGCTGACTGCCTTTCTCCCTGCGCGATTTCTTCAGCAAATGGTGGATTCACACTTCCTGTAACCCACGGCCCCTTCTCACTGTCAATTATCTTCACACAGTAGTCGATTTTGCAGAGACAACTATTGGACTCGGCCTCAAGGAAAATGACCAAGCCGTGGTCTCTAATTTTACCAATTTATAATACAGACTCAAGCTCATTTACATGCTGTCGTGGGGCATCATTCCACATTTTCCTTTCATCATTTCATAAACATTCCATTTCATTCAATTACTCATAAAAAAATGAAAGGTGAGGTTTTGATTTATAATTCCTTTTATATGCCCAAATTTTACTGCATGAGCTGTAATATACACTTCAGTTTTGTTGTATACCCAACGTTTTAATAAACAGGCTGTAATAAAAGGATTTTTTTTTCTCTTAAAATAAACCTTTTTCCTTTTAAAAGATGCGCTGAAGATATATATGACCATTGTTTTCTTCCTTAAATTCTATATATTATCTAATGCATGATGCACTAAATACATATATAAAAGAAACTTTTGAAATTCCTTTATGTCAATATTTCATTTTTTTTTTTTGTTGAGAAGGAGACCATGTTTGTCTTTAAACCAAGAAGAAAACTCTGCCTGTAGAATGCAGTACATGTCTTGTGGAATGCAGTATGTATCCTGTAGAGTGCAGTACATGTCTTATAGAATGCAGTATAGCTTTTGGCCATTTAAAATTTCCAGTGGGTTTGATCCTGACAACCATTTTGACCCCTAGGGTGGAAAAATGAAGTGCTGGCAGAGACTAATGGAAGGTAAGTAGAGTACTGGCAGAGACTATCAGAATAATGGAAAAAATAGGCAGTCAAGCTTTACAATAGTTGGTAATATGTCATCACTTAAAAACAAAGAATTCTGAAACTTTTTAAAACATAAAAACTATAAATTCTTACAGACTTTGCTTGATATCCCTGTATGATGAGCTTGCTGCCTGATGAAGTTGTTTGTATTCTGATTCATTTTTTTCCTTCTTATCTCTTCTGTCTGCCATCTCAAATTCCTTCAGCTTCACCGAAAGTCAGGTCCTTATGTAGATTTCTTCTGCCTTACTAGAAGTTAGGTCCCTCTGAATTTAAAAATCACTTGTATTGCTGGAAATCAAGTCCCTTCTGCATATGAAAAATCACAACCCTCTGCATATGGAAAAGACTTGGAGGGTTCTAAAGAAGCATGAAAATGCTTATCCCCCTCACAGGCCTACCTTTTGACTTGTCCTCAAGTCAAACAATATCTTCATTATTTGGAAAACAAAACTATGTAAAAAAAATAGGAAATTGGAAAAATATATTTTTGTGAATTTTCAACGGCCAAGCAAACCTGGTTTTCCATAGAAAATTCAAGTTTATATTGTGCCAGTGAACTGGTTTTCACAACTAAACTTCTTTTTTTCTTGTTTATAGTTTTTTTTTTTATATTTGTTTTTTTTTTCAATTTTTGTTTTCTTTTTCTCTTTTTGTTTTATTTGCTTGCTGTATCAGATCAGCTAAGGAGCAGGTGAAGGAGAAACACTGATGTGTCTATCCAGCACTTGCATTTCCTTTTGCTGTGAAATCTGTTGTATAAAATCTGCCTTGTTGATAGGTTTGTGGTACAGCTTGAGCCGGTGGCCATTGACCACAAATGTATGTGTTTCATTATCTATGGTTTGAAGTTTAACTGAACCATTATCATATACTTCAACAATCTCATATGGACCAAGCCAGTGAGTTGTGAATTTGGCTTTAAAATCTTTAAACTTTGAGTCAAATAATAGTGCCCAGTCACCAATGTGAAATTGCTTCTTTTTGATAAATTTGTCATGCCATTGAGCTCTCTGCTGTTGTATCATAATATTGTGTTCTATGGCAGCCTGTCTCATCTCATCTAGCTGATTTAACTGAAGTATTCTTTCTTGCTGAACCTCAGAAAGATCCATACCCAAATCTGCTGCTAATTTGAAAGTATGAATTTGAAACTCTATAGGGAGGAGGACCTGCTTACCGTAGACAAGCTGGTAAGGAGAAAAACCAGTACTGTTTTTCCAAGTGATCTGGTATGCCCATAAAGCTTCAGTAAGCTTTGCTGACCAATCCTTCCTATGCATCTGAACAGTTTTGGTGATGATGCCTTCTAGGGTCTTGTTTGTAGATTCCACTTGGCCATTTGCTTGTGGATGGTAAGGGGTGGACTTTCTGTGCTTGATCTTGTACTTTTCTGCTATCTCCTGCACTAGTTTGGAAGTAAACTGGGCACCTTGATCAGTTACAATTTCTCTAGGTACCCCAAATCTGACGAAGATCTCTTCAAAAAGAAAGTTTACCACAGTCTGCTCCGTGTCTCTCGGTAAAGGTTTGGCCTCTACCCACTTAGTAACATAGTCCGTACAGACCAAAATGTACTTCTTCCCTTGTGATGGTGGATTAATTGGACCAATGAAGTCAAGGGCCCACTTTTCAAATGGTTCAATGAGGATTTGGGGATGGAGTGGCATTTCATCAGACCGGACTGGCCGTCCCATCCATTGACAAGTATCACAACTTCTAACATACCTCTTAGCATATTTGAAAATAGTAGGCCAATAATACCCCAGATTGAGTATCTTGTATGATGTCCTTTTATCTTCAAAATGGCCACCACACGGTTCATCATGACATGCCTTTAAAATATCTAAGACTTCATCTTGGCGTACACATCGTCTTATAATTAGGTCATATCCTATATAAAAGAGATCACCATTAACCCATATATGCCTAGCATTTTGTTTAATTATCTTTTTCTTTTCTTTAGATGTCCTGGATGGTGGTAATTGGCCTGATGATAAGTAATTGGCAATATCAGCATACCAAGGAGTGATGACAGAAATTGCAAATAGGTGTTCATCAGGAAAACTATCTAAAACAGGAACAACCTCACCAATATTGTGTAAGTGAGACAGGAAGTCTGCCACTTGATTTTCTCGTCCAGGTCGATCTAGAACAGTGATGTTGAATTCCTGCATTAATAACAGCCATCTAGTAATCCGACCATTAGTGATAGACTTTTTCATTAAATATCGTAAGGCTGAATGATCTGTATGGACAAAATTTTCATAATCAGTTATGTAATGACGGAACTTATTTACAGCATGAACCACCGCCAACATTTCCTTTTCAGTGACTGTATAGTTTAAATCTGCAAGTGTAAGGTTTTTACTAATAAAATAGATGGCATAAGTCAAAGTATGTTCTTTCTGGCCCAATGAAGCCCCTATTGCAGTAGTAGAGGCATCAGTAGAAATATGAAAAGGTAATGCCCAATTTGGTCCCCTTAAAATGGGTGCAGTTGAGAGCTTCCCCTTAAGTGTCTGAAATGCAGATTGACAATCAGTATCCCAATTAAAATTCACATCTTTGGAAAGCAATTTAAACAATGGCAGAGCTATCTTACTGAAATTTGCAATAAATCAACGATAATAGCCTGCATACCCTAAAAAGCTTCTTACATCTGTTTGAGTTGTTGGTTCAGATAAATTGTCAATAATTTAAATTTTATCAAGATCTACTTTTATACCAGATGCAGAAATGTGATGTCCTAAAACTATCCCTTCAGTCATCATCATAAAACATTTTTCATTACAGAGGGAAAGATTTGAGTCAACACACCTTTTTAAAATTTTCTCCAGATTTGCCAAGGAATCCTCAAAGGTACTTCCATACACAGTAAAATCATCCATGTAAATTTCAACACACTCATGAATTAGGTCTGCAAAGATGGCCAAGACTGCCCTTTGAAAGGTAGTTGGGGCGTTACATAAGCCAAAAGGTAAAACCTTGTAGGCATAGGTGCCCCAAGGACATGTAAAGGTGGTTTTGTCCTGGTCTTCTGTTGCAATACTAATTTGATTATACCCACTGAAACCATCTAAAAATGAAAAATATTCTTTGCCAGCTAGGGTATCCAACACTTGATCAATGAAACGTAATGAAAAGTAGTCTTTTAATGTTGCCTTATTTAATTCCCTATAATCCACACATATGCGCCATTTACCATTCTTTTTAGGGACAACAACCAAGGGGGAAACCCATTGGCTGTCGGAGATGGGGTAGATAAACCCTACTTTTAACAACTTTTGCAGCTCTTCTTTGACTATTTCTTTCAGTATAGGATTCATTCTACGTTGCGGTTGTCTAAGAGGTCTGATTTTATCATCTGTGTAAATATGGTGAGTGCATGTCTCATGATGAATACCTAGCATATCAGTGTACTCCCAAGCAAAAGCATGGGAATATTTATTCAGCAGTGTAATCAATTGTGCTTCCTGTGATGTAGTAAGATGTGCACTTATATTCAACTGTTTTCCTGGACTAATTTCAATTGTCTTACTGTGCATATCTGCGATTGAATGAACATTAAAGATATTATGAAGTGCCAATGCTAGAGAATGTACTATGCAATTTTCCTGAAAATTATAACCCAAAACTTGATCGGCCACAGCATATTGCATATCTCTTAATTCTCAGAAATGTCAGGTTCAGCAATAAAATAATCTAAGAAATCTTCATTGTTTGCTTCCTGAAAGTCAAAGAACAGGTTGATACTCAGGATAGGCTAGATCACTTCTTCTTCTTGTTCCTTAGTCTCATTAATCCATGACAGCTGATCTAATGTAGAAGGTCTTTGGGCAGAAGGGTAAAGTGCAATTTGTTTTCTTTCTGTCCCATGTGAAATGAGCATGCTACCTGGCCTACACCCTATGAAAGCATCTGTTGTGGCCAACCAAGGTCTGCCAAGGATCAATGGGTGACCTCCTAGGTTAGACTTTGGCTGAAGCACTATAAAATCAACAGGATACTCCCAGGAGTCTAAAGAAACAGTGATATCTTCTAAGACCCTTCAGGTGTAATTTTAGACCTATCAGCTAATTCCAAGACTGTTGTAGTTGGTCTGAGATTTGTCAAATGAAGGTATTCCATTGTTTCAAGTGTCATAACATTAATGGCAGCACCTAAATCGATCAATGTTTTTGGAATTGAAAAATTATTAATAGTGATTGTAACCATTGGAATCCTAGGATCCATATACTTTTCAATGAAAACAGTGTTAGACATTAGTCCTGCTAGATTGCCTACCACATGAATTTTTTATGGATCCTTCTTCCTTTTATTAAGACATAATTCCTTAACTGCCTTAGTGTAAATTGGAATATCCTTTATAGCCTACGGTAAATGAATTTTGACATATGCATTTGTTAACTCATTCAAAACATCAAAATCAGGTAAGGAAATTAAAGGTTTTTATTTGACTAACCTTTCTGGAAAAGGAGGCTCATATGATACTAATGTTTTTCCTTTTTGATTATGATTTTCTGACTGAGATTTTTCTGTATTTAATTTTTTTGGAGTTTTCTCATTTTCTGTTTGTTCTTCTAAGATAATAGGAGATTATTTTTGTAAGGTTTTCCCAAATCTTAAATTGTTATTTTGCAGTGGAAGGACTAAGTAGGGAAGTGCCATTCCATCATCAACATCATACATGGGTCTGTTTGTTTTATTATTTGGATTTGGAATTGGCTGAGCTAGCAATTGGGTAGGCCGAGGTGGAGGCTGATTGGATGGCAATTGAAGCTGTTGAGGTGGTGGACCCAATTAAGGAGCCATGATGTTGGATTGTTGGAAAGATGGGACTTGGAAAGGTGGGGCTTGGACTTGATGCTGCTGGTATTGGGGATAGGCTGAAGGTTGTTGATAGGGATGCAAATAGGCTTGCTGGTATGTCTAGTTACCATGGGCATAACCTCTCCAATTTGGAGCAGATTGGGCTAATGGAGGAGACCAAGTTTTCCAGGGCATGGGTGCACTCCATGAATTCTGAACAGGGGTTTGATAATTTGTATGAAATTGCTGCATAGGGTCTTGAGTCATACCTAATAATTGTGGCTTCCAAGTTCTTCGTTTTCCTATAAAGTAGAGAGACTCCATGCTTTGATTCTCTTCCATTCGAGCTGCCTGCAATTCTTTCAGTCTAGGACAATCATCAGTTTTGTGATTAAAAGTACATAAACCACAAATTTCAACAGCATTTAAAGGACATTCTTTAAGTGGATGTTTCTTTCTACACTTAGGAAAAAAGATAGACAAAGCTTGATCTTGTTGGTCCTATTGTTCTTGTCTCTTCTTGGTTTTTTCTACTTCGACCTGTGTACCTAATGTGCTCAATAAATCAGTCTTGAAATCTTCTAGCAGATTTCCAAGCTCAGCGCTAGAAATACCACTGTTTGCAGACTTGTTTACTTTGGTAATGATGTCCCTTTTTCCAGTCCTAGCCTTCCCTCTCGAATATTTCTGACATAAATCTTGTATCTCATCAAAAGGAAGGTAAGAAATGTCACCTTTTCCCATAACATTTAAAATATCTAGATACTCTTCTCTTATTCCTTTCAGAAATATTGTTCTAATCATCTCTGGTGTCAGAGAATTGTATTTAGATTTCTGTAAGTTGTATGAGAACCTCTCCAAATACTCCTCCGAGCTTTCATCTTCCTGTTGAGTCATTCCAAAGATGTCATCTTTGAGATCCTTTGATCTGCAGTGGGCCTGATATTTGCAAAGAAAAATCTTCCTCATCTAATCCCAGCTATTAATAGAATGCTCTCCTAAGCCCGTGAACCATTTCAAGGCAGCTGCTTTAAGGGTAGCAGGGAAAAGATGAAGCTTATGGGTGTCATCAGTGTATCCATAAGTTCGGCACAAGATATCAAACTCAAATAGGAAAGAGTCAGGATCTTCAGAGGTCAGGCCATAGAATTTTGGTAAGATAGAGGGTGGAATGTTCTTCATTTTTACCTCTTCCCCTAAGATGATACTAGTGTCCAGAATGGGGAATTTAAAAGTGGCTTCCTGATCTCCTTCAGTTCTTTCATCCCTCTCTTGTCTCCTTTCTTCTTCCCTTTCATGTCTCCTCTCTTCTTCTCTTTCATGTCGCCTTTCTTCTTCTCTTCTCTCTTGTCTGCGTTTGTTTTCTATTTCCAGCATCCTCTCATATTCCCTTCTATGTTCTGCAGTTGGTCCTTTTGCTGTTTCTTCCTCAGCCATTTTAGAAGTACCCACTGCTGAGATGAATCCTTTTGGAAGAGAAGCTCCTGTTACTTCTAATTTTGGGGGGTTTTTGATATATCTTCCTTTCTCGTCTCTTAGTCTTGACATAAAAGTAAAACCTATTCTGTGTTTTTGTTTGGAATTTTTTTTTTTATCAGAAAACTTAAAATTCCTAAGCCTGCTTCTGCAATGCCTCCCCAGCAACGGCGCCAAAACGTTGGGCTCTGGTCTGCTAATGCAAATCAGACCTTAAATTTATATCAATCCGGGTCAGTAAGCTTAGAGGCATATCCAATTTTTAGGACCTAGAGCTAGACTTGTTTGGATAATCTAATTATCTGTGAATTAAACCTACTGACAGATTAAAAATATTGTAACTTAAAGATACAAAAATCCTTTTACAGGGACAGCTTCATTTGTTTCTTTTCAAGTACACAGCAATCTATTTATGAAAGCAATCTATTGGTGAAAGAACTGAGATAGTAAAAGCAATTAAACAATAACTCTATCCCTAAGATACAGATTACAAGGTTCTGCCCAATATTCCAGCGCTGAATGGACAATTAACCATTAAATTCTTTTAGAAGAAATTGTTCATAATTTATAATTGTTATTTAACACTTTATCTTTAAATGAGCAGCAATGTATAGCATAGTAAAATCACAGTCTGAACCGTTCTTTTAATATTTAACCAAATAAAAGACAGAGCTCATGAAAATGTAAGTGATGTGCAGCACAATGAAATCGCAGTCTAAGCTATTCCTTCAATATTCAACAGGGCGTTTTATAAAACCAATTGGAAACTGATTTAACTTGTTCTGAAATAACAAAATTGAATCCTACAGAGATTAAACATACCACTGGCATGATTTAAATAGCTTGCATCAAATCAAATCGATGCAATCACCCAAATCGCTACACCGGCAAGTAAAAGAATGTGCAAACTCAACAATGGGGGCCCTCCAATGCCTCGTTCACACACAGTTGAAGAATTACAGAACTTAAACTCTAAATGTATTCACCATAGATCAATTACACAGTAAAAACCACGCAGTTCAGAAGCAATATGCGTTCTTCCCAAAATCGTGATGATTCTTCATTGTTTTGTGAAGTACTTATACAAATTTGAAAGAAAACTAGAAATGCTATAATCCTGGAAACTAATTAATGAACATAGACATCAAGATCCTCTATTAGATCCGTGAGACTCAACAAAATTAGAGCTGCCGTTCAATTGTGCTGAGTGGTAGCACAGGTGGTCTCCTTTGACTGCGGTTGAATTGACACCTGTGAGCGCCATATCAGCTATCTGTTGGAAATTCATCCATCCTTGGACACTGAGGATCTTCCCTCCATCTTCCAGTTCCTTCCTAGCTGTCCTGCAAATGCTCAACTTTGGAGATAATACGGGAAGTTAGAACATCCCATAATCTGAATAAAAATCTTAGTTAAAATGCTTAAAAAGTCTCAAAACTCAATTTATTAGAAAGTAATGACATTATACCTCTTAACCAAGGTTCATGGGTGAACTTTAAAGCTTTTCTAATCAATATGAAGGTTTTATGAAGGGAAATGAAAGATTTCTAAGTGGCAAAAAGAGATCAAAACGGTGGCCAACAATGAAAAATTTCAGAAGACATGCAAAAGAAAAGAGTCATTACAAGCGGAAAAACCAGATATTCTCCAAACATACGTTCTATGGATATTGTCATTGTTGTCACAAGTTTGGTCATAAGGCTGATGATTGTAGAATCAAAGAAAAGATAAAGGGTTGATAAGGAAGGAAGACACCAACATCTCTAATGGAAAAAGACTTATTTGTTTCATATGTCACAGTATTGGACACTTTGCAAAACATTGCAAGAATATTACATGCAGATCCTTTCAGGAAAATCAGAAAAAGGTATGGAAGATGAAAAGCAAGGAACAAAAAAATAAAGAACCAGTATGCAACGTACCTCTTGGAAAAATATGGAGAAGAAAGGAAGACTCCAAAGATATAGAAGAGATAAATATTTCAAACATCAATGAAGTCTCCAAAGATAACGATGAGCATAATAGAGGCATAAATAAGGATGCCATCCTTTATGATGAAAATCAATATGGAGATATAAAAGGATACACCGATAAAGATGAAGATGATGAAGAAGGATGTAGTGATGAATGTTGAATATTTTCCTAAAAGGATATCTCATGATTTAAAGAAAACCCTGAGAATAACATTAGAAGGGATCTTATACTCAGGGGGAGTTAAAGTCAGAAAATTCCAATTGGTATCTAAGAAAAATTCAATTGGTATATAATGTTGAAGTATATTGAAAGCTATATTCTTCAAAGATGAAGGGTGATCAAGGTTGGTGTATAGATGACACAGAAAGTGAAAAATAAATCTTCCAAAGATTGAGAAAAACTATGTTTTTCCTTAAAGAATTATGCTTGCACAGTGAGAAAAATCAGGTACAAGAAATTAAGAGGAAGTTTTGAAATGCACGCCAGAGGCTGTGGTGGATTCAATAAATTCATCCAAGAGTGTGAGTCTCTTCTTTGATGAAATTTCCATCTATCCATGGTTTCATATTTCCATCTAGGTGTCACACGTGAGAAATATAAAATTGCAAAATCAAGAAAAAGTATGTTTTTGTTGTCTGAATGTTAGTAACAGGAAGTCTGCAAGGCCATTTTGAAATGCACACCAAAGGGTGTTCCTGTGCAAATAAATTTGTCCAAAAGCATGAGTTTGTTATTTGGTGATCAGTCCATCCAGACATGGGTTTAGATTCTTTTTGATGGCCACACGTGTGAACAATAAATATGCCAAATTAGCAAAAATCATGTAAGCTACAGGAATAAAATAGTCAGAAATATAACTGTTTATTTAATGAAAGCTACAAGAATAAAAACTACTAAACTGAGATATAAAAGCGATTTATAACAAACGATTTGGTTATAAAAAGAAGTAAAAACCGAGTTTCTATTATTATTTAATCAAAGGATTAATAAATGATAAAGTTTTATCGAATAAGACAGAGAAGTGTTATTGAAATGAAAGGGTGTGTTTTACAGAAGTTTAGAAGGATGTGATTTTTTCATTAAAAGGGCATGACTGTTAATGAATGAATGTGTTTGTTAAGACATGTCCGATGAAAGGGTGTGTTGGTTCAAATCATTGAAGAGATATGCATAATCAGCAGATTGAGGAATTTGAGGGTGTCTCTTCTATAAATAATAAGGATCTAAAGAAGAAGATGTGTGCCTATGTATGTCTCTGTGAGATATGATAAGAGAGAAAAAGGCGTCTCTATGATTCGTTTCAGAAGAGTATGTTTGTCAGTGAATATCTGGAGTATGAAGAATGTGTCTGCTACTTTTTATATGAACATATAAATGCACAAGCTTAAGGAATTCTAGTTAAAGAGGAAGCCAGTTAACTTACAGGAAAGATAGACCATTAGATATGGTAGCAGGAACATAGTTTAAAAAAAAAACATGTATCATAGACAGAAAATGGAAGAGTGTGGAAAAATGTTGAGCGTAAACTCTATCACAAAAATGTTGACAAAGTAGAGGAAGTAAAGTGACAGGGGGAGTCCATGGATCTATCAGTTAATCTATCATTCAAGAACTTGTTGCAAGAGAGGAAGTGTTAATATAAAAGATAATACATTGATTAAATAACATAGTTCAGTTAACAAAGGGAAGATATGATGATAGGGGGAGCTGTCAGAAAGTGGAAAGACAAGAAATCCTATATCAAAATAGGTGCAACATTGGCATAATAGGTTATACTTTGTCATTGTTTTCAAAGGGGGATAATGTTTAGAGGTTGCCATCAATGCCAAAGGGGGAGATTTTTGACAAGTTTGGGTTATATTTTTCATTGATTTCAAAGGTGTTCATGAATGAAAAAGGAATAACCAGTGGATATGATGACAGGAAAAAATCAGTGAAAGACTAAAGTAGTAATGGCATGGCATGGCATAAGTTGAGGATGTGGCAAGACACATATGATGGCATCGCATGGCATAGTTGAGGATGTGGCATGACACATATGATGACATGGAATATGATGCTGTCCTAATGATGATGAAAGACTAAGGATGGCAAAGTTGCTTATGAAGTACAAAGGATAATCAAAAGATACCGTGGAAGAGTTAACACAGAGTTAACGCAGCATAAGTCAAAGTAAAGATGAAATGGCACAATGATGAGGTGGCATAGAAAAATATAGTGATGAGGTGGCATAGTTATCTGCATGATATTTGATGAATGAGGATCAGTTTTTGTATAATCCACAAAGACAGAATGCAAATACGCATTAGTTCTAGAATGGATGGTTAGGAAGCATCCCACACAAGATCCAACGGTTAGGAAGCATCCCACAAAAGATAGGCAGAAAATCCAAAGTTCTACAAAAGATCAAGATCGGATGGTTAGGGGTAAATCCATAAGGAAATGAACGGTCCAGAAGAACGTGGAAAAAAAGTTGCAAAATGAAATTGCGGAAGTCCAAAATTGGAAAGTTGGTCGGGCATCCTGCATCCCCCATGCAGAAGTAAATTTATGGGGAGGCAACTTTGGAAATTTGGTCGGGAATCCCACATCTCGCAATATGGAAATATTGGACAGCTGAGATTAGTTTCGCTAAAGAAGATCAATGGTACAGAAAGGAACTTGAGGAAAGAAGCTTGCGGAAAGAATCATGTGGAAAGGAGTTTGCAGAATGACAAAAATAGACAGTCGACATCCTGCATCCCGTAATCTGCAGATCGACGGTCAGGAAAACGCCCAATGAATATCGACGGTGCGGAAAGGAACTTGTAGAAATAATCTTGCAGAAAGGAGCATGCAAAAAGGAGTTTGCGAAAAGGCAAAAATGGACAGTCGACAACCCGCATCCCACATCCCACAATCTGCAGATCGACGGTCAGGAAAACACCCAACAAAGATCAACATTGGGGAATCATTGATGAAGAAATCATGGTGCAGAAATACGATTTCAAGGAGGAAATATATGTGCTATATCGACGGAACAAAGAGATTCAAAATTAGATCAAGCGGCCTGTATTAATTCTGGACAAGGAGATTGTGGTCTCATAAGATGGAAGGTGAAGACCGTGTTTTTGTGAGAAAAATGTGTATATATGATTTGGCGATGAAGATAGCTCACGGAGTAAGAAAAGAATCCCACAAGCATGAGAAAAAGAAAAGCCCGAAGGTCTGAAGATAGAGTATTCCTGTTGATGGAGGAGAGGAAGTGCACAGGAATTGGTTTGACAAATCCTACAGTCAGAGAAGAAGGGAGCTCACAGATCAGAAGTGATCAAGATGTTTTTTGTTAATTATTTAATTAAAATCGTTAGTCACAGGTTGTTGAAAATGTGTGACAATTAGATTTTAAAGGGCGTGATTGTGAAAGGGTATGTTTCCGAAATAAAGAGATGCGTCTGTAGGAAACATGAAGATACTTATACGCAGAAGTATGAGTGAGAAAGGTGTTTGTGTCATTGAGATCGATGTATCCATAGCAGAATATAGAGACTAGTGGGCATGATAGAGAATGAAGGGAGAAATAAATCTAACATATTACAAAAAACATATTAGGGTGGATGGGTGGAGCTAGGGAAGGAAACAAGCCTGCAGGGGATTGGGAAGGAAACAAGATTGCAGGGGGTTGTTTCCTCCTTCCAGCAGAAGCTGGTAAATAGGTTGTCGAAGCATCCTTTCAGTAGCAGTTGATAAACCAAGGGGTCGTAGCCTCCTTACAATTGGCATTGGTAAATATGCTGTCGTAAAATCCTTCCAGTCGTAGCTGATAAACCAGGGGGTCGTAGCCTCCTTCCAATTGGTATTGGTAAACAGGGTGTAATACCATCCTTGTCTATAGCAGTAGGAAAAAATATTTGTAAATAACAATTTTGTAGTAATAGGACGTATTGGTGGTTTACCCTATTGGGATTCCACATTAAAATTGTGTTTTGTATACTCTTGTTATTATGTGTTTCTAATGATAGATTTAAAAGTGGTTAAAATAGTAAAAATTTAACAATACTNAATTTGTATTAAACAATCTAGTTAACAACTTGTGAAGCCAAACTGCTTCACTACAGGCCTAACATGCGACAATGTATTCAGCCTCTATTGTACTGAGAGAAACACAAGTCTTATTTATGTTGAGTCATGATATCACTCCTGATCCCAAGCTAAAACAACATCTTGAGGTACTCTTTCTATCATCGGTGCTCCCAACCTAGTCTAAATCTGTATAACCATGAATTCTAATCTCACCATCTGCTACATATCTCATGTCAAAATCTAGTGTACCCTTGAGGTACCTCATCACATGTTTTTCTGCAACTAAGTGAATATGTCGAGGCTCCACCATATACTAACTCGGTGTGTTTACAAAAAAACATATATATGGTCAAGTATTCATCAATTACATCAAAGAGCCAATAATTTGTCGGTATAATGTAGCATCGACTGTATCTGAGTAATCGGCATTCAAAAACTTTGAGTTCGTCACCATCAGAGTGTTCATGGATTTTCAATATAGCATCCAAGATCTCTTTAGTACTTCAAAAGCATATTTTCCTTGGTTTAGGAAAATCTCATCTGGGAACTGCCATACTTCAAGATTGATAAAATACTGCATCATGTCAAGATCTTTCATTTTGAATTCTGTTGCAAGCTTTTTCTTGCATTCATCAATAATATTCTCTTCACCTATCAGGAATATATCATCAACATATAAAAATATAATCACGATACCTTCATCAACAACCTTATAGTACAGGTTGGAATTTTCTTTACTCTTGGTAAATCCCAAGCTCATCAGAAATCCATCAATTCTTCCATACCACGCTCTGGGTACTTTCTTTTACCCATATAGTTCTTTCTTCAATATGCATACATGTGAGTTTCTATCATGGGTTTCAAAACCTAGAGTTTCTTCAATATATACTTCTTCTTCTATCACACCATTTAAAAATGTCATCTTTACATCCATTTGGTGTATCCTCCATTTCATCTTGGCTTCCAAGGAAAGAACAGTTATGATTGACATATATCTTGCTACTGGTGCAAAAGTTTCTTCATAATCAATTCCTTCTTTCTGTGAGAATCCTCGAGCTATGAATCTTTCCTTGTACTTCTCAATACTTCCATATACCGAGTGTTTTTTCATGAATATCCATTTTGAAGAAACAACTAACTTCTCTCTTGGTCTTGGGAAGACATCCAAAATATCATTCTTTATGACCGTTTGGTGGTATTTGAGCATTGCATCCATCCATTTCTTTTTCTTTGTATCCTCTTCAAAACAGGTAAGTTTTGCATCAACAAAATTACACATCAAGGACACATAGTTGGAGTGGTTCCTTAGTCTCTTGCTTCCTTGTGAAGCTCCATATTGTTTTGCACCTTGAATAAAATCACGAGCCCAAGATGGTATTATTTTCTGTGAGATCATCTCCCGAGGTGTCTCCGTAAGCCTTTGAGGCTCTACCATATTATGGTATTCTAGTATTTGTTCGTCTTCAACATTATGAACTCACGTTCTGCAGGTTTCTTCAATTCTAGGAGCTTCATGTTCTTCTTCTTGATATTCATCAGTATGGTTCTTTTTGGACTTATTGAAAGCTACAACTTCATCAAATATAACATATATGTTGATCTCAATCTAGCGATGACCAATAATGTATACTCTATAATATTTTGATTGATCATTGTATCCAACAAATAATCCCTTCATTCTGGAAGGGTCCAATATTTGTTCTTTTTTCCTTGGGAACATGTATAAACACAAGAAATCCAAAAATATTTAGGTGGATGACTTCAGGCTTCTCCGCCATAAATAACTCGCATGGAGTTTTGTTTCCAATAGAACTGAGAAATTATGTTATGAACATATACTACATTTCTAGTTGCTTCAACCCATATGTGCATGGGTAAGTCTTGTTCATGAATCATGGATTTCACAGTGTCCATAATGGTTATATTCTTTCTTTCTTCTACTCCATTCTCTTTATTATTATAGGGCATGGTGAGCTCCCTCTTAATCCCAGCTTCTTTGCAAAAATATTTGAATTCATTGGAAGTGAATTCTCGTCTATTGTCATATCTCAAGGTCTTGATCTTATTTTCAAATAAGTTTTCCACAAGAGACTTGAATTCTTTGAATATTTCAAATGCTTCATCTTTTCCTTTCAGGAATTAAATCCAAATCTTGTCGGAGTAGTCGTCTATTAAAGAAACATAATACACATACCCACTTAGTGAAGTGGATGGCATTGAACTGCATACATCTGAATGAACAATATCCAATATTCCTTTTTATTTACTGTTGTTGTTTGGAAATGGGTTCTTGTTGTTCTTCCCTTGAGAACATCCTTTGCAAACTCCTTCATGATTTCCTTGAATTTATGGTAAACATGTGACAACCTTTCTCATAATTGGTAGCGCTTTGTAGGTCACATGAGCAAGTCTTATATTCCATAATTCACATGGGTTGATTGTGCTTGTTCCTAGAGCTAAGTTTGTATGTCCTTTGAGCTTGTAAAGTCCTCCGTATTCTACAACAATCAAAACTGCATCATCTATTGTGTTTCCCTTTAGCCACATAAGTACTTATCCATCTACAAAAGCAACTCTGAATCCCTTCTTATCTAGAGATAAGATAGAAAGTAGATTCTTCTTTAATCCTGGAATATATAGGACTTCATATCCATAGAATTTCTTCAGTTCAACTTGTAAGAGGCATCTCCAATTCCTTTGATGGGATATTGGTAGTCATCTCCAAGCTTTACTTTGTAGGGTGAGTCTTTCTGGACAAAGCATTGAAAGGAGTCCTTATATCATGTCATATGTCTAGAAGCTCCACTATCTACGAGATAGGTGTCACTTCCATGTTATACTAATCCAGTAAGAGATGATATCAAAACATATTCTTCAATAGAGTCTTCATCTTCATTGTTCCTTTCTTCAACTAGTTCATTTTCTTCAACTGCATGAGCATGGAACTTCGTCTTGAGTTGTTATTATTTGAGTAAACAATTTCTTGTAATGTGTCCCATCTTGTGGCATGTGAAGCATTCAAAGGATGAATAGTCTCTTTTGGGTCTTGAGTTCCTTTGAAACTTTTGATTTATTCTAGAAGAATGATCACATACCTTTCTCTTATTTGATCCCCTCTTTGCATGGGCTTCCAAGGCTTGATATTCATCATCATTTAGCTTCTCTTCTTTGTCGCTTATCCTTCCTTATTATTGCATGCACTCTTCCCAAAGTCTGCTGAACTTGGTAAGCTTTATCCTATCACATATACCTCTGATGAAATATTCCCAATCCCTTGGGATACCATTTAAGGTGCTCGTCACAACTTCTGCTTCCTCCATTATGTCACCGATAACCTCCAATTGTTATTTGATTTTAGATACTCTTGTGAAGTATGACATCATGGTTTCTCCCTTTTGATATTCACTCCCTTGAGTTTATTTCTCAAGGTCATTCTTCCATTTATGTTTTTTCCTTCAAATAGACTTCTCAAAGCATCGAACATTTATTTTGGAGTGTTTTTTGATGATACTTGAGGGATCAAATGATCCTTGATGGATTCAGCTATAATCCTTTTGGATTTTATCATATCCTTCTTGTGCTTGTTCTTTTCTTCATCTCTCTATGGCTCCTTGACCTCTTCTTTGATGTAGCCTTCTAGGTCATTCTCTTCAAGGATAAGCATGATTCTGTACTTCCATGAAATGAAATTCTCTGATCCTTCAATATTTTCATCAAGCTTGGTTTTTAATGCCATATTCAAGGAATGAGAACATCAAATGGAAATATAGGAAGTAGTACTTACCAATTTGAGGACTGCTTCTAGAACCTCCTTCAGGATGACCTAGGGTTTGATTGTAAAACCCTAATTTTCTAGTTGACATCACTTGTACAGTTGAATGCTGGAAAATATGTGCCTCCCCAAGGTAATATAGACAGTATTTTTTTTTTCTAAACTTGGTGATGGAAACTTAAAAAATTTGAAGCCCTGGTTCCTCCCGACAGTAGTGATAGGTCAAAAATTGAAAATATTCAGACTTGATTTTTTTCACCACATAAATATGTGCTCTCCTAGGGCAAGTTGAACTAAACTTATTTTTTAGTTGATCTGACGAGGAAGTTTCCCGGAATAGAAAACCATAGCTTCTTGTATTGTGAAAAACTGTTGCACAATGTCTTCTTCTAGGTTGGCTTTGATACTATGTTATATTTTTTTTTAAATTATACACAATAACAAAAATATCATTGAAAGAATGACATGCACAACAAGAAAAATAAGACACAAATATTTATCATGGTAAACCGTCGTGGGGAAGAAAACCCAACAAAAATTCCTCGATATGGAATCCAACCAAGTACACTGTAAGACCACAAGACTAAGATAGACTACTCCTCCTCCAGATGGACTCCTCTTTCTCTCTATAGTGAACTTGCTTCAACTATGAGTGTACAAATGAGGAGGGTGTCTCATCTATTTATACACATCAGTTGTGAAGTCTAATAATCCAACAGGTCCGACCTCACCTTCCCAACAAGGATGAATTCACCTAGGAGACATAAAAATACATCTTAATAATTCTCTTCTGGGTACTATTAACCTGACTTACCACGAAGGTTTTACCTCAAGAATTTAAATGACTTATTACATTAATGACATCCCTAATCGAAGGAACAACATCTCCAGAAATTAGGGTTAATAATAATATTATAAAAACTACAATTGGAATATCTTCTGTATTTAGATTGTTTCAGCAGTGCCATCCTAAAGAGTAAGTGCTTCCTTCGAGAGTTGATTTTTTAGTTAAATTCCCTATATATGTGAGAAAAAGAGATAGATTAAAAATAAGTCTTTTACTCCAACACAAGATCCATAATAGGTGACAGAGCTATATTAGTAATATGAATTTTCCCATTTACCTAATCTATATATAATTTGGAATCCCCCTCAAACTTGGTTACATGCTTGTCCACTGCTAATTTCAATAGAATCCATAGGGAATAAAATAATGCTATATTGTTAGTTCCATGGACAGCTCCATACTTCAAAGGGATATCATGATTACTATCTAGGAATAGAATGTCACCTTACCCAACAAACACCTGGAGAACCTTGGCAGGATCCATCAAAAAAGCATTAAGGCCTTGAATAATCTATAACAAGGTATTGAAGTCGACGCATGGGATTCTAAATGGGAGGCTTCCATCCTTCACCATATGAACGTTTGATTTGATGAATTGATCATTGTTTTTTAGATTACTTTCCTTCGAATATCGACATGTTATTTCTAGTTAACTGCGACCCTCATAACACATAACAGGGATGTGATTTGGGAGAAGATACAAAACTTCCCAACATCCAAGATTCAATACATTTTTAGAGAGTTCATTTATCCCACAGAGTATGAATGATATCTCTTTAAAACACCTCCTTATAGATTTCCTTAGAAAAAGAACAATTTACAAAGAGTTGACCAAATATTCACCAGAATTCTTGCAAAGAATACACTAGCCAAACCCAATCCAATTTATTTTTTGACCATTGACCCAAGTTAATATCTTATTAATCAGAGTGAATCAACAAAATATTCTAGTTTTAAGAGGGAATTCTAGTTCCCAAACCACTCTCCATCATCACTTCTTCTCCTCTCGTTGGCCTTCTTCTATCTTGGCTTCATATCCAATCTTAGCAGTAAGACCCTGTTACAGCTGATTTTACCACACATGGTGGATCACACATTTATGGCCTTCCCTGTCCCTCTGTAGACTCTTTGGACCCCATGGACCATTTTTGTAAGTTTGATTTTTCCAATATCATCCCCAAAAACATGCGTTATTTTCCATATGCGACTTTTAAACCTATTCTTGCGTATATACGCGGATATGACCCTTAAACCCACATACATCGAGATGTGTGCAAAATGCCAAATAGTTTTGGAGTTTTCCTTGATGTGGAGTCGATTCACTTGTCTCTTGGCCTTCCATATGCCTTGAGATCGCTTATATTCGACCTTTCATCACCCCATTGAGGCGCTACATAAGGAACCCTTTGGATACATTGAAAAGGGGGAGGAATTGAAGAGCAAGAAAACTATAGTCCATTGTTGCTAGAGCTTATACTTGAGTTTGCATCCCTTTGTCCCTTAGAGCACTTTGTGTTCTTCCCAAGCTTGCCTTTTCTTGTGATCTTTCTATCGAGAAATGGAGGATTGAAGTGGTGGAGGCCCATGTGGAGGACTCAGTTTCTCCGATTCGCAGACGTGCCGACAGAGGTTTTCATTCTTGTAATCTCTGATTTATATTAATAGAAATATATTTTCCTATACAATAATGTGTATTTAAATGAATATTGAATCCATGGATGCTTTTAAATGCTTATATGTTATTGATTATATATGCTAGAGTAGGTCTAACACAATTGTATAGCATGCTTGTCTTGTTTGTTGATTGTTGAGAGAGCAAATTGCTAACACAAGCGAGATTGGAAAAGCTCAACGGGGATCTACATCAACCATCCAGAATAAGGTATGTTTCAAGATCCTTTAGTGTTAGATTTTTATTTCTCTTGCATATTGGGAAGGGATTGATTTCTGCGGTTACTTTGTATGTTGTGGTACCCCAAGCCATAGGAAACTTTCTCCATAACAGAATTGGTGACCATACTAGGGAGTTCCTAGTCATTTCCTTTGGGGGTTTTATCGCCATTCAATGTTCTTGAATTGCTCTGATTTCTCTGTTTCTGAGTCGGGTCTGGGGGCATGTTTTCCTAGTAGTGTCTGATAGGAGTAAATTTTGTCTCAACTTGTCTGTTTACTGGCTTTTTTATCTCTTTTTCTTCCTGGACACGATTTTGGTCTTTACAGTCACATGTACATGTGGTTTTTCCTGGAATAGCCGCGTATATACGTGGTTTTTCCTGGAATAGTTGTGTACATACGTGGATTTTCTGCACACAATCGTGTATGCCCTGAGTTTTTCCTTTTGGGGGAAGATTAAGTGTTGTTGGGTGAGTTTGGATGATTTCTGAGTATTCTTGGATGCTTTTGGAGTTTGTATACACCTCTGTTTCTGACCAGAGATGCTTTTTAGTTTAAATTTTTTAAAATTTTCTTGTCATTCCATTTTCTATTTTTTGTTTTGGGATTAGTGCATTAGGTCTCTTTTACCTTAGTGCTTTTCTTGGGTGATGTCTGATAGTGGTTGCAGAGTGGGGGTTGTACAGTCATACTTTTGCTTTTTATCTCATTTTAATTCAAAAAATACAAAAACATTTTATTTTTGCATCATTATGCATTGTTGCATTTTTCATTTTGCATGGTACTTGCATTAGGTTTGCTTGGAGAGTATTAGTCATATTTTTATATAGGAATGATTGCATATTTATTTGAAGGAAAATTTTGCACTTCACGTAGTAGCATACCCCATTTTTCATTTGACACTGTGCATTTGCATTGATTGTTAGGTGTGAATTTTACTTCTTGTTGCGTCATAACATCATTAGTTGCACGACCATTTTCCCTTTTGAGTAATAAGCCAATTACAATCAACGCATAATAAAATGAATTACACTCTTTTCTTTTATAGGGTGCACCAACAAGATTAGGTTTTAGTGTCTTGGAATAGTTCATTGCGAGTAAATTCTCCAAGACCACTAAATGAAACATTTATGTGTCTATCCAGGTGAGAGTGTGAAATTCCTTTATATAATTAGTGTTTCTCAGGATCCTCCTCTTACAAGGGAGTTAAGCATGAGGCAGTGTGAGCGGTTATTGATTGGGATGACCCCTAATCATAACTGAGTAGCACCGAAGATATTTCCAGGATTGTATTTGTATCTAGGGGCTCTTTCGAGAGTTTTAGGCTTTGTTACCCTACCCATACGGTCAATCCTGCCTACAAATGTCCACCTGAGAATTGATTATATTGAGGTGGCCTTAGTTTCCTTACCTAGGTTATCGAGGGGGTACTTCGTAGAGGTTATTCTGTAGGTGTCTTGGCCAAGTAGGGGTCGGACAGCATAGTCTCTATATACGTTGAAGCTGAGGGCCACTATAATTGGTTATGAACCTCCGCTTGTTGTGTATGGGAGTCTCAATCCTCTCCTAAGTGAGACATACCTGCTTCATTCGGGAGCTCACATATCCTACCCTTGTTTGCTTTCGATTTGGCTTTGCATTTTGTAGGTGTATGCTCTGTGCATGATAGTTTTCCTAGGGTTTACGTAATTAGATCGAGTCTTTTTCATTTTTGAGCCATTGTGCATTCAGGCACGACACTTCTTAGTTCTTGTCGTTTAGCAGAACTTTCACCTTCCATGTCTCCTCCTCCTCTGGGAGAGGGAAACAGATAGTCTGGATGGACTACTTCTCACTTTGATTCACACACAATGGGAGATCACGAGGATGAGATTCCTGAGATGTCTTCTCCACCTCACGAGGTTGGGGATGCAGATTCTACTCCCATATATGATCCTTCACCGGAAATACCTTCACATTTTGGTTATGATCCCTCATTCACAGGTCACCGGTATTGGTTTCCAGGTGACGAGACTCATCAGGAACCCACAAGCACTAGTCACATTCATTATGGCATGCCTGATATCCCTGCACCCGATCTGGCACATTATGTTGAGTCAAAAATTGAACCTAGCACTACGCCTGGGGGAACTTTTATTCCTTTCCATGCGGAGAGATTTGGGAGCACTAGTCACATTACACCTTCCATCCCAGTGGTGGAAGCTACCTCACATGTTCGTCCTAAACCTAGTGTTAGTACTCATATGCGGGTACCAGAATCGAGATGAGTGACCATAGGGAACACCACTTACATCCCTTCACATTTCCCTTCGTCCTCGAACCCTACTCCTTCGAAAAAAAAATTGACAACCCTTCCTCCCCCTCATTCACATGATCCTTTGGGCCGGAATATCGCTAATATCCACGTTCGTATTGCGACTACTTGCACGATAGGATCTCATAGTCAAGTACCTCCCATTGTCTTGAGAGGTCATATTCTTGTTTCTGGATCATCTAATGGTCCATCACAAGGAGTTCCCCATATCCCTAACTATGGAGCTTCTCATGGGACATCCCATGGAACACCTTATGGAGATTCTCATTGACACTCTTATGGACCGTAGCATGGACAGAACTATCAACCCTATGGGTACGGGTATCGACAACCTACTTACTTTTCAAATTATGGCTTTGTAGCACCGCATAGTCAAGGTACACCACATCATAATGCTTCCATGCAGCCCTATACGGGTCAAATGGGAGGAGGATATTATGGCCAAGGCCATGGTATTTATAGCAATCAGCCTTACATGAACCAGAACTATTAGGGAGCATGGCATAGACTAGCTCAACCTAGGATCCCTTTCCTCGCAACATTGAAATTACCTGACTTATAGAGACTTATGAACGATCTGGTATCTCATGACCCAGCTTGGTTGGTCGTCCCTAACAAGCTTCCTTCAGACATTCCCAAATTCGAGGGAAAAGCTAGAGAAGATCTTAGTGAGCATGTCACTACTTTTCACCTTTGGTGCTCTTCCGATTCCTTACACGATGATTCAATCTATTTGAGGCTATTTCAATGCACCCTCACCGGGCCTGCAGCGAAATGATATATAGAGTTACCAAGGGGGGCATTCATTTTATTCGATGACCTTTCCATGAATTTCATCAATCACTTTCAGCTACCCGTGCATTACGACGTTCGTACAGAACTCTTGTCAACATTTCAACAAGACAAAGCCACACATATCTTGGATCATATTTCAAGAGTGTCATAGACGGAAGCGGTTGATTAAATCCTTTATACCACTGAAATTTCTCCTTTAGTGGTTCCTCAAGTCATTGTTACCTTACATCACAAAGGATATTTCTACATTCGGAGTCCAAAACAAGGAACAATCAATCTTTAGGGCACAAGAGTTGGATCATGATCTACACTCAATCCTGACTTTTGTATGAGATTATACCTAACACTCCGTGATCTAGTTTCGATCCCAAAATCAAGCCTGGACCACATGACGATGGAATTGTGGGTTGTACAAGTGCCAAACCTGCGGATTTGGTTGTGAAACAAGTGAGCCAATTGTCTATTAATCAATCCGCATGGGGACAAGCCACGGATTCGTCTCAACCCACTCAAATGGAGAGTGTACTTTCTGTGCAATCGTCGGACCAGAAGGGTAACCAGCAACCCGGAAGGAATAAGAAAAAGGGTAAAAATAATCATAAGGGTGGGAACAAGAACAAAAATGCTAATTATAATGACAAGAATGCTCGTAATCATGGGGGGGACAAGCAGTCTAAACGTAAGGTAAAGTTTCCTTGCAAGTTGTGTAAGGAGGACCACCTCACTCACTTGTGCCCTCATATGGAAGATGCCTCGAGATTCATAGCACGGGGCCCAGTTGTGCTAACTAATATTTAACCCCATAATTAAAATATGAACTTGAGGACCATTGATCCTCATTATGCATCGGGTGGAGATCAAAATCCATTGGAAGTCAATACTAGTCACGGTTGCATCAACACGGTATGTGCTACTAAGGTTGTGACTCATGCAAAGGATTATGGTTTGTCACAACCAAACCTTGGAAAAGAACACGCTCCACCTGAGAGCCCTTTGCGTATCGAAAACCCTATGGATAAACCTGAAGTTGCACCTTTATTTCCTAAGGGAGTCCTAAAGCGTTCGAGGCACAATCCTAATGCCTGAGCCACCTAGAACTATTCTGTTGTCAAGGATTTGGGCCAAACTCCTTGTGTGATGTCTGCGCTTGAAGTACTTCAGAGTTGTCCTCCGCAAAGGAAATCCTTGCTTTCTTCTCTTGGGGTTAAAGATGATAACTCTTCTTCTGTTATCAAATTTGAAACCATGGGACTGTAGCCTCACTTTCCTTACTACGTGTCTCTTTTGATTCATGTAGAGTGTCTTAATATGACCGTCAAACACATTGTGATTGATGAAGGCATTGTTGCTTCTGTGATGTCTTTGTCATGTTGGAAGGGTTTGGGTTCTCCTTAGTTGTCTCAATCTGCTACTATGTTGACTGCTTTTGGTGGTAGATCATTTCAGCCGCACAGGATTCTTCCTTCTCTTAAAGTCCAATTGGGAGGGAAGACCGTCGCGATCGAGGTCGAGGTGGTTGATGTGCCCCTTGACTACAGTATTTTGTTGGGCCGGAATTGGATGTATAGTATGCAAGTTGTAGCCTCTTCTCTCTTTCGAGTGGTATGCTTTCCATTTAATGGGAAGATCGTTACGATTGATCAGACATACTTCCATAATCAGAGTGTTAGTGCATCATTGGGAGCTTCTATCCCGATTATCGATCATTCTCAGCCGGCAACTAAGAGTGTGGGTGTGGGTATGTATCCGTCTCTCATGGGAACCTTTAGCTATCATGCACCCATTCTTATGATCAAATCTAGTTTTGGTTGGGATTCATCCTCGTTGAAGTCATTGTAATTTTGCACTACCCATATGGAAGATCATTGGATTCTTCCTTCACTGAGTCCTTTGAATGGACCTATCGAAACGGATGTGCCATTTCCTGCAACAATGATAGCATATCAAGCGAATCTTGATTGTGTTGTAGAGCTTGGTCCTTCCTCTTCCCGGATGGAGGAGGAAGACCTGTATGTGCTACCTGCATGGGTAGTTGAGTCCTCTCATGCACATGATTTCCTCAATGATGTTTTTCCATCGGATGAATCCATTATTGAGGCCATGTATGGGGTTAAGCCACCTTGGGAAGAGTTACATCATCGATGATATTTTCTTCCCGAGCTTGACCGTATGGAGCGTGAAGACTTTAGGGATATTCTTAGTGAGAGTATTGGTAGTCCCGTGGTTCCATTGAGCTCTCCTAGTAAGATGGCTGATGGGAACATGGCAAATTTATCACCTACTATTCCTATCAATATTTCTCGCTATCCTAGAAAAGTTGACAACGTCTACATTGGGGTGGATTGTTCCCCTTATGAGATCAAGGAGTATACCGAGCTATTTAAAGAGTTTCATGACATCTTTGCTTGGTCATATGAAGAAATGCCAGGTATTGACCCTCGTATTGTCTAACATGAGATTAAGACCTATCTGAATGTGAAGCCGGTTTGACAATGTTTGCATGCGGTGAATCCTAAAAAAGCACCCACTATTAAGGCTGAGATAGAGAAGTTGTTAAAAGCCGGTTTTATCTATCCCGTTCCCTTGATGGAGTGGGTTTTAAATCCCATTTCAGTTTATAAGAAGCAAGGAGTGATCCATATATGCACTAATTTTCTTGATTTAAATCGTGCTTGTCCTAAGGATAATTTTCCCACACCATTTATTGATCAAATTTTGGATGAGTGTGCGGGAAGCGAGGTATTCTCCTTCATGGATGGTTTTTCTGGATATAATTAGATTCAGATCAAACCCAAGGATCAACATAAAACTGCATTTATTTGTCCTTGGGGTACTTTTGCATATCGAAAGATGCCTTTCGGTCTTAAAAACGTCGGAGCTACATTTCAGTGGGCTATGACCTTAATTTTTCATGATCTCAAAAAAATTATTGAAGTGTATTTGGATGATCTTGCTGCTCATTCTCATCTAAGAGTGTGGCATCCATACCATTTGAGATTAGTATTCGAAAGATGTCGCCATTACCAGGTTAGGTTAAATCATCATAAGTGCATCTTTTACGTAACTGTTGGTCGCTTGCTAGGGTTCATTGTATCCAAGAAGGGTATAAGAGTCGATCCCTTAAAGGTGGAGGTAATACTTCAATTGTCTCCCCCGCATAATATTAGACATCTTCAGTGTTTGTAAGGCATGGCAAATTTCTTGCGGAGATTCGTGGTTAATTTTGGCAATTTGACTAAAGGATTTATGCGTCTTTTAAATAAGGACACTACTTTTTGTTGGGATGAGCGAGCCCAGGAGTCCTTTGATGCTCTTAGGCGAGCCTTAGCATCATCCCCCGTGATTAGTGCACCTAACTATAGCCACAATTTTTTTATTTATGTGGACGCATCCAGGGAGACGGTTGGTATAGTTTTGGTTCAAGAGGATGAGGAGCTTCGTGAGCATGTCATATATTATTTGAGCCAAAACCTTGTTGATGCAGAAATTCGTTATTCCCATGTGGAGAAACTTGCTTTAACCACCGTTCATGCGGTTCATAGATTGATACATTACATTCTCCTTCGCCAGACCTTGGTGGTAGCTCATGTCAAGCCATTTCAATTCGTCCTCACTAGAAGGATGATCGGGGGAAAATACAATAAGTGGATTGTTATTTTGCAAGAGTTCGATCTCGAATTTGTTTCAGTGAAATCAAGGAAATCATTGATCTTTGTGGAGCTCACATCTTATTTTCCAAGTGTGAAGGAGGAGGAGGTTTATGAGGATACATTTTTTGATGAGCATACTTTCCTTATCTGAACTTTGGACCCATGGTATGGGGATATCATCATATATTTGCAAACGTTGAAGGTCCCTACTCACCTTTCACGAGATGAGCGACGACGATTAAGTCATGTAGCTAAGAACTACCTTATAGTGGATAACACTTTGTACCACCGTGGAGTATATTCCATTTTACGTTGTGTTTAACCCATGATGAGGCTGAGGTTTTGCTGAACGATTTCCACGGAGAGGCATGTGGTGGTAATTTATTTGGGCTTTCTACAGCCCAAAAAATCTTGAGAGCGGGATATTTTTGGCCGTCGATCTTCAAAGATTGTGTCTATGTAGTCAAGAAGTGTCACCCTTTCCAGGTGTTTGCACTCAATATGCACTCGCATCCTGCCCCATTACATCCTATTATCACCATTGGTCCCTTCACCAAGTGGGGGCTTGACTTCATGGATTACAATCCAGCTTCAGCTAGGGGGAATCATCACATTATAGTGGTTGTCGATTATTTCACAAAATGGGTAGAGGCTATTCCCATGATTAAATCCGATGGTGAGACAACCATGCATTTAGTTTTAAACCAAATTATTACTCGGTTCAACATTTCGAAAGAGATTTTCACTGACCATGGTAGGCACTTTCAGAATAAAATGATGGAAGAGTTGGCTTCAAAGTTAGGGTATAAGTAGGAGCACTCCTCTTCTTATTATCCTCAAGTGAATGGATAGGTGGAAGCAGTGAATAAATCACTTAAGTCTATTCTCCAACGAACCATCACACAAAGCAAGACGAATTGGCATATCATGTTATATCTTGCTTTGTGGGCCTATAGAACCATGGTTAATACTGCCACCGGTTTCTCTCCATATCAGCTCGTACATGGGGTGGAGTATGTCTTTTCAGTTGAATGTAAAATCCCTTCATTGAAGCTAGCTATAGAGATTTTACCAGACACTTCCACATTGGAGGAACGTTTGGTCCACTTAGAGCAGCTTGATGAGCAGCACCAAGATGCTTTAGTGGCTCTAGAGGTAAATAAGCGTCGCGTTAAGGTCCAATATGATAATTTTGTCCATCCGAGGAATTTTAGTGAAGGTGATTTAGTCCTTTTGTGGGATCAAGCTAAAGAACCCTTGGGGGCAGGGAAGTATAATCCCATGTGGCATGGTCCTTACGTAGTTAAACATGTGCTAGAGAAGGACGCCTATGAGCTGGTAGATTATGAAGGGACAGCCTTGGCGGAGCCAAGAAATGGGCTCTATCTTAAAAAATACTATGCATGATCTTCAACCAGGGCTGATTGTTGTATATTATTGTACAGTTTTTGAATTGCATAGTTAGGTTTTCTTATGGTGATCGGGTTTGTTGATTAACTTTCGTTTCTTATGGCAGATGTCGATGGAGTCTTCCGCTTACATAGGATTCACTGATGATGCTAGCCATCACACTAAAAACTCAACTTCGGCTGCTTGGGTGATTTATACTCCTACGGGTCAAGTATTGTCTTCAGGAGGCGTATGTTTACGACCTTCTTCGAACAATGTTGTTGAATATAGTTCTGTTACTGAGTTATTGCGGGATGCATTTCACATGGTGTTCTCTCTCTTGAGGTACGTCTTGATTCGCAGTTAGTGGTTTCACAGCTTAACGTCTTGTATTGTATTAGGGATCCAAAATTATTGCGAAGATTCTTACATGTGAGATTGCTAGAACGACAATAACATACATACATGTTTCAATCATTTTTAATCAAGTTGCTAACTCATATGCTAACTATGTGTTAGATTGGCATTTGTTTCATAGACCATAAGCATATCACAAACATACATTTTTACACACATGTAAATAAATAAGATCAATCTTTTTCATTAAACATCCAAAATGTGACGTCATAATACATAAGTGTCATAATACAAAATTGGGGCTTCCAAGCCACCAAAATATAATACATGGTAGTACAAAAATAAATACTCTCAGGTCTCTAAGCTTGAGGAGGAGGAGGGGGGTTCTGATTGTGGTAGCACACCACGGCCCTAGCTAGCCATCGAAATAATTGAACCCATGCTTGTGGTACACCAACCACCTAGCACTGCATGGCCTCAAGAAATTCCTCGACTTGCGCCATGGGTACCCTGTGTGTTAAGTGTACAAAGTTTGTGTGGATGCTTTGGAGCGTCCGCTCCACATCCACACCCATGATGTCGTCTCCCCTTCCCCTTCATCTATGATGAGGGAAACCATCAGGTCACCATGGTCCAACATCTGCATACACATGACAAATGGTCACTATGTGTCCTCACACCAAAACATGTCTTTTGAGTCAATATATCAAATAACACAAAAAAAATTAATAATTCAAAAAACTTAAAAAGAGATTTTGGGATTCGTTACCTATATCGCCATATGCCGCTCCCAGTGGTAGGGGCATGTCCGGATTTCCCTGGAAATCTATCCCTACATTGGGGTAGTCATCGATGGCAATGATTTGTTGCCACCACCATGGAAAGAAGTCCACTGGGTATGGGTTAGCCACCGTACCTCCGCCCAGTCTACACATAACATTTTCCCAACATCATTGGACTGGATCTTGAACTCCGTGTGGAGAAAATGTCCACTCTAGGGCTTAGCCCCGGTACATGCTCATTCTGCTACCAAAACCGAATTTTCTCACCCTTCCCATATTGTATTCACTGAGTTGTTGCTTCATGTTACTCAACAACGCAGTGCTCCAGTCATACACTGTGGGTCTCATACACTCCACCGCATAGAACATAAATGGCCACGAGGCCTGGTGGAGTGAAGCTAGTCTGGCTATCCTGTCGAGTGCCAATAGTATGGCCTTCAGTCCCAGCACTTGGATTGAGTTTTTCAGGATTTGACTCCCAACCTTTTTCATGTCTGGAAATTAGTACACCACAATGTACTCATCAATAGTCAGACCACCTCCTGGCCCGTGAGATTGGATATTTACCACCTCTCCTCGTCGGGATAATCCAGTGATAAAGTATATGTCCTCAATCTCTATACTGAGAAACATCCTGTCAATGTGAAAAGACTCAGAGTCTGGATCCCAATAATCCACTAGCATTTGTAGGAGTCTTGGTTTGGCCCTCATGCTACCAAGACACCAAAACTTATACAAACTGCATGCACGTAGAGCTTGTAGGGCCATTAAGTCACCTTGAACAGCCTCTTCTACATCACCATGTTCCCTCTCCCTCCATTCTAGAACCATCCTGCACATAAAACATGATTTTTAATCATTATTTTCCTTAAAAATCCTTATTCATGGCTGCATACGCGACTGTTTGCAAAACAACCGCATATGTACATGGTTTTGGGAGGGTTTTCCGCGTATGGCCATCCCTATACACGAAAAAAAAAAAAAAAACCCGATATTTGCGTGGGCCAAAATGCCTACTTTATATTGGTCTATAAAATGAAATTGACCATGGAAACTTCAAAAATTTGCATGAAATGGGAAGAGGAGGACATGAGTTACCTAGAACAAACGGTGTCGAATTTCACTAGACAAGGCTCCCGGAATTTGCGTCGGAAATTTTGAGCTCAAATGGGTAAAAATTTCAAATGATATGGAATTTTTGAATTTTTTACTATTTATAGAAATTTTTTGAAATTTTTGAAATTTTTTACCCACTTTCTATAGTTTTTGACCATTTCTGACCGTTTTGGACCGTTTTGGACTAATTTGATGATGTAGGAGTCCATTTTGAGCGCGGTTTAAATGTAGTTTTGACCCGTTCGTGCCAATTTCAGGTATAATGTCTAAACTAGCATATAGGTTAGGTTTCACATCAGTTTGCACTTTCCATGACTTTATGATCGTTTCATTATAACCTTAGGTACGAACACATTCTATCTTGTCATGAAACCTTCTTGTTTCTTTTAGAAGTGACATGATGTGAATGGTAGAGCTTGACCATACATGGGTGCCCTAGTTAGCTCTTGTTTTGCATTTGGTGCCCATGCCGACATTTTTCCTTTAGGGTGTAGGAGTCCTTTGTATAGTATCGCCATGACTTTGCGCAAGAGCCTCATACTCCTCTTGATCTTTTTGTTGGCCTTTTTCCCCATGACTCCCTTATGTCAAGTTCTAATTGCATTATTATGAGTTTTTCTTGCCTTATTGAGCATTATGTCGGCTTCCCTGACTTTGATTATCAGCCATATGGCCCGAGCTTGTCTCATGTCTAGCCAAGTAGAGCCATTTTACATATCTTTTGCAGCTTGATTCCCCATTTTTTACCTGGAGGGGACTTTCCCCCGAGTGTCATTATCCTACACATGTTTCCTTGCATTGAGCATAGATATGTTCCACTGCTTGGAACTAGTTTGTTTGCCCCTTGACACTCGTCTCCTCCTAGTCTGTAACTATAAAGCACTTTTATTCTTTTTCAAGCTTTTTAAAATATTTGAAAAAGTCCAAAAAAAATCAAAAAACCAAAAAGCCGGACAGGAAAAGATGTTATCTTTGGCAGCAGTCGAGGCATGTTGCCTTCAAACAGAGCACTGTATATCACATCCGTTTGTTGGGTTAATAGTTTGACTTAAGGAGATGTACTCATTTCTCTAAGTTTATCTCCACCGACTGGTTAAGCCTCCAGTCCCTATGGAGCCTCTGTCGATGCCTCTTGTGTCGCGGAGATGTCCCAGTTTTGTATATTGAGTCTATGCTGCCTACATTTAGTCACCATTCACCTTTATGCTCTTGTTCAAAGGAAGTTGAAACCTAAGTCGGCCATTCCTCAATTCTCTTGACTTTGCATGTCGGCCATTCCTGATACTGATATTGGTTCGTGCACATTATGATCGAGTCCTTCCACATTATACAGCTTTTTTGAGTACCTCGTGTTGGATGATGGGGGATTCCTTAATTCCCTCCTTCCAGTGGATTTCACCCCATTGACTTCAGATCATTTATTATAGGATAGGAGTCTAGAGTCATTTTGAGTGCCTTGAGACTTGCAGTCATCAATGGCAGGTTCTCTCGCCATCGACAGTTTTTGGGAATACATCAATGTCCCCTGATTGATGGATTCTTTCAAGTGTTCAACCTCAACACATTTATTCACACTTGTTAGTTTGCACTCTAGTACCTTGATTCCCATTTTCATTATCGGTGGGTAATCTCATGTCTGTTAACGGTATACATCAATGACCGGTAATCAAATGATGGACTACTATGTTGGACCTCGACACCTCTATTCACATAGTAGGACATGTACTCATAGCAGGATTGTGTAGAAGACCTTCCAAATTGGTGGCATTTCATATATGCTACCTCCTTGATCATGCAAGTGTTCATGAGATTTCAGCTCTCGTGACTTGACTCCAGTGTATGTCAGATATCTTCAGCCATTATGGAGATCTTGATCCATTGTATATCTTCATCTTTCATGGAGATCACAATTTTGTATATCTTCATCATGGAGATTCTAATCTATCTATATTGTATGTGGTGATGACCACACATGTCATATTTTGTATCATGCCTATTCATGGCCATTGTACTCTTATGTATCCGGGACTGCTGTATGTACTTGCAATCATGTGCAGAGTTTGGTTATTATATTATATTGTTGGATGGCTGGTTTTTCCACCTAGTTCTTCATCACTCCACTTCTGGGATGGACTTATAATGTATTTCGGCCATCGTATCACCCCTCTGACCTCACACATTAGGGGGCATCTGTTACAGCTGACTTTATCGCACATGGTGGATCACACATTTATGGCCTTCCATGTCCCTCTGCAAATGCTTTAGACCCCATGGACCATTTTTGTACCTTTGATGTTTCCAATATCATCCCTAAAAACATGCATTATTTTCCATACACAACTTCTAAACCTATTATCGCGTATATACACGGATATGACCCTTAAACCCGCGTACATCAGGATGTGTGCAAAAGGCCAATTAGTTTTAGAGTTTTCCTTGATGTGGAGCCAAGTCACTTGTCTCTTGGCCTTCCATATGCCTTGAGATCGCTCAGATTTGACCTTCCATTACCCCATTGAGGCACTATATAAGGAACCCTTTGGATACATTGAAAAGGGGGAGGAATTGAAGAGCAAGAAAACTATAGTCCATTGTTGCTGGAGATTATACTTGAGTCTGCATCCCTTTGTCCCTTGTAGCACTTTGTGGTCTTCCCAAGCTTGACTTTACTTGTGAGCTTACTATCGAAGGATGGAGGATTGAAGTGGTGGAGGCCCAGGTGGAGGACTCAGTTTCTCTGGTTCGCAGACGTGCCGACAGAGGTTGTCATTCTTGTAATCTCTGATTTATATTAATAGAAATATATTTTTTTGTCCAATAATGTGTATTTAAATGAATATTGAATCCATGGATGATTTTAAATGCTTATATGTTATTGATTATATATGCTAGAGTAGGTCTAACACAATTATATAGCATGCTTGTCTTGTTTGCTGATTGTTGAGAGAACAAATTGCTAACACAAGTGAGATTGGAAAATCTCAATGGGGATCTACATCAACCATCCAGAATAAGGTATGTTTTGAGATCCTTTAGTGTTATATTTTTATTTCTCTTGCATATTGGGAAGGGATTGATTTCTGCGGTTACTTTGTCTGTTGTGGTACCCCAAGCCATAGGAAGTTTTCTCTGTAACAGAACGCACGTAGCCTTATTTTTTGACCATTTTATCTCGTCGTTTTGGTCCTTTAGACAAATTGCATTATGTTTTAATTGATTGATGTATTGTAACCATTATTCATCCTAATCACCTTGTAATCACCATTCCTCTGTTGTCTTCCAGCTTTGAATCCTTATCCCCTGAACCGCATTATGAGATGCATCCTCTAACATGAAATACCTTTATTATGAAGACCTTCCAAAAGAGGATCATATACCTTATAAGATATATTGCAACCAATCCAAGGGTCCATACCCACCTTCATCTTGTTTCCTTATCCAATTTTCCAAGTAGCCTAGATTCCTAAACTGTTAAATACTCTGACCGGTCTTTTCCACATGTTGGATGCCCCTTTAGAAGACTTTCAATCCTGTTTGATCTAGGGTTCAAGTCTCTACTCTCTAAGTATTTTTCTTTCATCGCTTTCCCCCACGGCCCATTATTAAACATAATCCCCCATAGGGTTTGTTTTTCCAATGCTTGACTTAAAACATGCAGGTTTTTGAATCCCCACCCTCTTTATCCCTTTGGTTTGACAATCCTTGATCATTTGATGAGGGGTATACCTTCAACTTATTTTTTACCTATCCATAAAAAACTAAAACATTTTCCATTATCTTATCTAGAATACCTTTAGGAATACAAGTAATGGATAGCCAATATACTATAATGCTTTCTAGAATAGATTTAATCAATACTAACCTTCCCCCTTAAAACAACTACCTAAAAACCAACAAGTTATTCTTTCCTCTTCCTTTTTAACTAGCCACAACCAATATTCTTGTTTGTAGGCATTTGGATTAAAAAAAACTAATTACTTTAACCCTTTATTAAAAATATCAATCTTCACAAGAAATAGATAAGATATGTGTAATGTCCCAATTTTGACCCTGGACTCTATCAACTTGTGGTTATGTAAAGGTTTTGTATACGCAATGTATAAACCCTAGCGTGGATCTCAAGGCCAAGACCTCGCTAGTGAATAAGTGGTTTCTAAAGACAAGTGTTATATTTTGTTTTCAAAACTATGTGCCAACAAGCCATGGGATGATCTGGATTTATGTGAGAATGAAATGAAAGATCAGATATAACATCATAAACACAAACATTTTGCAATGAAAATAGAGATACAATAAACACATATTCTATTAAATGGCAGAAATAGAACAAACTGTAAATACAATATCTAGAATGGGGGTAGCTATCTATAAGAAGAGATGTGTCTACTACACTCATATGCTCCAAGCTGAATACAAAATGAGGCCAAAAGGGCCTATTTATAATAAGAATGAGGGCGAGAACCCCAAAAGTCCTAAACATAACCCTAGAGGATGAATCGTCATAAAGTTTGTGGCCGCAAGGTGGTTAGTTGAACAATCAACATTTTGGGGTCATAAAGTTTGCAAACGATCTTTGATTTGGGAACTTGATAGCCTGTTGCAACCATTTGGCCCCCCAAATCACCAAAAAACATCGTTTATGGATTCAAAACAGCCCCGAAAGTTTGGGACCCAAAAAACCGTAGAAAAATAACTAGGAAACTGCCACAATGGACAACTGTTTTGAGCCAGTAGAATAGATGGGTGGCCACCGATATCCATCTGGATCATGAGAAATGTAAAAACATGTAAATATTTATATATATAATACAAATATAATGTTCAAGGTTGGATATGGAGGCAACATGAATACGGGGCTATGCTACCCACTAGGGAGAGGTAAGGGGGTATGGGATGTGACCATTGCTACCATGTGTTATTATGAGAACTCCCAGTCCATAAATGGAAAGAACCACTACATTAATTTCCCTTTTTTGAATTTAGTAAGTATATGGATTGGCGTCTGGGTGGAAGTTCATGAGTTAATGAGTTTGAATGCATGATGTGGAAAGGAAAATAATTGTATGTTGCTTACCGGTTAAGACCTTGTACGTGGAAGTGTGGTCTAGGGGATCTCCTTGGAAAAGGAATTTGATCCCCATTCATTAGACAAACTCACCCTTGCGCATTCAAGCTTTGTGGGAAGGATAAGAAAGAACCGAGTATTACAGCATGATTAGAATTTCCCAGTATCTCATCTTGCAGTAGTGAACCAAACTAATCTAAAGCAATGGACACCCTATGAGGGAATTGTGCATATGAGTTCAAATTAATTGGGAACTACATACTGATATGAATTAGAGGTTGGGAAATTTGGGATTTACTAGCTTAATAAAACTAGTGAAAGACAAAGTCTGTAAAGTTAGCAGTCTGTACCTTTCTATGCCCACCCTGAAGAGAGTTGTAGGGAATAGGTCCTGAGGGACTGTGTAGCAGAGAAGGGACTCTTCCTTTTGTTGGATGTGGGAGGTATTGTGTGTTCCAGGACTGGTTCAACTAATGGAGATGCTTGAAACTATGTAGATGAGTGCAGTGGCTTACCATTAACCTCTCTTTTGATCCCCTATGTGCTTGATATAACCCAGTAGGAAACTGGATTAGCAGGAGTGAATGTGAGTGAGCTTGTATAGTGTCTCTCTAGTGGATATCCTAAACCAGCTCGATGGTGGTCTCTGAGTGTTGAAAGAAGATAGGTCGGGCAGAGACCTATGATTGGGTGGAAATTGAAAGATAAGTATTATGTTGTGCTTGAATTGTCCAATTAATGTTCATGAATGCTTAATTTTATTGTATGTGAATGCAATTTGGTTTATGTGATAAACAATTAATTATGCATGTCAAATGGACAAAATTGCAAGTTTCATTGTTGACTGAAAAGGTTATACGTAGCTAAGAATGTGTTATCTACGTAAAGAGTTTAATTCGTGTTAAGTCAATGTAGAAACGACTGCATGTTGCATGAATTGCACTGGTTAAAGTGTTCGGCATGCCTGTTTTACATTTTAGTTGCATTTGCATACATTTTCCTTAGTTGCAAAGTTGTAAATGAGAAGGTGAGGCTTGCATGCACGCCATAGATAGGCGTTGAATTAGGTTTTGAGTTAACCGTTGAATCGAAGGGAACATGGTTGCAATTCAATAGCTGACAATGCTTACTTAAACCTGAGAATCGTAAAGTTTCCATCGTCTAATGGCTGAATCGATGCACAGGACCAAAGTGATAAATTTGGCTAAGTGTTGCCCTATGAATATTGGAGCAATATCGATCGTCGACCATTGTGCTAGATTAGATCAGAGTTGTTAATTCTGTGTCGATGTTGTGGAGTTGATATCGGAATCAGTGTGAAGTTCTGAAAGATACATTTGAATAGAGGTCGTGTAATGGTTCTGACTTCGAAATCCTGAGGACGGTAGCGTCAGAGTCGAAACGTCGAGATGTTGTTAGTTGGAAGCAGCTATGCAACGTCGAATTCCGATTGGAAATGTTGGAAACATCGTAGTTGGGAGGTCAGAGGGTGTAGGTTGTAGGTTGGAAGACACGTTGTGCATTTCGATTTTCGACTGCTGATGTAGGGGCATCAGAGTCGGAAAGTCAGGGAGGTTTGTTAACAAATAGTTTGGGTGTTTTCTATTTTTGATTCCTGATTAGAGTTGGAATGTTGGTGAGGTTTCACAGGTAGATAGCTTCGTTCTCCCGATTTCCACTTTTGACTTCAGTGTACGGAAGAGTCGGGATCAGAGGAAAAAAAGTCCGGGTGGTGGAAATAGGCAGTATGGAGGGATTAGAACCCTATTACCCAAGGATTAAGTTGTTAATCCACCTTGTGTATGAATTTTAATATTTATGAGTGTGTATGAGTTTTAATATTTATGGAGTTGGAACAAAGTTTATGGGGCATAAATTGGGAGCTCATTCTTGTGGATTATTATTTCAGACATCATTTAGGTCAAAGAAACGCATATCAAAGTGATAACAATGGAAGAAAATTCTAAGTTGAGTCGTTTTAAGAGTTTTCCGTTGCATCCAAATGCCACCGAGGTGATTGGGGACATTACAATGTGTGCCTTTCCAAATCTTCACCCATGCCATGGAAAAAAAGACATTATTTATGTCTCCACATTTGAGGATTTGCAATAATAATATATAATTAATTTATAGTGTTTTTCTACCTTAGAGTGCCTCTTCCAAAGAGTAAAATGTCATCGACAAATAGAAGGTGAGTGACATTTATATTTCCAACAATATTTACCCTTCTGACGAACCCTTCTCTCTTTTCCTTTGCTACTAGTCTACTTAGAGCCTTAGCTACAAATAAGAACAACAAAGAGGACAGGGTGCATCTTTTCCTAATACCCATAAAAGCCAAAAAGAAGCTTGATGGAAAGCCATTAATTATAATTGCAAAATTTCTTGACTTTAGAAACCCCATAATCTATTCGACGAATTGATTATTCAACCGATTTTGCAACGGAACCAATTTAAGAAACAACCAATTGACTTTATCATAGGCTTTTGATAAGTCTATTTTCATTAACACCACATACTTGTTTCTAGATTTAATTGAATGGAGCTCCTCTTGCGCTGCCCATACAACATGAATCTAATAGTTTAAAAAAAAAATTGTTCCTCTCAAATAGCTCTAGACATGTAATAATTCAATCAATTTTCTATGATCTTTGAAACAATTTGGTTTATAAAATTGCAAAGGGAAATAGGCATGAAATCTTCAAAAGATACAAGGTTATTCTTCTTTGGGATCAAATCTATAAAGGTGGTATTCATGGCCCTAAACACTTTTCTTAAGACTCTTGATTCCTTGAATACTTGAAGTAAATCCTTTTCTTAAGACTCTTGATTCCTTGAATACTTGAAGTAAATCATTGTCCAGAAGCTCATAAATCCTAGATAAGATTCTACCATCCAACCATCGGGACCTGGACATTTTACCTCCTTAAAATACTTCAAAACATATTTTGGTTCCTCTTTGCTAACCGTGGAATCCTTATTTGCATTCATATCATCATCAAAAATCTTGGGAAAGATCCTGACAACCTTCATGATTTTCCCAATATTTGAAGTGTCAATTTCTTTGAATAGAGTTTGGAGATGGAGTTTTCCTGCATTAGTTAATTCTTTGAAAGAAGTAATCATGGTCCCACATGGACCATCTAATTCCCAAATAGTGTAACTACTTTTTCTGTAAGCTGCATATTTATGAAAGAAAGTTATATTATTGTCACCCTTAGCTAACATGATGGCTCTTCTCTTGAGCCTCCACGTTGCCTCATCCATCTCAAAGATCCCTTTCTTTTTGCTTTCTAAATCTTTAAACATTCATGACTCTTCTTTCTAAAAATCCCCATAATATTTATGATCGAAAAGCTCATGTAATGCTTCCTCCACATCTTTCAAAGGCCTTTTGATTTCCTTTTCCCATTCAACAACCAATTTTTTGAAATGAACTAAGTTCATGGAGAACTGAAGCATTGCATAATCACCTGAGGATAGGCTCATACTTGTAGTTTTTTTGGATTATTTCTCTAAAATTGTCCTCTTTTAACCATGAATGATTAAATTTGAAGGTTGCTAGTGGCTTAAGGTCCATCTCTTCCATCTGCAATAGAATTGTCAGGTGGTCTGAGATCCCTCTGAACCATACCCAAGATTTATATTTGTTGACTTCCTCCAATATTCTTTCAACAACAAGAAATCGGTCTAGTATTTTTGATATCTTGTCCATATCACTTCTGGTGTTTCTCCAAATAGGGACCACCTTCTTGGGCTCAACATCCCAAATTTAGTCTTTCAAAAAACTGAAAAAAAAAATATATATATATATCCAACAAAGGAGTTTGTTGTGGTTTCCTCTCCCCATACTTCTCTAGAATTAAGTTTAGGTTAATATCACCGCCTACCATCACATTATCCTTTCTAGGTCTTGTTGATCTTTTAAAGCTTCCCAATATTTCTTCATAGATATTAGTAATCTTGAAAACCTTGTCTAAATAATTTACCTTCCCTTCTAAAATAATGCCTACAGAGAGACACAGAATATTAATGGCATCAAAACAATCATTCCATCCAATCACGAGACCCCCTAATAAATCTTAGTCATCATTAGAACAAAAAAACCACTTCTTCAAAACAAAAGTATTTCCATATTTTTGGAGCCTAAACACTTCCTTTTCTGAAACATAATAACATTTGGTTTATACATCGAGAACCATCGTTTGAGGGAACTCCGAACTCTCTTACATTGAAATAAAGAATGATCATGGGGGAACAATCTTTTGGGAATTTTCTACTCCAGGAACCCCCTTAATTGTTAATTGTTTTCCTTCCTTCATCTTTTTGGACACTTTCTATTGTTCCTCTGAGATATGTGACTTTATCCCATTGGAAAAAGGTTTTGAAACAATTGTAGCAATCCCCCCCTTCACCTCTTTTCCTCCTTATATAGATCTAGGTTTTTAGGGACAAAATTTGTAGTTTTAAGAAACAGTAGAATTCAAGGAAGAATCAATGACCAAAGGCTCATCTCCCAACCCAGAGGATAAAACCCCACCTCCTTTTTGATCCATACTTTGAGACCCTGATAATACTGAAGACGTGTATATTTTCCTTGTAGATGGAGAAACATGAGGTAAAGGAGGGCCCCTATTGGAAAGTCACCTTCCTTAATTCCATCATTCAAGAGAGACAAGACATGATTTGTGGGAGTCTTACCTTGGCATTCATCTCTGTCATTCGAAATCGGGCACTAATATTCCTTTTCCGAGTTGAGGAGATACCCATAATACCTTCTTGTTGTTGGTCCAAAGTCATATTAGCTTTGGATTCATGTGCTTTATCTAGATTGGTGAGGTCAACCTTTGGGACCTTTGGAGTTGGAATGTCCACTACCTCATATTTCTTCACCCAAACTTTTGGCTTAAATTTCTGATGTTGTTTTTGTGATTTACAATCCCTCCACAAGTGACCAAGCTCATGACACTTCGAAAAACAAAAGGAAACCTTCTAGTAATAAATTTTTGAACCAGCAATGCATTACCTTTGGATATTTCAATATCGACTAAAAGACCATCCATGATGTCAACTTGTACTAGAACTTGAGACATTGTTTTAGCCACTTGTACTTTTACCATCATGGAAGACCATTTATTATGGAACCTGGTCCATCATGGAAGACAATGCATGATGTCAACTTGTACTAGAACCCGAGCCATCATGTAAGACCATCCATGATGTCAACTTGTACTAGAACCCGAGCCAATGTTTTAACCACTTGTACTTTTATCATCATGGAAGACCTTCCATGATGGAACCCAAGCCATCATGGAAGACCATACATGATGTCAACTTGTAATTATTCATGCAATGTTGTATAGAAAGTTGACATTTCCCTAAGGTGGTAATGTACCACTTGTTTATATACATAAAAATTACATGGTTATTTTATGATTTAATTTAAATTTATCATTATATTTATGTATACATGGTTTTTTCTTCCATGATGTAAAATTGATTGAATGTTTATGGGTAATTTTTTTCTTTCATGGTGTGAATTAATGTTAATGGGATATTGTCTTTATATATACTTTTTTTTGTATTCATGATTATAAGGCTATAAATTAAACTTATATTGATCATCATTATTATCAATTTTTTTATTGTAATAATAGTAATTACTAAAATAATAATAAATTTAATAAAAACAATTAAAGTATCAATAACAATTGAATTAATAACATTGTTTTTTTCTTGGTAAATTGTCTCGGGCAAACCTCTTTTCAACGATGGTACTTAGGGTAAACCCTAGATTATTTAGGGCACAAGGCCAAGTCAACAATAGGGCGTGAAGTCATTACAACAATATATTTATGAGCTTAACATGTCACTTACAGAAATAGAACCTACGTGAGGAGGATAAGACTCCATTCCATAACCACACGATATAGATCCAATTAACAAATTAATAATAATGATGACAATGATAATAACTAATAATTAGATGTTGATGATTTATCTAAAATGCTCATAATCGTTGGGAATTGGTACACATTATAAGAGTTAAAAATGATGAACATTCAAAATATTACCATCTTCCTCTTCAAAAGTATCTCAATCCCAAGAATGTTGTTGTTTCTTGCTTGCTATATATGACGTTTTAAAAACGACTATTATTCTTCTTTAAAAAAAAAATTATCATCATCACCATCCTCATTATTATTTATTAATAATAATTAATAAAACTTAAATTAATAAACATAATCAAATTATTAATAATCATTAGGTTGCAACTTTGATGCTAAAACAATGCAATTTTGATGTTATTATGACTTAAGTTTGACGCAATTTGGTCGAACACAATGCACTTGTGATGCAATAGGACACAATTTGGATGTTGATTTGACACAAAACAACTCTAATATGAAGTTATTACGATGAAAAATGGATTAATAAGGATGTAGACATGACAATTAATACAAACATGATTGATGTAATATGATGCTCAAAACAGTGACAAATATTATTCTCAAAAGAGCGAAAAATATGATGAAAATTTTACTCAAAAGTTTTGTATATCAATGCTTGTATGACACAAGTAAAATGCAAATATGACACCCAATATGAAATATCAGTTCTCAGATCGACATATGAAAATGCTAATGTGATGCAACATACACAATTTTTATGCAAATGCTACACACATGTAATTTCCAATGTTTTTACAATGATACGAGGTGCAAAATAACACAAAATTGGTGTAAACCAACTCTTTCTGTGGTATTTTCATCGCTAAGATAACACCTTATAGGGAGCACATTGAAAAAGGCAATGATCCGTTGACACAAATCACAATGCTCCTTTAGCATTGTGTTTTGCACCATCCCAGTTTGAATTTTTTCTCCAAAAAATGAACTAGGTAACGAAGTTAAATACAACACCAGAGCATCATGCTATAGTAGTGAACATAACCTTTTGCTTGATCTTAACAACATACTGGTAAACAAATCCCACTGTAAAGATGCCCAAAAGTTTCTTTTATGTTTGGATGTACCTATATAGGGCTTTTTGTTTGGATGTATCTATACTGCATTTGTGTTTTTTGGAGTCTTTGTTAGCCAACCTTGAACATAGAGTATGCAAGGTCTTGATGTACTCCAACTACCTAGTCTTTCTTGGGGGGGAATTTGTCCATATCATGTATTGGTCATTGTAGTTTCCAATAGGGTAGCATTCTTCTTTGAGAGCATAAAAAAATACACCCAAGTGGATTGTGTCCCAAATATGTTGCTTAGAGTAAGTCCCACCAATGTTTGACATGTGGACGGGACTTAAGGTGCATGAAAGTGGTATTCTCAAAGTTGGACATTTTTTAATAGAGAAATAAAACTCTTGCTGACTTAACCATTTCTCCAAAGCTTCTACAACAATCTTGCCTTCAAATAAAGGATTGGTTTGTCAAAGTTATTTGGTACCTTAAAAGACATCATACCTTCGAAATGACATCTTATGAAAGGTGCTTCAATTGTCACTGGAAGTTGTCGAAGGTTTTGGGATAACTTATCGATAATATCATTATGTTATCCATCTAGGATCTCCTTGAAAAACACCTTGATGTGATCTCCTACTTCATTGTCTTTCTTTTTTTCCACCGTGGGAGGTTGCTTGGGTCGACAAGAGAAGTCTTCACCTGGATCAGTTCGTTCAAGGCCTAACTCCCTATGTCTTGTCCTCGTCTAGGACATGCATAAAAAAACAACAAATAGTCAATTGCTTTGAAACCACTAATCTATATTATGTTGAGAACAAAATGTTAAAGTATTGTAATTTCGGAATATATTCTATTGTACTTTTGTTATATTCTCCTTCGGAGATGTTATTCCTCCATTCAGAGATGTCCTTGATGTAATTGGTTATGTGGAAGTCATGAGGTAAAACCTCTGTTGTAAGTTGAGGAAATAGTACCCACAATATTAATATATAAAATGTATTTTGTGTCTTCCTAGGTAGGTCGACCCTGACTAGAGAACTTGGCCAACCTACTCAGTTAGTTGAGTCACTCACCTGATGAATAAAATTAGGCGAGGCGCCTCTCTCATTGAGACACACTCACTCAAGAAAGTTTATGAGAGAGAGAAGAACATGTGCGTCAGAAAGAAGAGAAAAACAGTTTTCTAGGTTTTACACTGCTCTGGTTGAGTTCTATACCGAGGAATTTTTGCGAGGTTTTCTCCCTTTTGGTTTCCCCGAGGAAAATTTGTGTCCTCTTGTGTTGATGCACTTGCCTTTATTTCAGTGATCCTTTGCTTATGGTTCTAATTTTATGATGCTAAATGTTTTAGATCTTGTATAACCATTAAAAAAATATAACATGGTATCATATCCACCCTGAAATAAGTCATTGTGCAGTCGAAACACTACTACAGCTACAGCCACTGGAGATTAGGGTTTCATGCTTAAAAACCCTAGAGGGAAAAATATACTCATTTTGTAATTTTTTCTATAACTCAAGTTTGGAGAAGGCTCAGGAGCTAAAACTTTTACAGGACTAAGTAGAAATCCTGTTGTACCTTGCATGAAATTTTCAGCCTCGAATTCTCTATAATATAGGATATATGATTCCTCCAACTCAGGGTTCCGGCCTCTCCTAGAATTCAGCCTTAAACAGGTGACCTAGGTAGAATTTTTATATCTCGGGATAGGAAGGTCCAAATGAAATTTTGCAAGATGTTGTAGATAGGGCATGGAATTTATTTTTTGTGGTCAAAGTTTCAAACCCCAAAGGTGAAACAATGACTCGTGGAAGCCCGTACAAGTGCGCTATGCTTAAAAGTCCTGAAATAAGTCACCGTGGGAAACTTTGCATAAGTCCCACTTGGTGAATCAAATTCTGCTCTAACCTGTGGGGTTGGAAAGAAGATATACCAAGATACTGTAGGACGGAGTTTCATACCTTGAGGAATAGAAACTTTAAAGCTATAGGAGAAACAAGATCAGTCAATTCTGCAGAAGAAACTAGAGAAAAACTGGGGCTTCCTGTTCCGAGCACTTCCCTCCACCAATCAGTTGAAAAAGGAGGACCATCAAACTCGCCCTAGGAGGGTGCATATTTCTATGTAAGAATTTTTTCATTTTGTGGACTTTCAATTTTTTACCTAACACTGTTGTCAAGAAATCTAGGGCATCAAATATTTTGCAGTTTTGTCCATAGTTTGGGAAAATAACTATGTTGCTCAGCTTTCCTTGAGTAGGTGCATCTTTCTATCCAATCAAATCTTAAAGATACCCAAGTTGAAAAATTAGGGCTTTTGTATCAAACCCTATGTCCACCAGAAGCAGTCTTCCAGAAGAGCCTTCAAGCAAGCATCAAGTTAAAGCAATCTCATTGGTAAGTTCTATCCTCTCTATTTCCATTTGAGGTTCTCATTTTTATCATGATGACAAACGGTACCAAGATTGAGGACAAGCTTGAAATAGTTGAGAACTTCTAAGCATAGAAGTACATAGTGCTTCTCATACTTGAAGAGGCGACATAGAGAACTATGCCAAAGAAGAAGTTGCATATCTAGAGGGAGATGAAGTCAAAAAAAGCAAAAGAAGGACCTAGTCAAAACAAAGATGAGTATTTTTGTCTCCATTGGATATCACATGTATCATCCTTGAAGATTCCCAAGGATATGTTCAATGAAATGAACAACTTGTACAAAGATTACCTTGAGAACTCAACTCAAGGATGTGAAGGTGAAAATGTTAGAAGACATTCAATGGTACTTCACAATGAGATCTTAGCTCAAGGATCAATTAGAAGCCATTGGAGACAATGCCAAAGAGGCAGAAGCATAGATTACAACTTTGAATGGTCTTCCAAGTTCAGCCAAGGGAGTTGTTCTAGAAGGAAGATTACCTATGGAGGAATGCACATAAGAAGAAGATTGGTTGATGGAAAAAGAAGAAGAGATGGACGAATCCTGACAACTCATTCCAAGAAGAAGAAAGAACATTCCCGCAAGGAATAAAAGGACTTAAGAAGAAGGACATCTCACAACTCAAATGTTCAGTTGTGATGAAAAAGGACACTTTGCAAAAGAATGACTTAAGAAGAAATAATGGAAGGATGATATGATCAAGAAGTACCAATCAATGATACATAATGATGTTTGGATATGAGTTCGAGACATGAAGGGAAGTTTTGTAAAGTATTCCAAATATATCTACAAGATCAAGTATACAACAAATCGAAGTATGAAAAGATACAAAGCAAGGTTTGTGGTTTCTATAAGAAAGAGAGAATCGATTATGGCAAGACATTGCTCTAGGGGCTAGACACACCTCTTCAGTGGTGGATATTGCACTAGACAGTTGGTGTAATCAAAGTAGAATAACAGATCAAGCAACCTGTAAGGTTTGAGACTCTTTACAAAGAACCACCTATGTACAGAAGGATTTGTACAAGCTCGGTAGGCACCCATGGGATAGCACATACAATTACATGAAGAGATTGAGAATCAACTAGAGTGATGGAGATCCAAACCTTTACTACAAGGTTGAATATAGAATCCTACAAAGGACAAGAAGCTCATAGATGGGTGCAAGAGAAAACTTGAAACAAAGTTCGAGATGAAGGATCTTTATATCTAGTGAACTCGACAAGTGACATAGATGGATACAAATAAAATTAGTAGCAGAGGAGGCTACCTGACACTCCAATGTCCTAATGTAGAGAATACAAGATGCAGAGGGAGGATGGTGCTCCACCTCAGAGGGAGTGACTACGGTAGATCTCAAAGTTTGAGAATTTTGACATGATTCTTGGGATCATACGATGAAGTTGAACACATTGGCAGAGACTCCAGTAACTCAAGAAGACAGAGATCAAGAGGAAGTCTACCAAACAAACAAAGATAAGTATTTGAATTGTCATTTCCTATATATCTAGTTGTTCAATTGTGTACATAGATATGTTCTTATATTTAGGAAGTGTATAATGCATGTTAGAGTGTTTTGCATTTATGGACAGTTTACTACTAATATGCATATGATGGGTAAGTGGCTCATGGTGTTGTACAACATTCCATTGCTATTGATCTAGAATCAAACCTCTTTGTTGACATAATGTCTTGGTAGAGATGGAAGGCATCTAGAGGGTTACCGTATGTATACGAGATATGGATGAATGTTGTATTAGCTGAAATAGTTGCATAATTATATAACACATCTTTATGTATAAGAATTTGTCATTATGAATATGCTATTAAATGTTTCTAATCATACAATTGTATTTGACTTGTAGGAAGCATTGCATGTAATCACCTACAAGAGAAGAATGATGAAGTTGCAGATGCACAAAAGAAAAATGATGCAAGTTATGGGTGTACAATGCAGTTGTGGATGTACAAGAGGAGAATGATAACGAACAAGTTGCAGAAGGGAGTTGTAAAGCTCAAGTATGTTCCTACAAAGGATCATGTAGTAGATGTGTTAACTATGCCTCTGTCTCATGTAAAGTTTGAATACTTTTGAGACAAGCTTGGTGTGGTTCGAAAGGACCTTCCTCGAAAGAGGGAGCAATGATGATGATGTTGCAGTGGGATTGTATAATCCCTAGCCATTAGTCATAAAATGATTAGCATACTTTTGTCTCCGTGATGTGGCTGGGATTGTATCATCCCTGGACATTAGTCCTAAAATGATTCGCAGGCCTTTGCCTCCGTGATGTGGTTGGGATTGTATCATCCCTGGACATTAGTCCTAAAATGATCCACAGATCTTTGCCTCCGTGATGTGGTTGGGATTGTATCATCCCTGGACATTAGTCCTAAAATGATTCACAGACCTTTGTCTATGTGATGTGGTTGAGATTGTATCATCCCTGGACATTAGTCCTAAAATGATCCACAGAATTTTGTCTCTGTGATGTGGTTAGGATTGTATCATCCCTAGAAATTAGTCCTAAAGTGATCCTCAGACTTTTGTCTCGATGATGTGGTTAGGATTGCATCATCCTTGGACTTATGTCCTAAAGTGAGAGGGATTGATCATCCATAATTGGATCATGTGTGTTGCAAGTTATGTTGTTGAGATGATTGTTGAGATAGTTTTAGGATTCTTATATTGATATGACAAGTTCAGCATTTTTATACTGATGTTGATGTGGCAAGTTCGGTATTTTTGTATTGTTGATAAGACAGGTTCAGTATTTCTATACTGATCATGATGAGGTAGTTTCAATATCTCTATGTTGATGATGATGAGGTAGTTTTAGTATTTCTATCTTGATATTGATGATGATGTTGCTTCAGCATTTGTATGTTGATGTTGATGATGTAGTTGTGGTCCCAACACCTTTTGTTGATGATGCTGATGTGGTTGCGGTCTCAACTCCTTGTGATGATAATGTTGACATGGTTGAAGTCACAACACTTTGTGATGATGATGATTATGTTCCAACATATCTATGTTGATGATGATATAACATTTATTGATGATGTTGCTTTAGCACTAACATGCTAATGATGTTGTTGTTGTTTCAGTATTTACATACTGATTTGCAAATGATGTTTTAGTATTCACATACTAATGTTGAAGAAGAAGATTCAGTATTCGCATATTGATGTGGCAAAAGAAGATTCAGTATTCACATACCGATGTTACAGAAGAATGTTCAGTATTCAGTATTCACATACTGATATGGAAGAAGATGATTCAGTATCCACATATTGATGTTGTAGAAGATGATCCAGTACACAAAAGATGATTTAGTATTCACATACAAATGTTACAGAAGAAGCTTCAGTATTCAGTTTTCACATACTGATATGGCAAACAATGACTCAATACCCACATACTGATATTGCAGAAGATTATTCAGTATCCACATACTAATGTTGCAGAAGATGATCCAGTACTCATAGATGATTCAGTATTTACATACTGAGGTTGCAGAAGATGATCCAGTATTCTCATATTGAGATTGATGATGAAGATGCGTGATGTTGTTCCAAAACTTCCAATGACATATAGAGATTCACTAGTCAGTTGTACAGTTGTAATGATGGTTGTTGTTGGTGTAAAATACCTTCTTAGTTAAGAGAAAGTGTTAAAGTATTGTAACTTTGGAAGATATTCTATTGTAATCTTGTTGTATTCTCCTTTGGAGATGTTATTCCTCCATTCGGAGATGTCCTTGATGTAATTGGTCATGTGAAAGTCATAAGGTAAAACCTTCATTGTAAGTCGAGGCAATAGTACCCACAAAAGTAATATATAAATGTATTTTGTGTCTTCCTAGCTAGGTCAGCCCTAATTAGAGAGCCCGGTCGACCTAATCAATTAGTTGAGTCACTCGATGAATATAAACAGGTGAGGCGCCTCTCTCATTGAGACACACTCACTCAAGCAGGTTTGTAAGAAAGAGAAGAACAAGTGCGTAAGAAAGAAGAGAGAAGCAGTTGTCTGGGTTTTACATTGCTATGGTTGAGTTCTATACTGAGGAAGTTTTGCAGGGTTTTCTCCCTTGTGGTTTCCCCGAGGAAAATCTTTATGTTCTATTATATTGTTGTACTTGTCTTTCTTTCAATGATCCTTTGCTTATGGTTATGATTTTATGATGCTAAATGTTGTAGATCTTGTATGACCATTAAAAAATATAACACGAAATGAAGGTAGCAATAATAGGTAAAATAACACAAAAATATCGCAAACAATGTAGTAATACAATGAAACCCAAACTCATTCAATGAATGAAATAATGAAAACACTATAATATGCTAATCAATACAAATTTTGTAGAATGGCGATAGCTTATCTCTAAGAAGAGATGTGTTGGCTATGCTTATTCACAAAAAGAAAACAATATTTGAAACAACCTTTTAACTTGAAGTCCAAACCCTAACCTTGGGAGATGGGGTGGCAAAAGAAATGTGGGCTTTGAGGAGCCTAGTTTATACACTAACTTCTTGGGGCTACAAATTTCACATACAAACTTCATTTTGGGCGTTTCTTGGACTGTTACAAATTTTATTCTAATCTCGATGTTTCCCAATCTAACAATACAAAATTTATAGGTAATGTCCATCATTTAAAAACACATGGGAAGTGCCTAAAAATGCACTAGAAGTTCAAGACCTGCAAAAGCACTATAAAATTGGCAAGGTGTAGGATTGTTTCCAAGTCAATGCCATATTTGAGTGGCCATCTGAATGATTTATACAGAAAATTCTTTGGAACTGCAAATATTAAAGGGAATTTGAAAGACAAACTATATCAAACATGAAATGCCACAATTTGAAAAAGATTTTGTAAAGAGTGATTGAATTTGTTGTGTAATCATTTAATTTCACCCAAAGATGTTGGACAACCTTTCATTGTATTTTGTTCCATTGTCAATCAACAACCTACAACTATCCTCAAAATTAATCCTTGTTCAACAAAAGTCTCCTCCTCCCCACTCCCCCTCGCCCACAACCCCGCCACTTCTTTGGCATAGCATACACACTAGCNATTTATATATTTTGGGCTTCTCTTTGGCCTTTACATATTCTTGGAAATATGGATTTAAACCCTCTTACCATGGATGTGAACTATGGCTTAACAATATCTTTCCATTTGTGAAACCATGCAAACATGTAGAAAATAAAATAAATGGAGGTCAAAAGTTGGTTATTCATGGTATTGACAATAATAAAACAACTTGAGTTTTTCCAAGTGTACAAGATCATTTGTAATTTCATCTTTGATTATATGGTAATGGACCTACTATAGCATTCATCCTTCAAAATGTTGTTATTAAAGTCCAACTTGCTTTCAGGGGATGATAGTTTCTTGCACATGTAGAACAAATAAATGAAATGTGATTGTAGATTAGAGTTCAATGTTTTTATTTTGGATGCATTATACAGGAATTAATGTACTTCATGTCATGTGTACACCAGAAATTTCAAAAAATGGTTTTCTACACGTGATACATGTTTGTTTGTTTTCCTGTTGTGCTCACATAGAATTGGTTCACAATTCAACCTCCATTTTTCCTCCAAAAATGTATATAAATAGGCACTTCTATTTCAACAAGGTCAAGTGTATTAATGTTAAGCTGCAAAAATTGCTTCAATATTTGGAATGCCCACATGCAACAACCCTCTTCTTGATCCATCTTAGTGTTATGCTACCTAGTTTCCCCCTCCAAATGACCATTTCATAAGAGGAAATGCAGCTGAAATTGCTTCAAAATTAGAGAGTTCTATTTGAAAAACTAAACCCCCTCCAAGAGAGTATTGAAGCCCATCTTCAACACTCCTCAAAGAGAAGATATCATTTTGTTCATAGCATGTTGAAACTAACCCCATCCAAGAGAGTATTGGAGGCCATCTTCAACAGTCCTCAAAGAGAAGATATCATTTTGTTCATAGCATGATGTCAGTGATAATACAAAACTAACCCCCTCCAAGAGAGCATGTTGTGTGATATCATTTTGTTCATAGCATGTTGAAACGAACCCCCTCTAAGACAGTATTGGAGGCCATCTTCAACACTCCTCAAAGAGAAGATATCATTTTGTTCATCGCATGTTGAAACGAATCCCCTCTAAGAGAGTATTGGAGGCCATCTTCAACACTCATCAAAGAGAAGATATCATTTTGTTCATAGCATTTTGTCAGTGATAATACAAAACTAACCCCCTCTAAGAGAGTATTAGAGGCCATCTTCAACACTAAAAGAGAAGATATCATTTTGTTCATAGCATGTTGAAATTAACCCCCTCCAAGAGAGTATTGGAGGCCATCGTCAACACTACTCAAAGAGGAGATACCATTTTGTTCATAGCATGTTGTCAATGATAATACAAATAATATTTTTTTTCCTCTCTAATAATTGCTTGTTTACCTGAATGCATTTTCATTTGTTTTTATTTACTAATTGTTTGGAAAACTAATCATGGGTAGGATATGGTAGAGTTGTTTTGTTTGTTGTCATGTGAGCAAGCAAGACCATTGAGAGGTTAAATCTCCATTTGTAGCCTCCTCCTACTCAACTTGCAAGCTACCAATTCTCCATGGAGCTCTCCAAGGTTTTCTTCACTTTACCCACAAATGTGACACATCTCCTCCATAGACAATATAAAATTCACCTCGTTTCTGAGTGCAATTGGCACAATGAAATTGCAAAAAGATATTAGCAAAGAAAATCATTTCAACCTGAGAAGCCAGAGCATATAAATTCATTTAGAAATGAATTGCAACAAGAAATTAGGAAAAAATCGTTAATGTGAATCGATTTATTGGTTCTTGCATCATCATCAAAAGTGAATGCTCAAAAATTTGACATTTTTCACATGAAATAGATAGGACTAACAACCGTTTTGAAATGAAAATAAAATATATTAATGTTCACATATGAACAAAATGGGTCAATGGGACTCCAAAGAACAAGGAGTATTGACAGCAATACAGGGAGTGCTTAATGCATCTGGCCCTCAATAGAGGATCACTGGATCACATATGCACGTCTTAAGATATTGTTGCTCATATCAAGCGGGCAATACTATTGTAATGATCCCATGAAGTAATTGTGCAGCCTGGTAAGGCTCTCTTCAAAGTCACTACTATGAAATCACTGTAACCTTTTTCTTTCGTATGTATGACTAGCTGAACATTATCTTTGGCTACCAAATTCTTCCCCATACAAAGTTTTCCCAAAGTTATGATACAAGTGGAAAAGGGGTCACATCAGAAGATTAGATGCAATTTTGGTGGCAAAAAATCCAGACCAGAAAAAAGTAAGATGCAGCTAGCTATCAGTTCTCAAAAATGATATACAAATGAAACATCGAGGTTAAAAGCTTTCACGGAGATGATCTGGTGATATAAAAATAAAGAACATAGATGGCCTTACAACCATCCTGTTGTCAGCTCCATAACTGATTTATTCTCACCTCTATATAATGGTTTTTACTTCTGCAAAGAAGCTTCTACGCATTAATAACAGAAGGAAACTGTACTATGTTAACTGCAGACTTGGGAACAAAGCTCTCGTATTCTGTCATCAGATACATTACCAAATGGATAGATCTTAGTCTTGCCATTAGTTTGGCACGTCAATGTCAATTTTCCATCACTTTGTGATGACTGCAACAAAGCACAGTTATGACTATGTAAGAATATCAACTATAATATTGTAATAAACAGACAGATGGTTAAAATAAATTTAAGCACAGAACATTCTAGAAGTTTTGGCATCTCCTTACCAAACAAGAAATTGTTTTGTCTTTGCAACTCCACTTGCCAGTTGGTACACAACTTAAATAATGGCACCAACTGCAGCGATCATTTGCATTTACACCACGGAGGAGCACAACCAATCCAACAGTATATCTGCAAAATAAAGGCCACTTGAATGAGCTCAGCATCCATGTTTCCAGTTTATCATTACAAGGCCAAGAAGAGACACCAGACCTATCCTATTAAAAGTGAAGACATGGCTAAGCAATCATACATCGAGGACATTGTACAATGAACATAAGTATTTTGAAATAAGTATCTCGGTTCATTGAACTAGGCCATTGCTTGCAAAAGTATCTCACATTAACGAAAAACTACTGTAAGCTAAGACACAATATGCTCTGCCACAGAATGTGCCCAATTTGACATCTGTGACAGGCCATCCAATTCAATCACACAATAGCTTTTCTTGCTGATTTTTATCACAAGAAACAGATTTAGAACCAACCTTTCCAACTATAGATCACTTGTTGTTTGTAGGACACTCAACCAGCCCTGATGGACTAAATGTTTGTATATATAACTAGCAAAGATTGAGATTTGTAAATATAATTATTATGTAAAGCCCCATCATATACTGGAAACAATTATTATGACTACATGTATTGGATTTTAACTCATTGTCACTTTCTTAACAAGAGTATCTCTACTGGACGGGGGGAAGCTATTGTTAGTCTGTGACAATTTTCTGCATTGCAGGCTCAAACTTGCAACCTTGTGAAGTAATCTCCCAGTTTGTGGGAAAACAGAAGATAAGTCCACAAAATAAAAAATACTAGTTATTGGTGAAGAATCTGATGGAGAAATCTTTCAACAGACCTCAGGAGTAATGAGTTTCAATCTCATCACACCAATTAAAGGGGGGAAAGAGAGAATGATGCAATGCATGGAGTTTGAATTTGACTCATTTAAGTCTTTTCTTTCACAAGTTGGAAGCATTCGATAGGAATGAATTGGTAGATTCCAGCTGCAAATCTTTTCATGTACATCCGAGGTATCATAATATAATGGAGATGCATGTTATGAAGATACAATTTAAGCAATTTGTAATGAGTTCTTTTATTATGACAGCTTTGAACACTCAATAAAAAGAAGTTAGCAAACTGGGAAAAGTAGAACAATATATTATGGACTGTCCTTTGCAGTGCCAAGTTGCCAACACTAGTGTGCAAGCCTGTGCAATGATTTTCCCTAATAGCTCCTGATCATAATAGCACTAAACACTCCAATCAGACATGCTAGAGTAGACGTGCTTTACAAACAATCAAAACAATTAAAAGTTAACCATCACTTGCCATCAAATCGTGAAAATCAGCCAATCATACTAGAGTGTATGCAATTCATGAAAAATTGAAAAGGATAAAGTGGGTTGCAATCAACAACCATAAAACCATGAGACTAATACAATAACAATTTCTCTCAAACACATACAAACTCATCCCACCCAAAAATGCAAAATAGGAAATCGAACACAACTAAGGACTGATCGGCTTGGAATGTGGGTTAATCTAGAAATGAAAAATCACATTATTATTGTAGCATCAGAGCTATACTCACCCAACAATTAGCAGAATTAATGCGATAAGCCACAATGCATATTGATATGCATTGTGCTTAGATTTGACAGATGCATCCAACTCATATCCTGGAGGAATTTTCTTACGATTGACCCATCCAAACTGAGGGCGAATTAGAAACACAAACCCAAGTAGGAATCCAGACATAAATCCTCCAATATGTGCAAAATTGTCTACATGCGGTAGTACTCCAATAGCCAAGTTTGTAACAATGATAAAAATAAGTGTCACTAATGCTGCACACTACAGAGACAAATGTCATATGGTTAGGCGCAGTTTTTCTAAGGTCAGGTTTTATGTTAAGAGTGAAAGGTAATTAAAACATTCTTCTACAGAAAAAACCACAAAAGATAAAACCTTCTGCCTACCTTATTGGCATAAATCGTCCAGTTTGTAAGAAGCTCTGAAAGCATAGCTCCTAGCAACCCAAAAAGAGCACCTGATGCCCCAACAGATATGCTATTCTGAATAAAAAGAGCTGATAACAAGCTGCCTCCAAACCCAGAAAGTAGGTATAGTATGCCAATCCTTACTGTTATAACAGAAGATAGACAGCAATTAGCAATATGATGACATTCACTTCGTCAATGCAAACCAACCAATAAAACAAGAACACATAACTACTCTATATAATTACTAGCATAATATGTCATCACCAAATAAGAGTCCGCCACCAGTACAATCCAAAATCAAAACAAAATAACCATAATGCATACATATTTATTGTAAGAGCAACAAGTCGCAGAACAATCAAAACCAACAATACTGGCAGATAGTAAATTGTCATCAGCCTTTCATAATGTAGGCAGTCGTTAGTATTATCCAAAGGACACAACTGCATATTCTGTGTAACTTACAGAAACCAAATTCTTGTTCAAGGCGAACTCCAATGAAAACAAGGCCTAGCATATTGGCAAGTAGATGGACCACTCCTGCATGTAGCCAAATACATGTGATAAGCCGCCATCCTTGATTGTGCAACCTTACTCCACTCAAGACCACCCATTTTTTGTAATCTGCAAGAAAGAGAATACATAATCAGATTAGGCATAGGGACAAAAGACTCAAGTTATAATTTTGTCTTAAGATAATGCATACTCTACAGATGTGCTTGATCAAAGACTACATCAAGAGTATAGAGCCTAGACATGATTTGACGTTTATACATCTAAGTCATAGATAGTGTCAAATACAGAGATTGTTATCATCCTTAATGTCACAAATAGAATCTACCTAATCCATAAAAGTCAAGTGAATCAACCTTTATACACTGTCCAGGACCCTTGCAATTGGAAAATGAATCATCCAAAATCTAGAAAAAGTCACAATGATGTGTAAGAACAAATGATGTAAACTTTTGCAAATCTACAAATCATCAATTTTGAGAATAGGAAACCATTAGCCATATTTCCATGGGAAAAAAGTATAACATCTCTGTGCCAAAACCACCATATACATGTTTTCACATGCCCAAAACAACTCCACCCATCATTACTGTTCAATGAAGTTAACTATATTCCTTTCAAAGAGAAAAGGTTAAATGAAGAGGATTAGCATGCACAATAAGATATCCATTGGGCTTGGTCAAGTGGTGAGTGGGAGTGATTACCATTCTAGAGACCATTCTATTTCCTGAAGGCACCAAAGAGACTGGATTTATCCCAAGTGCTGGCACTCAACCTTGGTTAATCATGTAAGGAATATCAACAAGATAACTCAAATATTAACCACAGTTAAGGAATTGGTGGAAACACTACAAGAGATTAAGGATAAAACATGTAGATACTCTAAACACCTCCTAATAAAGACCTCAACTGACACAGAAGAAGCCATTAGAAAGGCCTTGAGAATGTTCCTAGAATAGTCAAAGCAGAACAAAATCAACAACCTCTTACTCAATTTGGTCATATCAAAACTACAAATGAGACCCAAGGATTGGGTAAAATTTCCAACAGAATTATTTTAGGAGTTCTGGGACACAATCAATAGGATCTCCTATAAGTTCTCAAAATAGCACAGATGTCAAGGCAAGTGGTAAAATCTCCAAAGTAAACCTTTCTAATTTTAATTCCAAGAAAAGTTGAGGCTAAAACCTGGATGGTTTCATGCCAATTTCACTTTGCAACATGACCTTCAAACTGATCTCCAAGATAATTGCTAGTATGCTCAAAGATTTGCGTCACCTACTTATCCAAGAAAGTGAAGAGGCTCCGTAAGAAGGAAAATTCTACACAGGTTGATTATAGCTCGGGAGGCAATTCATACGATGAAAACTAGAAAGTTAAAAGATGCGATGATAATCATAAAGCTAAACATTCTCCAAAGCTTGAGACAAAATTTATTTCTCCTTTTTTCTAAGGTTACTTCAGGAACTCGGTTTTGAACCAGTACAGATAAAGTGGATACAAAATTGTATACTTTGAAGATTTCATAGTTTCTAATAAATAGCTCCCCAACCAAATTGTTCATCCTCTAGAGAGGTTTAGGACAAGGTGACCCAATCTCCCCCTACCTGTTCATCCTTATGGTAAATAGCTCCCCAACCAAATTATTCATCCCCTAGAGAGGTTTAAGACAAGGTGACCCGATCTCCAGCTACATGTTCATCCTTATGCTCGAAATCTTAGGGAGACCACTACTAGAGAAACAAAGAAGAATAATTGATGACCATGAATTGAACATCTTCTTCTCCAATAGTCAATTAAGAATCCAAAGGCATAAGATTTTAAACTTAGATATAGCATCACTCCCTTCGTATACCTGTTGGAGAATTAGAGGATTAGGTATATCAAAGAGTTAGTATTCCAAGAGAGAAGTGGTGCCCAAGGCACCATTATAGCACTTCTGCACAACCAAGCATTGCTCAAAATACAAAGAAGTTTGAGAAACCAAAAGATTTCCATTCACAACACATACACAATCTGTTCACCATTATTGTTGTTGATCGACCCATCAGGCCATCTTATATAGCACCAAGATGTAATCAACTCCCTTGAAGTGAGGAAGATGATTTCCACATAGATTGGCTAGGGCACATAATAGCTTCCTTAGTTTCTTCTTTGCTATATGCACCAATTGACGGTTCTATTCGAACTGCCTGACTAGTTGAATGCTAAGTTGACCAGTCAGTCGACTCCTCATTCGGTCTCCTAGTTGACTCCTTAGTTGACCTCCTAGTCGACTGAATGTCTCCAGAAGATTCAGAGGTGTGATGAACCTGCAAAGCCTACTGTTCCAACAATACCTCGGGTTCTTAAATACCTGTTATGAAAAAAATCTATAGAATGCAGAGTTGGGTAGAATTGTTGACTAAGATGAGAAGCATGCCAGAAAGTTGGACCTTCGAATGGCCTCCACTAGTTGGAAGAATAACCCTAAACTAAAATGGTCCTTCAATCCATGCTATAATCATTTCTCAACCATTGTGGTCCCAGCCAAATAGGTAGAAGGAAATGGAATAGAGATAACAAAAAACAAATTCCTTTTGAGGGTGAGCACAACAAGAATATAAGTGGGATCTAGCGGCATGGACAAAGGCCTGTAGGACAAAACTGCTCAGGGTTCAAGCTTAGCCATGGGTGGGAAATTATGGTGGAGATGCTGCAGAACAGAAATGGGACAATGGGCCAAAATCTTGGAGAGAAATACACACCATTAACTAGTTGGACTCTGGAGAGACCTTCTGTTCAGAACTGGCCCACCATCAGTTCTTTTGGGAACTTAAAAAAGCAAAAGCACAAATTTCTGGGGGAACTTGTGGAACCTGAACCCATGGTCAACAATCAGGAATTGGAAACCTTAAAGGATATCTTTACAGAGAAGAATGGCCAAAGTGAGGAATTATATGAATATTTCATAAGGGAAATGAAACTAATTTTAATTACAGAAAAAAGATTGAAACACCAAAATCAAAGATCAAGGGGCATCAAAGAAACAGACAAGGACAGACTTTGAAGTATTCTTCAACACCTAGACTCTACAACCTAGTGAATGCAAAGACACCCTCTGATGGGAGCACACTGGTTCGGGAGAATACATGGTTAAATAAAGATACAGACTTCTGGATTAGCAGGTACAGAAAAAATGAAGGGATAAGTGTAAAGTATGGAACAATTCTCTCTGGATGAACATCTCAGCCTTCCAATGGATAACAGTTCAGTTGCATGTGATTTAGAACTTTGAAAAGGAAGCATGAAGGCATGAAAATTGGAAGCTATAGTGGAGAACTTGGAAGAGAGATTGGATGAGAGGAGTTGGAGCTCATAGCATTGTAGTAATGAAGATCATGAAGGGGATGGCGGTCCTGCAGTACATGTGGTAGCTCAAAGCTTGAGAATCAGAAACCCCCATGGAAGGCTTGGACAATGAATGGAAGAATAGCAATCTCAACAAGGACAACAACGATGACAAGCAAAGCAACAAAGCGATGGACAACATTTGAAGAAATAGAGTGGCAACCCGAAGAAGATTAAATCTTGCCATGCAGTTCTTTGTTCACATGGTTGATTGTAGCTCAATATACAAGTCCTTTTTAGTTTGATGAATATAGTGGGAGGGATAGCTCCCTGATTTTGTCACTTAAGTTAAAGGTATGATGTACCCAGAGATATGGGCATTTTGTATCAGATAAAACAAATAGCAGATTCATGGGAAGTCTCCTTATGGATAAAGCTAACATACCTGGGAGTTCAAAACATATGATGCCCCCAATTTTAGCGAGCTGAAACCCTAAAATGCTTGTTCTAGTTTTGTCCCTTAGCCAAGTCTGCTTGGGCTTGGGCAGAGTTTCCATGTTGTCAATACCTCCCAGCCTCCATTTCATGGAAGGAAACATTGTTAGGAGATCATCTTCCTTTGGCTATTGAGTTTCAATCTGCTTGGATGCTTTCTCTGGTTGAAGTGCTGTACTTTTTGTGGAAGAAACTTAAGGAAGGCTTATTTAATGATAAAGAGCCTTCACGAAGTTTCTCATGGTATGACGGCACATTAATCTGTGCAATCTTGTGCTTGCTGATTATAGAGCAAGTGCACATGATTTAGATGGAGATAGTGCATTTACAACTATTAGAGTACTAGGGTGGCCCTGTTGAATTTTAGCATTAGCATAAATACTTAAAAAATTTGCAGATTAACTTAAGCAAATGACAGTGCAGTTAAAATAACATTCATCACATCAGCACAATGGACACAAGAGTTTTTCACTGGAGAAACCTTCAAAAGACAAAAACCCCAAAAAGCATTAGTAGCTCATCTCGTAAATGAGATAACTTTAGAAAATTCTTCAAAAAGTTCCTCAAACCCCAATCTGGGTTTAACCACAGTTTACAGATGATCAAATAAAATTTTCTCAGCAAAACAAACTAAGGTTTTCAAACCCTAGTCAACCAAATTTCCAAATCTGCCCAGAAATGATCAAGACTGCCCAAAAGCAGTCTGCCCGAATATTTATCAGATCTGCCCGGAAAAATTAGGGCCTGTGCAGAAATCCAAAAATGACTACCCAGAAATTATGACAGGCTGCCCAAAGTTTATTACAGGCTGCTCAGAATTTTACAGGCTACCCGGAATCTTCCTATCACTGCCCATGACTGTTTTTCTGCCCTGCCCGGAATCTCACAGGCTGCCCAGAATTATTTTACCTGCCCAGATCTCTGTTTGAACTTTGTATCTGTTGTTACTTCCCAGATGGCATATCTGTGCTGCCCAGAGGTTTAGCAGACTGCCCGGAGTCTGTTAGGGCAGCCCAAAATTAGGGCCAAGCCCTCTGTCTGCTGGCCGTGGCAGATCTGGGCCTGCCCGAGCCCTAAAGGGCTTAGCTAGGGTGCCCGAAAACCCTTAGCAGGCTGCCCGGTACCCTTCTAGGGCTCTCTGTGAGTGGCCGTGTGCGAGAAGGGGCAGGCCAAGCAAGGCTAGGGCCTGCCCGTGAGTCTGTCAAGCAATCTGAGCCCTTCTCGAGGAAGATAGAGCGCATCCGTGAAAGAAAGAGAGGTGCCGAGAGGAAAGAGGAGACTTCCCGAGATCTGGAAAAGAATGAGACTGCTGAAGATGAGGGTTTGGAAAACCCTAAGACAAAAATGAAGAAACCGTAGCCGAGGGTTTTGCTAAGAGATCTTCAAAAATAGTAGTACATGTGAGAGCAAGTGAATGTGTGATAATGAATTGACTTGATCTTCTTTTATAATCTTCAGTCACCTATAAGTGGGCCAAAATTAGGAAGAACAAAATAATAATATTTTATTCTTTCCTAATTTCACTTTTACCTTTTAAGTAGTCTAAAAGATCCTTTATGTATTTTTCGCTTTTACCAAAAGTCCTTATGTAACTTTGACTTTCACCTATGGTCCAAAAGTCCTTATGTATTTTTGACTTTTGACTTTAATCTTCTTCCAAGTGCCCCTGTGGTCTTTTTTATTCCATTCAAAGTACATCATCATAAACCAAGAGAGTTACTAATGCTTTTATCTCACTCTCTGTTTGACACCAAGATTGGGTACTAGGGTAATTTAACCAAGGGTAGCTAAGCCTTGGAGAAGTACACAACCCATAGACCAAGGGTCAAAGTGTCACACATGCCTAGACCAAGTCTAGGGCTTACAGTGCCTTCCTGGTAACAGACCAGGTGCCTCAGCCATGGGCTGCATAATTTGACCCTAGGTCAAATACTTGGTAACAGACCAAGCGCCTCCATTCTCCAAGAGAATGGCTACTCAGAACTAAGCCGATTCTACCAGTACTAGACTGGTCCATATCGTGGTCCCTGACCAGATGTCTACCATTCAACAGAATGGTCACTCAACACTGGGTTGAGTCTACCCAGGACAAAGTTGGGTCCATATCATGGTCAAGGACCAGATATCTACCATTCAACAGAATGGTCACTCAACACTAGGTTGAGTCTACACCGTGGTCCCGGACCAGGTGTCCCCATTCTCCAAAGAGAATGGCTCTCGATGCTGCTTAGAAAAATCAACACTCCCTCTCAGCGAGAAAGGCATTCTCTGCCATACCAAGCTTGTCACGAAAGTAAACGAACTTTGATGTTGATAGAGGCTTGGTCAAGATATCTGCAATCTGTTCATCCGTACAAATGTACGACAACTTCAGAGCACCTCTCTGCATTAGGTCTCTGATGAAATGATACCTCATTTCAATGTGTTTTGATCTATCATGAAACATTGGGTTTTCCGAAAGCTTTATGCAACTCTGATTATAGCAATGGATAATCGTTGAGTCAAGCTTTCCCCCGAACAGACCAGATATCAGTTTTATGATCCAAACTGCTTCCTTGCGGGCATCACTTGCGGCAATATACTCTGCCTCGGCTGTACTCTGAGCTATGGAACCTTGCTTCCTGCTGAACCAAGAGATCATTGCTGATCGCATACTGAAGTAATAACTAGAGGTACTTTTCTGGTCAACTGCACTACCAGCCCAATCTGAATATGAATATCTAGATAACAATAATCCACTGCTGGAAGTATACCTGAGCGCATAAGTGATAGTACCTCGCACATATCTGAGTACATGTTTGGCAGCTGCCAAGTGTATGTGCATCGGATTTGACATGAACCGACTCAATGCATTTACTGTGTAACAGATGTCTGGTCTCGTATGCACAAGATACATCAGGGAACCAATGAGCTGTCTGTATAGAGTAGAGTCCACACTCTGTGAACTAGAGCCTGAGTCCCACAACTTTGTCAAGTTGGTAGTCATTTGTACGCTCATGGTCTTGCAGTCCTGCATTCCAAATCTCTGCAAGATATCCACTGCATACATTCCTTGTGTCAGGAAGACTCACCTGGATTTTTCCAGACTTCTAAGCCAAGGAAGTAATGCATCAATCCGAGATCTTTCATCTCGAATTCAGAGGTAAGCTCCCTCTTACACTGGTTTATCAACCGTTCATCACCTGTAAGAAACAAGTCATCTACATATAGAACAAGTATCAAGACATGATTATGAACAACCTTAAAGTACAAGTTAGAATCAGCTGTACTTTTGGAAAACCCCAAGCTATGGAGAAATCCATCCATCTCGGCATACCAGACTCTTGGAGCCTGTTTCAGTCCATACAAGGCTTTCTTAGTTTACAATGTACATACATGGGTCTTCTTCTCATGAGTCACAAAGCCTTCAGGTTGTTCAATATAAACTTCTTCCTCAATCTTACCATTGAGAAAGGCTGTCTTTACATCCATCTAATGTAACTTCCATCTGAATACTGCAGCACGTGAAATGATGGTTCTGATGGTGGTATACCTGGAAGCAGGAGCAAATATCTTGTCATAGTCAATGCCTTCTGTTGTCACCAGAATCTACCCCATGAAATTTTTGGATTCTGGCAGTGCGTATGTAAAGAAGGACCTTGATCTTCGCTGGCGGAAAGTCCATTAGCATCTTTGTCAACGCTTTGAGTTTTGTCAACCTGGTCAATTCTTCATCACCCCAAACCTTCATCCTCGATCAGCTCTTGTTGCATGTTTGGCCTTGTTCTCTTTGTTTGCTCATAAGCCATTCATTTTCTCAAACCCTTTCAAAGTGCAAATTTCATCATTAGCTAGCCTAGATAATATGATTTTTAATAGTTATTATTATTTTAAGCAAAATGTTTTTCTTAAAATAATAATTTTTATTAAAAATATATAAAAAGTAAGTATTTTATATACACATCTTTTTCATGATCACGTGGATTCATGAGGGATAAGTTGTTTATTATTTAAAATCTGGCTTTTTGTCTCATTTGCACATCTTATTCTAACGTTAAGTTTTAAGACATCATAGTCTCCACTTCACTTAGGGTCTCTTACATAATATTGAAATGGCGAATACCCAGCACGCAAGCAAGTTTCAAAGAAAGCTTTATACATCCATTAGAGTTCAAACATTTGGCCATATAGATCATAAATTATTAGGTTTTTTCTTATGACCGTAAGATATATTTCAGTCTTAAAACCAACGCACCAACAAACCATTGAGTGTCGTGTTATGACAAGTAGTCAAGTCCTCTGTCAAAGATATGCTGACATTCTATTGCCAAACAAAGAACCAAAGCTGCCAAATGTCCAAGAGCTCGAGTCCAGTGCATCAAAGGGAGAACTCATCAAACCCAGAAACAACTTTTCAATGGACTGGCTGTTGTTTTTTTTTAATTGGAATCATTTACTGGAAATATGCAGAACCATTAGCTCACGTTGTATTAAGTGCATCAAATACAAAAGATGAGTTACATTTCATCGAGATTTTAGCAGAGAAGTAGGGAGCTGGAAATGATTTTTTGATATCAAAAGATATAAATGATTTCAATCCATCCAAAGTAGGAGGCCAACAAATGAACATCTCCGGCCAACTAAGATGGGATAGCCCAGATTTTGAGCTTTCTTAAGATTCTAATTACAAGCATTTGTTCCAAATTTTAAGGCAATGACCATCATTTCATTGATATCTATCTCAGATTTGAAGGGGCAGTCAATTAATAGTAAGAAGCTTGATCTTATTATTTACAGATTTTCAAGGATTCAATATGCATTTTCGAGCAGTTTTTGAGCTTGCAGAGACATAGGTGGCAGAGCACAAAATCAAAGTAGTTTTGCATGCCTTTGGAAGATCATACCCAACGAGCATATTCAAGCAGTGTTCACACATCTTATATACAAATGGCAGATCATTTCAGGAAGAAGATTAACACATAGAGGATTTTCCCCAGTTTAAGGAAAATTTGACTTCATCAAATTAAGATACCAACATTTCAGCTGCTTTAAGCATCATCGAGGCTAACCATGATCTTTGACTAAGCACACTTAGTCAGGAATCTTTTCAAAAGAGATGAAGACACCTAATGAGAAAGAGGTAAACTTTGTAGCACAAATGGGTATCAATCCATCTTTTAAGGCAAAAAATCATCTTCAAATATCAGTCAGAAATTTTGAGCATTTCCAGGTAGCAGTCTTCTAGCAAGAAGTGGGACATCTAGAGATTCATATTGTTTCCACATCTTAAGACATCCAGATTTTGTTGACAGGCACATCAAGTCATTATCGAAGCCTATCTGCAATCTGTTTAAACTAAACACTTGTCAACTAATGTTCTTTGGATGGCTCAAAATCCGGACCAAACAAGTTCTCTCGGAAACAGGGTATCGAATATCTCATCATTTTCTGAGTTGTCTAGATTATCTTTTACAACTATTTTTGGAAAGAGGATGATCGATCCTATAGTATTTTGTTATGATGTAATGTTATTTAAAGAGCAGCTAGTCGATTGCACAGGGAGGTGAGAGTTCCAGCCGAGGACTGAGGCAGGGATAGAAAGAGTTGCTACTGTTAGTTGCATGCAGACATGTATTTATTTTTCCCTTAATATGAAGAGAGGCTTTGAAGTGATTACAGTCGAGATGAGCCCAATTCTATTTTATTATGAATTGATAAATTATGTGTTGTTCATGATTTTGTTCTGTGTATGGTCCTTATGCATCCATACCAAAATTCTTATGAGTTATATGCATGTTTATTAAGAATCTGGAATGGAATTAGCTTACTTTTTCTATAAGTTCACACTCGCTAATCTTTCTATTACAACATGTTACATTTATACATCTGCTGCAGTCATTTCCCATGTCATATTTACCTGATCTCTGTAATATTTACCTGTTCATAAACTCTCATACTTATCCACTTTTTTCCACATCATTAAGATTTCACTAGCCATGTTCTTTCAACAGTCAAGGAACATCTTTTAGTGATAACATCTTCTTTCTGAGAGAAGCCACGAGCTATGAATCTGGCTTTATACTTCTCCACACTGCCATCTACAACATGCTTGATCTTATAAAGCCATCTAGAGGTCACAACTGACTTTCCTATTGGTCTAAGAACAATTTCCCAAACATCATTCTTCATGATCGACTTATACTCTTCAATCATGGCATCAACCCATACCTGTTTACTTGTTGCTTCTTCGTATGATGAAGGTTATGAACTGATAAGCCGACTCATAAGACCGGAGTACTTCCGTGGTGTTATGCTTTCTCTGAAAGTCCCAGGAGGAGCTTTATGCTTCTCGCGTTCTTGCACTATCTCTTGGTGCCAAGCAGGTCTTCTTTTGGAAAGAGGAACTTCAAGTAGTTCTTCTAGTGGACTTTCAGTGTTCTCAAGTACATCTATAATTTGATTTTCAAGTGCCTCTTCCTCCCACTGAATTTCTGAATCTGGAAACCCCAGTGGAGCAACTACATCTTCCAGTGAAAGCTCTAGTGTTTTACGAAACACAGATTCCTCATGGAAGATCACATCTCTGCTGACCTCAATGTTCCTTTGCCCTAATATATATATTCGATAAGTCTTCGAGCAATCATTGTACCCAACAAATATACCTTTCTTACTGGAGGGCTCTAGCTTCGCTCTCTTTTCTTTTGGCACATGGACATACACAAGAGTACCAAATATCCTCATGTGATCAACTACAGGTTTCTTCTTGGTGAAGACTTCTTCTGGAGTCTTCTCCTCCAAGATAGCATGTGGGCTTCTGTTCTGGATGTACACAACAGTTCCTGTAGCTTCAGCCCACAAAGACAAAGGAAGATCTCGATCAGTGATCATGGCTTTATCAGCCTCACACATTGTTCTATTCTTCCTTTCTGTGACCCCATTCTGCTGGGGGTTGTAAGGCACAGTCAGCGCTTTCTTGATTCCTGCTTCTCGACAAAAATCATCAAACTCATTAGATTCATACTCACCTCTGTTATTTGATCTCAAGATACAAATGTGTCTACCAGTCTGATTTTCAATCAGTCTTGAATTCTTTGAACCTATCAAAGGTTTCACTCTTGGCCTTGAGGAAGTAAATCCATGACTTCCAAGAGTAATCATCAATAAACAAGACATAATATAAACACCCACTCAAGGAGGGTGAAGACATAGGCCCACAAATGTCAGAATGAATCAAATCCAAAATGCCTTTAGACCTATTCGTGCTTCTGGGAAAGAATTTCTTAGTGTTCTTACCTAGAGCACATCTTTTGCAGATTCCTTCATGTTTTGGAGAAACTTCTGGCATACCTATGACCATCTTCTGCAATCCCGAAAGAGCTGTGTAGTGAAGGTGTCCAAACCTTCTATGCCAGAGTTCACATTGTTTGGTACACAGGGTACTCCCAAAAGATCGAACACCTTGAGCAACTGTTTCACACAAATAGATCACAGAGTAACACGCCGATGTTTGTCACGTGGTTAAAACCCTCAAGAGGGAAACAGTCCACGACCCCAGCCAAATAGCTACTTGGAGCAATTTATTATGCAAAAGAAAGAAAGTTACATGAGCTTCTCATAATCGATCAACTAGCCAAAGACCCTCCATGCTCTTTAAATAGAGATCATGGACCAATCGGGTGTTAAGCCATGGATCAATGGTAGGCATGATCTAAGAGAAGTTGAACCGTCGGATCACTTTATGTCTAGAGCATATCGTGACCGTCGGATCAATTTATGTCTAGAGCATATCGTGAACATCGGATTAGAATATTTACAAATGCATACTAATGCATACTAAAGAAACACACTTTACCTAACGGATATATTACACAAGTTGATCTTAACTAACTCATAAGTGTCTAAATATCCTAACATCCCCCCTTAAGAACAACTTGGGATAGGCTTGAAGGATTTACAAAAGTGACACTATTAGGAGAAGGAAGGAGGCATTAGAGCCTATCCCCCCTTAAGGACACATTCCTGAACTCCTAACATAGATCGAAGTTTAGAAAACTTCGCTTCTGTAAGAGACTTGGTGAAGATGTCTGCAACTTGATCATCTGTAGGGCAATAGAGCATTTCAAGAACACGATCATGAACAAGATTTCTGATGAAGTGCATGTGTAGCTCAATGTGTTTGTTACGTTGATGTAGAACTGGATCTTTGGCAAGCTTGATGGCACTTTGATTGTCGCACCAAAGTGGAGTAGGCTGCTGCTGCTCGAATCCAAACTCTGAAAGGATTTGTCGAAGCCATAAAGCTTCTTGACTGGCATTAACTGTAGTTCGATGTTCTGCTTCTGTTGAAGAAAGAGCAAGAGCTTGTTGTTTCTTACAAGCCCAAGTGACAGGTCCAGATCCAAGACTGAAAACATAACCTGCAGTAGACTTTCGATCATCAGGATTGTCGACCCAATCTGAATCAGTGAAACCAACCAATAAAGGTATCCCCCCTGTACTATAATGAATCCCAAACTGAATTGTACCTCGAATATATCGAAGTATTCTTTTTGCTTCTTTCCAGTGACTTTCATGAGGAGTTTGCATATAACGGACAACACGACCAACGGCAAAGGAAAGGTCAGGACGGGAATGAGTTAAGTATAAAAGACTACCAACAAGCTGACAATACAAGGTGGCATCTACTTCGGGGGAAGTACAAGTGGCAGAAAGTTTGACTCCAGACTGGAAGGGAGAAGGGGCTGGTTTACAATCTTCCATGTGGAAGCGACGAAGTAGGTCACAAGCATACTTAGACTGGGAAAGAAAGATTCCTTCTTTGGTTTGCAAGACTTGGAGACCAAGAAAATAATGCAAATGTCTTAAGTCTGACATTTCAAAATTTTGCTAAAGACTCGATTTCACATGGGTTATAAGTTTAGGGTCACTACCAGTAAGGATAAGATCATCAACATAAAGAACAAGTATGATGAGATGGTTTCCTACTTTCTTAGTATAGACATTGGGGTCAGAATGGCATCTAGAAAAACTAGTGTCAAGGAAAAAGCTATCCATTTTGGCATACCAAGCTCTAGGAGCTTGCTTAAGGCCATATAAGGATTTCTTAAGGAGACAGACAAGGCTAGAGTTATCCTGAACATATCCAAGAGGTTGTTCCATGTAAATTTCCTCCTGTAAATCACCATGTAAAAAGGCAGACTTGACATCCATTTGACGGACTTCCCAGTTATGTAAGGCTGCAAGGGAAAGAACAAAGCACATGGAATTCATTTTTGCGACAGGAGCAAAAGTTTCATTGTAGTCAATCCCTTCAACTTGGGAAAAACCTTTGGCAACTAACCTTGCCTTAAGTCTTTCAACACTTCCATCTGATGCATACTTAGTTCTGTAGACCCATTTACATCTGACAAGTTTTCTTCCTTTTGGAAAAGGAACAAGATCCCAAGTATTGTTCGCCATTAAGGAACGATATTCTTCATCCATAGCTGCATCCCAATCTGAATTTCCTAAAGCTTCTGCAAAAGTTTCTGGATCATGATTCTCAGAAACTTGAGCCAAAAGAGAAGAGGCTCGCTAAAACTGAGAACGTGTTTGACATTGATCTCTAGGATCACCGGCAAGATCACCAACTGCTTCACATGTTGAACAGACCCATCAAGGAAGCATTGGTGTTGGTGCAACTAGAGGAACATGAGCAGGCAGAGGTGGATTTCCATCCTCATTGTCATCATTAGAAACTGGAGTTGGAAACCTATCAAGAAAGTCGGAAGAAGAAAAAGAAGGCACAATCGTCGAATCAAGCTCGCAGGCCAAAGATGGCACACCCACCAAGTTAGGCTCACAAGCCAAGAGATTTTCATCAAATTTAATATCTCTTTTAATGATTATATCATGAGAATGTGGTTGAAGAAGTCTATAACCTTTTACATATTCTGAATATCCAACAAATATGCACTTTTCACTTTTAGGCTGCAATGCTTTCCGTTTTTCATCCGGAATGTGAGCCCATGCTTCACAACCAAACACACGAAAGTGACTTACATCTGGTTTAATTTTACTCCATGCTTCTTCCGGTGTTATACCTTGTAAAACTTTAATGGGTGTGCGATTAACTATGTAATTTGCACAATTTATGGCCTCAGCCCAATATTGAAGACTCGGTCCCTTAGATTGGATCATACAATTAGCCATTTCTTTTCAAGTGAGGTCCTTCCGTTCAGCTACACCATTTTGTTGTGGTGTATATGGAACAGTGTGTTGTTGTTGGATTCCTTGTTCAATGCAAAAAGTAGTGAACTTGTTGTTAACATATTCTCCTCCATTGTCAGATCTTAACTTAATAATTTGATGACCAGATTGTTTTTCAACAAGGGCCTTGTTGGCCAAGAACATGTTAAATACTTCGCTCTTAAGTTTTAGGAAGTAAACCCAAGTGCGTTTGAAGTAGTCATTAATAAAAGTTAAGAACTGTTTGAAACCAGAAAAGGAAGCAGATGGAAGAGGGCCACACAAGTCACTATGCACAAGCTCCAAGGGAACCGAGGCGTGCCAAGAGGCACGTTTGTCAAAACTATCCCAATGATGTTTTCCGAGTACACAACTGGAACAAACACCATCCTTGCAAGATACCATCAGAAGACTAATCACCATATTGTTTTTACATAGTTGTTGCAATGAGCGATAATTTAAGTGACCAAATCGCTCATGCCAAAGTTTGCTCAAATTATCACTATGAGCAACAAAAACTGAAGGAAAATGTGATGACTCAAAGTTGTTAAATTTGTACAACTTGGTAATATCATCAACAGTTCCAGTAGCAAGGACATTTTAAGGATTTTTAAAATCCTTGACTACAACTTGGTGAGGTGTAAACGTCACAATTTTACCTTCACCCGAATGAGTAATTTGATAGACTGATAACAAATTGCAGAAAATTTTTGGAACACATAGTACATCACTGAAATGACCATTTTCTACTGGAACTGTTCTAGATCCTACAACACTTAGAGATCTATCATCACCAACAAATATTTGCTTGGTGTTACATTCATGCATAGTAAAAAAGATGGCTTGATCCTTAACCATATGATAAGATGCTCCAAAATCAATGAGCCATTCAAGTGAAGTAGAAGAAGAAGATGCAGTATAAGAGTAACCAGAAGCACAAAGTGCATGTCCATGAGAGGTAGATTCTGAAAACGAATCTAGGCCGATGTGGTGCTTCTTCATTGCTGCTTCCAAGGCTGTCATCTTCTTGAAACACTTAGATTCATCATGATTATCTTTCCCACAAAAATTGCAATGACGCTCAGTCTTTTTTCCTTTTGGCTTGGATCCTTTATAATTTTTTAAAGAAAGAGTTGACTGAGAGGGTTTGGGACCCTTGTTGTTTGGCTTATTATTGTAAAAATTTTGTTTCTTAGGAGGCTTGGACTTTTCTTTCTATTGGGACAATAAGGCTTTCCCAGATGTATCTGCATTGTTAATTATTCTAAGATGAATGAGCTTATCTTGCTCTCTAATTAAGGAATCAAAAAAGGATTCAAGACTAAGCTCTTGATAGCTAGCTGCAGTCAATAATTCTTTCATGGAATAGAATGTAGATACAAAAACAGAATATGCATATCCAAGTTTGGAAAGAATATGATAAATACATTATTTGTCTTCTTTTTTAATCTTGCATTCTGCACATAAGAGTCTAAAAGTTTTATACTTAGATAAATAATCTCGAATGCATGAAAAATCATTAGGACTCAAGGAAATCAACTCATTCTCAAGTTGATGACCTCGAATTTCATTGTGTTTACTAAACACAGATTCCAACTTTTCCCAAGCTATATCAGGTTCATCAATTCCAGATATGTGGAATCGCAAATCAGTAGAGATTGACATCCCAATCAATCCACGAGCTTCATCACATCTATTTGCCCATTTAAGTTTCTTATCATCATCAATGGGTTTTGTTTCTTTCCCTAAAGTTATCCTGAAAATTCCCCTACTTCCCAGAACATCCTCTATACGAGATTTCCATGAGAAATAGTTAGAACTTGTAAGTATAATATCACAAAGGGCGGCCATACTGTAAAATAATGGCTGAAAGAACAAAAACTAACTATCTGGATGCAAAGAGCTCGAAAAAATATGCAGTTTAAAAAAAAACGGCACTAAAAACTGATTCTGCATGATGAAGTTATGCTTGATCAAAGAAAATGTTGAAGATGTCTGCAATAGTGACGTGGCAGATATTAACTTGACCAACTGAAAAAAAAGAACCCCCCTTTTCCCAAGATCAACCTTTGACAATCACTTTACAATAAAATTGTTTTTAAGTGAATCACTTTTGTAGAATAAGTGATGTTCACTTTTACAATAATGTTACTTTAAATAGTGCGGCAATAAATTAAAAGACTTAATGACTCACTTTTTATTTTATTTTATTTAAGTGAGATGCACTTTTACAATAAAGCAACTTGAAAATAGAAATTGCATACACTAAAAAGTAGCTTAATAAGACTTAAACTCAAGATCTATTAAGGAATAAAGCAACTTTGGACCAAGCGAGCTAAGTTTAAAAGGTACGTAAAAGAATGGAAAGAGGAAGAAGGTTTTTTTTTTTTTTTACTCTTCTCTCTCGTTCTTCGTGCTTGCCTTTTTTTTCATGCAAATCACAAAAAAAATGAAAAACAAAAACAAAAAAAAACTTTTTCCACACAATGGGGTTAGATCTTGGTTAGCTTACCCGAAAAGTCTACGTTTTCAAATTTTCTCGTTGTTTCTGATTTGCCGTGATCGCACAAGGTGCACAACAAAGAGCATACGTAGCCGAGAAGACAAAAAAAAAACGTTCCCTTTCTGTTTTTAATTCGCCGCGATCACACAAAGTGCACGGCAAAAGAGCATACACAGCAAGGAAAGTCAACAGTCCAAGACTAAAACAATAAAGATCTAATAATAAAACTGATATAATATGAGAGATTTAAAAAAAAATTTAAAGAAATCCATCACTATAACATTATACCTTCAAATTTGTCGAAATTGGTGTTTCTGGATCAAACGAAAACGGTTTTCAGTGAAACGAAAACTATTTCCCAATGGAAATGGCGCTCCGGACGCAATAAAATAGCTCCCACGGGCCACAAATGCACAAAAACTCCAGAACCAAAAACCCTTTCAAAGTTTCGGCAACACCGGTTCCAGATCTTGATCAAAACCGAAAGCGGCTCTTCATAAACGTTCTGATACCATGTTCGGGTACACAGGGTACTCTCTGTTGCCGCCTAATTCACACTTTAAGACGCAGAAAAGTCACAACCTGCTATGTGTGTCCTTGGGGGCAAGTGAAAGCTGGGGACCACTGTCACCACAGTCCACAACTCCTCCGTTTAGGCAAGATCCCAACAGAGCCAATAGGGGTAGTCCCTATAGGAAAACTAAGTTCCAGATTTATTAACTAATTACAAATTAATTAAAGGGATCTTTTATTAAGAATGAGGCTAAGACTCTATATTATCTAAGGAATGACAAGCAGCATGCAGATCCAAAGATTTCCTTTAAATGACAAGCAAACCTTTAGATAAACAAAGACCAGTGCCTATTACAAATGGAGTCTAAAGATAGATTACAACTTTATAAACTTACAAATGAATTTGAGATTTAAGCTACAATAAAACTACAGCTTAGGTGTTTAACAATGAGATGAACGAATGATACAATTATAAACAATAAGGAACCAAAATGTTAAGCAATATACAGATGATTTACCAATATAGACAAATGAACAAGATTTACAATATAGCAGAAAAATGCTTTGAGTGAAGATTATTAAACCAACAGTAAATTAAAAATGAAAAGACTTTAAGCAATTAAGCATTCACCACATAACAATTTGCAGAACTGAAAGTAAATACTTGCAACTGAAAAGTGAAAAGCTTGCAAATACAATAAAAGTGAAAGTGCTTGAAGTAAAATGTTGGAGTGCGAGCGTGCTGAAATGAAAGAGTGTTATAGAACCGGTTTTGCAATGTCTCTTGGTTTATTTTAGTAAGTTTTATTAAAGTTTTTCTTCTTGAAATTAAGTTTTAGAACCAGTGGTGTGACTACCCCAATCTAATACTTCTCAAGTCAAAGAGGGAGTGCTGTTGCGCTCAACAAAGTGGGAACAAAGCCCACCCATAGCTCACAAGTCAAACCCCAATGCCCTGGTGCTCAACAAGGGGGACGTCAAAGCGCCTAAAGACCCCCCACGGTCTACTACCCCAAGTCGCCTCCGAGGGCACTGTTTTTAATCAACCGAAAAATTATTAGATGGATGTCTATTAAACTAAGATTTCCCTATCCCCTGTCGTATCTCGTGAGTACCCCGAAGGGTGATAACCGAGTAGAGGAGCAGAAGATGGGAAGTTGTTGTTGGTAAATTTTAGAAGTAAATTTTATCTGGGTGATTAGCATGCAATGTTTATTTTAAAAAACGATCAACAAGATCAACCAAGCTGTTCCCTTATGGGAGGTGCTGGTATTTGATCTTAGACTTGGAAAATAAAATGTGTTGATTGTAGTAGGTAAAAACGAAAGTTGTTTTAATTACCTAAGCCCCCACTTCTCCTGCTTTTCATATCCAACTTGAAGTCCCTAAAGGGAGATGACAAGTGGATAGAGGATACACAGGGTAGATGGGTTGTATGATTACTTTTTAACTCAAAATGAAATTGCTGAAACTTGAAAGAAATATACAACTAACTACTGTAAACTAACCTCACAACAATCTTTGTGACAGAGATGGTGGTCTGTCACAAAGATAGGTGGGTAAATGGAAATAAAACTAGTTATCTACTTTACTTCGTAATCTATTTACTTATAAATTACAAATGCTTATCAAACTTTACCGAATACCCCAAGAGAAACTCTCGTTGGGGTTTACAATAATCAGAAAATGAGAGAGAGAGGTGAGAGTTTGAACCCCTTTTTGGACCGGTTGAAGGTTGAGGTAATTCTGGGCCTATTTGGGCAACACCTCCCCTTCACCTATGCAAAACCTGTCACAAACCAGCAAGCTTTGCTTGCTGGAAATCACAGTAAACACTAAAGGGATTATCAGAAGAAGAAAAAAAATTAGTACAAAATTTACAAATTTACAGCAAAAATCTGAATGTAAAAAATGACAGAAATATGATATTTAGAGGGCTGGAAAATGAGTTTCCAGCCACCTAAATGATGTTTAAATAGCAGAAATAAAAGCCTATACTAATATATAATAGGTGGGGGCCCTAAAACAAGGGTTATATTCACTATACAGTGAATAAAACCCAGTTTCAGGAGGGCAGAAAGTCAATGGCCGAATTTAAAATTTGCAGAAACGAAACCCTTGGAGAGAATCTTTGCTTGGAAAACCTGCAAATAAGTTTAGATCTGCAAAAATCGTAAGCCTAGTGATGAATGTCCAACAGTTCCTGCAAAATACTTTGAAAGAAAAATGTTAAACCATTCACAAAAGAGAGTAAAAATACTTTTACTCTCTAATCTCTCCACAAAACACTTTGTGGAGAGCTAACTAGACTAATACAAAAAAAATGCAAAACTAAAAAAATACAAGTTACCTCACAAAAATTTGATCATGAGAAATATAGACTACAGCACAATGTCCCTCCAAAGAATTCTTCTATTAAATGGCCCAACTAGGGCAAAGCTTCAATACAATAATGTGGTAAGAAAATATGAGAGAGTAAGGAGAAATATTCCGGCAGCATAACAATAGCATGAGAGATCATGTCAAATGAGGGAGTGAGACCCTCATTATATAGTTGAGGAAGACCCCAACCCCTTGAAGATCAATGGCTGAGATTAAATCTAGATCTAGGGTTTAATCTCCACCACTAGATCTAGGTATTTGACATTACATTCTTCTCAATCAATCTATACCCTTGGATTAATTTTCAATCAATGGCTTAGAAGATTGATCTATGTCTTAACAATTTGCACCCTTAGATCTAGGTCTTTGACTTAAGATCCTCCCTTAGATGAGCTTTTAGGTTTTTGGTAAAAAACGTGGGCCCAACTAGGCTAGGCGCCCCTCTAAACTTAGCTTTGACTTCCTCCAAAAGTGGCGCTTTCCACCAAATATAGTGGCCTCTTCCAAGCTAGACATCCTCCCTCTTTAGCTAGCGCTCCTCCAATGCTTGACGTCCCACTAAATATGGTGGCGTCTCCTCTAAATAATGGTGGCCTCTTTAGATGTGAAGTCCTCCAAATATGGTTAGCGCCCTTCTCATTTGTCTTCTTTTATGGTAGCGCCCTACCAATGTAGCTAGCGCCTTCATTATAACATGACGCCTCCATTTAGTGCCAGCGCTCCTCTATTTAGAGTGAGTCCCTTCTTATTTAGAGCGCCTCCTCTATATTTGCATGCGCCCCTCCAAATTTGGTGTAGAGCCTTCATTTGGTAGACGCCCTCCTTAAAAATGGACGCCTCCTCTATTTTGGTGAGGGTTTTAACATTTGGACGCCCTCTTTAGTGAGACTTTTAACACTGGCAAGCTCTAAATTTGGCTTTGACCATAGCTTTTTCCTCCAAAATAATTATCTAGCCTTTAGACTTAGGCTAAAATTAAAATTCACCTTAGATTAAAATTTTCAATTTAATTTTTTAAATTTTCCCAATGTTGACTTAGGAAAAATTAAAAATAACTTGAAAAAATTATATCTTGGCCATGGGGGGGTGGAAAATTTTGAAATAAATTTTCCTAGGCTTAGTAACCCCCAAACAAAATTACCATGGCATTATTTGATTTTTTCCTTCAAAATCAAATAATGTGAATTATTGACTTAGGGAAATTAATTAATTCCCTAGGAAAATAGACCTTGCTTAGACAAAAATGGTCTATCTCCTCAACCACCTGTCAGAATGACATGGGACTCGAAGCAGTGGCTTAGGGGGTTTCATAGCAATTAACTTTGCATTCATAGCCCCTATTACAAAATGCCAGTGCTTGAGCAATTACATTATTACATCAAAAACTGAGTTAATTAATCACCAAGGGGTGCAATTAATTAACCAGAAAAAATAAATAAAAATACAACAACACAACCAAACTCCGCAAGACTCTATACAAATGTCTAGCATGGTCATGAATCACACTTTGAAGCCTTAGCCACCTCATGGACTTGACTGGTAGAACGCCCGTCACCACTTTGGAGGATTTTGAGTGAAAAACCAAACCAATTAAACTCGTTTATACAACAAGATCAATTGGAAAGGGAAAAAACACTCGATAAGGGGACTTCCCTAACAACCAGTTCCATGGTGAGGCATCCATATCATATGACCCATACTAGTACATATAATTACATTGATTTTCCCACGCAGGGGAGCGGACATTTCGTTTTACAAAGGGGCAATAGCCCTGCAGAAGTGAAAATCCTCAGATTTTTCTAAGGTACAATTATGTACATCTTCATGTACATGGAGTTGCCACCTAGTCGAAATAGGTGGGCAACACTCCCAAAAGACCGAACACCTTGAGCAACCACTTCACACAAATAGATCACAGATTAACACACCGATGTTTGTCACGTGGTTAAAACCCTCGAGGGAAACAGTCCACGACCCCAGCCAAATAGCTACTTGGAGCAATTTATTATGCAAAAGAAAGAAAGTTACATGAGCTTCTCATAATCGATCAAATAGCCAAAGACCCTCCATGCTCTTTAAATAGAGATCATGGACCAATCGGGTGTTAAGCTATGGATCAATAGTAGGTATGATCTAAGAGAAGTTGAACCGTCGGATCACTTTATGTCTAGAGCATATCGTGACCGTCAGATTAGAATATTTACAAATGCATACTAATGCATAATAAAGAAACATGCTTTACCTAACGGATATATTACACAAGTTGATCTTAACTAACTCCTAAGTGTCTAAATATCCTAACACACATGGATCAACTATGTGATGTACCAAAGCACGAGAGAAATCTTTGGAAGCCTTGTAGAGGCCTCCCTCTCAAACCCCAATCTATGTTGCTGAGTTTAGATCTGTGTCTTTTGCCCAACAAAAGACCTTCTTGTCCATGAAGAAGACTCTGTAGCCCTTGTCTTCTAAACCAGTAACATATAAAAGATTTTTCTTTAAACCAAGAACATAAAGAATATCATCAATATGAAGAACCGTACCTTACTCAAGTTGAAGTGAAGTTGAGCCAACTCCTTCAATCTTGTAAGTGGAGTCATCTCCAAGTTCTACGTGAGTGTTGAACTTCTTCTTTTTGTAACTGGTGAGAGCTCTACGGTTACCTGTCATGTGCTTGGAGGCACAACTATCCACCAACCAAGAAGTGGAACAATCTGAGAAAAAACCAGTTAAAGCAAAAATCAAGTAGTACTCTCTTTTAGGTTCTTCAGTTTTGTTAGCCTTGATTTTCTTTTTCTTCTTTGGTTTTTCATCTTCTTCTTCCTCTGCTTCTGCGACAGAGATGCTTGAAACCTTCGCTTGGGTTTCTTCTTGTTCTGCCTGCAGTCTCTAGCAAAATGTCCAAACTTGTGGCAACTATAACATTCCTCTTTCGATATGTCAGAAAACTTACCTTGAGGTTTATTTCCTTTCTTTTGCTGAGGGAAAGGCTTCTTGAACTTATTTGTCTTTGCTGCAAGTGCAAGGTTGTCTTCCTTGATTACCTTACCAGAGGTCCTTGTTACCACCTAAGTTGTACTTAGTGGTTTGTTATCAAGTGAGTCTGGTGAACCGGACAAAGATGATTTGTTCAGACTTCAGAAGACCTTCGGAAGTGCTTCTAAGAAGTGCTTGTTGTACTATATCACATGTTCATACCCCATAGGGGAGTTGTAATAAAATGTTCTAGCATGATAGTGTCTGTAAAAGACTTGGTCTCTTAAACTTTATTTATCAATCCGATCAGCCCAGGGTGTTTTTTCCCTTGGTTATTATTGGTCGTTGAATAAATGACTGATAATTTATAAGTTTTTCACTCAATACCTCCAAAGTTGGTGGTTGGCTTGGCATTTAGGCCTATTGAGGTTATTAGAGTCTATGTGTCAATGTATAAACATGCTAGGCATTATGGTCGAGTCATATGAACATGTCTAAGTCCCCCTAGGTTTTAAGTTTTTTTAATTTTTTTAATTTTTTTAAGTTTTAATTTTTCCAAAACTTAAGCTATTTTTTAATAGTCTAAATGGAAAAATTGGTTTTGTAATAAAAGCAGGCTCGGAAATCAATTTCAGTCATGGGGGTGCTCATTTTCAAACTCAGAGCACCATGTAAACCCATAAACCCATTTTTCCTAAGTTTTGAGTGATTTTCCCATCACTCGGGTCAAAAAACCCTAAAAATCAAATATTGATTATTTTAATTAATAAATTAATTAAATAATGGAGAAAACCCCAAATCCTGAATCAGTGGGATTTGCTCCGATTTGACTGAAATCAGTCTCATCAGCTTGAGATTGACTGGAGCTGACCATTCCTTGACAGAAAGAGATGATCTAGGCTGAACTGGGAGTGCACCATAGCATGCAATCTTGGGAATTACGCACTCTCTCTCTCCTCCACACGTGTGGGCCCATCTAGATGAATTTTGGTGGATGTTTCAGTTAACAGGTTGAGGTGTTAGTCCAATCAGCTCTCCGATTGACAGTTGCACTCAGTGAGACTTGAATCAGACTCAATGAGACTCAAATCAAGCTCAGATTGACTCCACATACAGCTGCAGTCTATCTCTCCTTGGGAATTGCGCCCCCATTGGGCTAGGTTTCCAGTTTTTGTTATAAATAAAGCACGGTTTTCCTCTTCCAAGCTAGTTAGAGCTGGATTGAAGAGCTGTTGTTATTGTATTGTTTACTATTTTGGAATAAAAAAAGCTTTGAAGGCAAGATCTATGGTGTAATGCTTTTCATGTGTGGATGATGATTGTCAAGTGCTAATGAGGTATAATCTGTATCATTGATCTTTGTTTTTGCTAGTTAATTGTTGGCCTTGAAGGAGAGCTCCCTCCCATTGGGGTAAGAGATCATTCTAGTTTGATTTATGCTCTTACTGTTCGCTTGTTTCAGATCTCTTGGAGTTGCATGTATTTTAAGTTTAATTGCATGCTTTCTAGTTGTCTTTTTCCAGCAACACCTATGTTTTAACCATCTGTTTGTGCAAGGATTTCTAAATTGCAGGTGATCTAACTTGTAGAAGGGGTTGAGCTAGTTTGCATCTTCCTCATCTTCAGGATCTTTTGGAGGACATAGTCCCTCGATGTTCCACCAAAGCAAACTACAAAGCCCAACTTTCTCAAGCTTCCAACACTCTTTCTATCTCTTCCTCCTTCTAAAATCAAAATTTTACCTGGTTACTTTGTTTACAAGCTTTTAAATTATTTAGATCTATTATCTTAAAGTAAAAATTAACATAGATCTATTGTCTCAAGGCTCATAATCTAGATCTTGCTCCTTAAAAGTTTCATAAGCATTCTAGATCTAGTTTTAGGGAAATCGTCTTTTTTGCATGGTATTTTAAAGAGAATCCGTAGTTGGCATGCATTAAAATTTTGTTTTCTGTTTTAAAAGATAAAATCCAACACTCAGTGCACATCTTATTGGCTGCCCAAACAGCAAGCCAAGATCCCAAGGAAAACTTGCTTTCCTTGATTCTTTTTTTACCTTTTTTACTAGTTTTAACTTAGCTTTTTGTTGGTTTAAAGTAGGCTGACATTCTTTTTTTACCTTTTTTACTAGTTTTAACTTAGCTTTTTGTTGGTTTAAAGTAGGCTGACCCAAAGGTACTTTCAAAGTGTTTTTGGGCATATTTCATTTTAATAAACTCGCTGTTTTTTTAGTAGGTATAACAGAAAGAGGAGAAGTTGTTCGAAAGTGACTTTCGGGCCATCCGAATCCCCCCAAGGGTCTCCGTTTTGACTGTATTTTTTAATTTTGGCACTTTGTAAGATCTTGGTTTCATTCTGTATAAGAACCAAGAGGAATCATGTAAGTTCTCTGATATTGTAACCGCTGATAATAAAAAATTTCTCCGAATAGGCTCTTTCGAGCCCATTCCCCATCCCCCCTGGGGGGATTCGTGTCCTTTTTCCGTTCTTTGCATTTTCTTATTTTTTCGCTCTAGATTAGTTTCATTTATGAAGAATAATATATTTTGATTACTTTTATCATATATTCCATATTGCAGTATCAAAGTAACTTTAATACTTACCCCACGGCTTCCCGATTGACTCGAAAGGGGAAAGAGATGCGTGGTAGGACTAATTAGAAAACCTATGGTTTGCTTCTTTTTTGCTGCTTGTCATTAATTTCTGCAAACAATATTTTTAAAATCAACCCCCTCCTTGATTCCCCTATTGAGGTCCACTTGGACCGAAAGAGGTTCCTGGAGAGTCTTTTCTTTCTAAAAAACACATCCTTTAAAATTTACTAAAAATTACAAAGACTCCAATGTGTATGCTCTGCACTTGGCTGCGGTTTGTCCAATCAGTCAAGCTGCATCAAAAGCAACGTGAGTGACTAGATTAATTAGGATTCACCTTCCCCAATTAACCACCATCAGGCGAAAATCCAACGCCTCGATCAAACCGTAAACGGTGGCAAAATACCCAAAGGAAGTGGAAACTCCTGGACAGTGACCTCGAGGCGCCGATCTCTGTTACACCCTTGAGTGTATTATGAACACAGTCTCAGAGACTCCATTCAACCCACACATTCCTTGCGGGTAGCCGTGAAGGTTTATTTTTGGACATACTCCAAGTACCCCTCGGGTATATCTGGAGTCCCCCCTCGCCTAATTTAATCCACTCATATTTCATATTAACTTAAAACGTACCAAGAGGCAATTGCAAAACATTCACTCCAAGCACATGCAAGTACATTGGATTATTTTATGACTCCATTTTTAAGGCACTGGTTCTTTGTTTAAATCTTTCGATATATATATATATATATTGTGTGTCAGCATTGTGCTTCTTGTGCTCATTTTTCATCTTGTCATCTATGGTTATTTATGGTTAATTTCAAACTCTTAAGCAACTTATTCAATTTAACATCATCATACTAAAGTAATTTGCCTTGGTAACTTAATAGGGTCTACCCCCCTTGGCTTCGTTAGGAGTTGAGCCTAAACGAAGGAATCAAGAACAAGGTGACAGCCTTGACTTGAGACTTGCCCCCCTGGACACATCGAGTGGCTTGAAGATTTCTGCCACGTTCCCCCCCAGGTGTGTGAAAGACGACAACACTTTTTGGCGTCGTTGTCAAGGATAAATCTTTTTATTCCCGGAGTATGACTTTTGTTTCTTCTTTTTTTATTTTGCTTTGTTTGATGAATGCTTAGATTAGATCTTTAATTTTTATCTGGTGACTCCATTGACCTTTTTTTTAGTTTTTTATTTTTACAAAGAAAAGCAAAAAATATTTTGTTAGAGTTCTTAAATGTATATTTTTATTCTCACATGGCGACTCCATTGAAGGGATAAAACCCTTGTTTCTCACAAAAAATTTGAGATTGATTATGTGTAGGTGAGCCCACGTAACAGTAAAATTTAAAGCTCAACTCCATTTTTCAGTTCCAGACATTCTCCATGATCACTTATTCTTGATATGGATATTAAAAGAATATAAATTGTTGCTCGAGTTTCCTGTGATTATCCTCCCATTGATTTCTTTAGGATCCCTGGCTTTCCTAATCGTCTCATTAGTGAAATGACATCTACTTCCCTTCCAGACTTTCGAGCAGATGATAATGATCACTCAGTCGGATTCCATGTTATGATTTTTCTGTCACATATGAATAAAAACAACATTCAACATGAGGATCATATGATGGCGATGTTTGCTCATTCTTTGCAAGGGGACGCTTCATGTTGGCTTCATGAGTGTTTTCCTGAGAAATCTATTACTTCCCTTGCAAAATTCTTCAAAATATTTTTGAAGCAGTGGCATTATGATGGGAATGATATTAAATCATTCGATGCTAAATCATTCATTAAGACCAATTTGAAGTACTTATTTCCTTGGAAAGAGTTTCATACGGAATATCCTGAGATATGTAGTATCAACATGGTGTACAACACCCAACATTCAGAAATCCATTATGATCCCATTGAGTCTGTGCATGAAGAGCCATTAGTTGAAAAAATTGTTGAAGACCCTCCTCATGTAACATCAACAGAGAATAGTAATGATTGAGAATGCTTTCATGATTATTTTAGCGATGATGATCACATTTGTACTCCAAATCTACTTAAGGATGAAACCATTGCAAAATATTATAGTGAAACTTATGATGAAAACCGTAATGTGCATGATGGGACTCCTACCTGTTCTCCATATAATGATGACAGTCTGGAAGGTTTACTGCCTTGTTCCCATTTTTTTGAAGAAGATGAGTATGAAAATGAGGACAAGTATAAATTGGAGCATGATACAAGTGACGAAGACTCCCTTATGTCCAACAAAGATGTTGAAGAGGAATCCTGGACATTCATGGAAAATCCAGTCTATGAGGAAAATAATGAACCAAAAACCTTTGATGGTTTTGTTGATTCTCCTGTCTATGGCATATCTAAAGGAGAGAGCATGGACCTTGCGGCCTTGGGAAATTTTGATATAGAAAAGGAGCATGCAGTTTATCCATATGATCAGTTTGAGCCATATATCAGTATCAATAATGAAGACAAAGAGAACTTGATATCAGCAATGGAGAATCCATCACATCTGACATAGATGGCAGTGATGAATATTGGAATTTTTGTGAATATCTTATTGAGAATCCCATCTATGCTATCTCCAGGCTCCAGCAAGGGGAGTGTCTATTTAGAAATTTGTGGAAGTCCAATCTACTATACTTCCATAGAGGGAAGCGTGGATCTGGAGACCTAGGAAAATCCTAGTATGGAAGAGGAGCATTCAAAACTCTTATATGATCATTCAAAGTCATATCATTCAGAGCCGTACAAAGGTATCAATAATGAAGACATTGAGAAGCAGTGTTGTGAACAGACAGATGTGATGCAGTCAGTGGAATATCAGTCTCAACTATCATCTTCACATATAGAGTTTCCTTATGATTTGGAGCCGCTTGGGGCTTATATAATGAGTTATCATCCGGTAAGCCTTGATGATCAGTATGATGGTGTAGTCAATCTGCCTCATCATTCCGATTTATACATCAACCCTATCCAGTCATGGATAGAAGCAACCTGCGCAAGCACCTATCAGTTTGGGAAGAAGTTTGACAACATTATTCAAGCCTATGATTTCCCATCCATCCCACCCATTCCGGATCATAACGCAGGTTTGCATTTTTTAAATAAAGTATCCTTACTTTGGCTGGTAACCAAAGACAAGGAAAAAAAAATTATGTTAATAAAATGCTTAGGTGGTTACATTGGATTTTTTATTACACCTAACCTTTTATATCATGCTTAGAGTAGGAAAATAAGCTCCTTAAAAGAGAGCATTTACTTTCCGCATTTATGTTTTGTACTTGGCTATAATAATAAAAAAATTCATTAGTTAGTTACATTTAATTTGTTTAAATAAATCAGCTTAATGGTTCATTTGGTTTTTATATAAAGCTTATGCTACTGAGGTTTTCTTGTTAAGTTGAGATGTTTTTACAGGGTGTCTAAACCAGAGATTCTGGTGTTCTCATATCCTCTCCTTGCCCTATGACCAGATCGAGCACACGTCCCGCAGTTGGAGCCAGATGTTACCACCTAAGTTGTACTTAGTGGTTTGTTATCAAGTGAGCCTGGTGAACCGGACAAAGATGATTTGTTCGGACTTCAGAAGACCTTCGGAAGTGCTTCTGGAAAGTGCTTGTTGTACTATATCACATGTTCATACCCCATAGGGGAGTTGTAATAAAATGTTCTAGCATGATAGTGTCTGTAAAAGACTTGGTCTCTTAGACTTTATTTGTCAATCTGATCAGCCCAGGGTGTTTTTTCCCTTGGTTATTATTGGTTGTTGAATAAACGACTGATAATTTATGAGTTTTTCACTCAATACCTCCAAAGTTGGGGTGGTTGGCCTGGCATTTAGGCCTATTGAGGTTATTAGAGTCTATGTGTCAATGTATAAACATGATAAGCATTATGGTCGAGTCATATGAACATGTCTAAGTCCCCCTAGGTTTTAATTTTTTTTAATCTTTTAAGTTTTTTTTAAGTTTTAATTTTTCCAAAACTTAGGCTATTTTTTAATAGTCTAAATGGAAAAATTGGTTTCGTAATAAAAGTGGGCTCAGAAATCAGTTTCAGTCATGGGGGTGCTCATTTTCAAACTCAGAGCACCATGTAAACACATAAACCCACTTTTCCTGTGTTGAGTGATTTTCCCATCACTCAGGTCAGAAAACCCTAAAATCAAATATTGATTATTTTAATTAATAAATTAATTAAATAATGGAGAAAACCCCAAATCCTAAATCAGTGGGATTTGCTCCAATTTGACTGAAATCAGTCTCATCGACTTGAGATTGACTGGAGCTGACCATTCCTTGACAGAAGGAGGTGATCTAGGCTGAACTGGGAGTGCACCACATCATGCAATCTTGGGAATTGCGCCCTCTCTCTCTCCTCCACACATGTGGGCCCATCTAGATGAGTTTTGGTGGATGTTTCAGTTAACAGGTTGAGGTGTCAGTCCGATCAGCTCTCCGATTGACAGTTGCACTTGGTGAGACTCAGATCAAACTCAGTGAGACTCAGATCAAGCTCAGATTGACTCCACATACAGCTGTAGTCTCTCTCTCCTTGGGAATCGGGCCCCCCTGGGCTAGGTTTCCTATTTTTGTTATAAATAAAGCACGGTTTTCCTCTTCCAAGCTTGTTAGAGCTAGACTGAAGAGCTGTTGTTATTTTATTATTTACTATTTTGGAATAAAGAAAGCTTTGGAGGCAAGATCTATGGTGTAATGCTTTTCATGTGTGGATGATGATTGTCAAATGCTTATGAGGTATAATCTGTATTATTGATCTTTGCTTTTGTTGGTTAATTGTTGGCCTTGAAGGAGAGCTCCCTCCCATTGGGGAAAGAGGTCATTCTAGTTTGATTTATGCTCTTACTATTTGCTTGTTTCAGATCTCTTGGAGTTGCATGTATTTTAAGTTTAATTGCATGCTTTCTAATTGTCTTTTTCCAGCAACACCTATGTTTTAACTATCTGTTTGTGCAAGGATTTCTAAGTTGCAGGTGATCTCACTTGTAGAAGGGGTTGAGTTGGTTTGCATCTTCCTCATCTTCAGGATCTTTTGGAGGACATAGTCCCTCGGTGTTCCACCAAAGAAAACTCCGAAGCCCAACTTTCCCAGGCTGCCAACACTCTTTCTATCTCTTCCTCCTTCTAAAATCAAAATTTTACCTGATTACTTTGTTTACAAGCTTTGATATTATTTAGAGATATTATCTTAAAGTAAAACTTAACATAGATCTATTGTCTCAAGGCTCATAATCTAGATCTTGCTCCTTAAAAGTTTCATAAGCATTCTAGATCTAGTTTTAGGGAAAATATCCTTTTTGCATGGTATTTTAAAAAGAATCCGTAGTTGGCATGCATTAAATCTCTGTTTTCTGTTTTAAAAGATAAAATCCAGCAGTCAGTGCACATCTTATTGGCTGCCCAAACAGCAAGCCAAGATCCCAAGGAAAGCTTTCCTTCGTTCTTTTTTTACCCTTTTTACTAGTTTTAACTTAGCTTTTTGTTGGTTTAAAGTAGGCTGACCCAAAGGTACTTTCAAAGTGCTTTTGGGCATATTTCATTTTAATAAACTCGCTGTTTTTTTAGCAGGTATAACAGAAAGAGGAGAAGTTGTTGTTCGAAAGTGACTTTCAGGCCATCCGAATCACCCCGGGGGTCTCCCGTTTTGATTGTAATTTTTAATTTTGGCACTTTGTAAGATCTTGGTTTCACTCTGTATAAGAACCAAGAGGAATCATATAAGTTCTCTGATATTGTAACCGCTGATAATAAAAAATTTCTCCGAATAGGCTCTTTCGAGCCCATTCCCCATCCCCCCTGGGGAGATTCGCGTCATTTTTCCGTTCTTTGCATTTTCTTATTTTTTCGCTCTAAAATAGTTTCATTTATGCAGAATAATATACTTTGATTACTTTTATCATATATTCCATATTGCAATATCAAAGTAACTTTAATACTTACCCGACAACTTCCCGATTGACCCGAAAGGGGAAAGAGATGCGTGGTAGGACTAATTAGAAAACCTGTGGTTTGCTTCTTTTTTGTTGCTTGTCATTAATTTCTGCAAACAATATTTCTAAAATCAACCCCCTCCTTGATTCCTCGATTGAGGCCTACTTGGACCAAAAGAGGTTCCTGGAGGGTTTTTCTTTCTAAAAAACACATCCTTTAAAATTTACTAAAAATTACAAAGACTCTGGTGTGTATGCTCTGCACTTGGCTGCGGTTCGTCCGATCAGTCAAGCTGCATCAAAAGCAACGTAAGTGACTAGATTAATTAGAATTCACCTTCCCCAATTAACCACCATCAGGCGAAAATCCAACGCCTCGATCAAACCGTAAACGGTGGCAAAATACCCAAAGGAAGTGGGAACTCCTGGACAGTGACCTCGAGACGCCGATCTCTGTTACACCCTCGGGTGTATTATGAACACAGTCTCAAAGACTCCATTCAGCCCACACATTCCTTACGGGTAGCCGTGAAGGTTTATTTTTGGACATATTCCAAGTACCCCTCGGGTATATCTGGAGTCCCCCCTCGCCTAATTTAATCCACTCATATTTCATATTAACTTAAAACATACCAAGAGGCAATTGCAAAGCATTCACTCCAAGCACTTGCAAGTACATTTGATTATTTTATGACTCCATTTTTAAGGCACTGGTTCTTTGTTTAAATCTTTCAATATATATATAGTGTGTCAGCATTGTGCTTCTTGTGCTCATTTTTCATCTTGTCATCTATGGTTATTTATGGTTAATTTCAAACTCTTAAGCAACTTATTCAATTTAACATCATCATACTAAAGTAATTTGCCTTAGTAACTTAATAGGGTCTACCCCCCTTGGTTTCGTTAGGAGTTGAGCCTAAACGGAGGAGTCAAGAACAAGGTGACAACCTTGACTCAAGACTTGCCCCCAAGGACACACCGACTAGCTTGAAGATTTCTGCCACGTTCCCCCCCAAGGTGTGTGAAAGGCGACAACAGTCCTTCCTTCTTCTTCTAAGCAATCATGCCAAAGCCTTTCAAAGGTTGGTTGATTCTCTCGTCCACTGACGGATGCCATGAAGGTTTCCCAAGACCTTGGGAGACCATCAACCACTGTTTGCACAAGATCATCATCATCAACAGTAATACCAATAGCAATGAGTTGATCTCTTACCTGTGCAATCTTCGTGAAGAAGGAACCAACACTTTCATCTTTTTTCAGCTTCAATGTTCGTAGCCTCTTCTTCAAGACTCTCTTTTGACTGGAAGCCTTCTTTTCATATAGGTTGACCAAAGTATCAAAGCATTCTTTAGCAGTCTTCAAAGATGCGATGTTTGGCATCACTGACTCTCTAAAAGAATCATAGATGAGTCTTCTAGCCTTACCTTGCTTCCTGTTGTAAGCAAGTCTTCCATCATTTGATGTTGGCTCTTCAATGACATTAAAAACAATGTCATCCAAGTCATTCTCTTCTAGAATGGCCGTTAACCTGGCCTTCAAGGAGTTGTAGTTGGCTGAACTAGAGAGCTTCTCTTCCGGTTTGAAACCATTGGTGGCCATCTCTGCCACTTAGTCAAATTTTAGATCTGCAAATCTTATCCCAAGATCTAGGAAAACAACAGCAATGTCTCTTTACTGTGTTTTCACATGCTAAGCTTTGATACCATATTGAATTTTAGCATTAGCATAAATACTTTAAAAAAATGCAGATTAACTTAAGCAAATGACAAGTGCAGTTAAAATAACATTCATCACATCAGCACAATGGACACAAGAGTTTTTCACTGGGGAAACCTTCAAAGGACAAAAACCCCAAAAAGCATTAGTAGCTTATCTCGTAAATGAGATGACTTTAGAAAATTCTTCAAAAAGTTCCTCAAACCCCAATCTGGGTTTAACCACAGTTTACAGATGATCAAATAAAATTTTCTCAGCAAAACAAACTAAGGTTTCCAAACCCTAGTTAACCAAATTTTCAGATCTGCCCGGAAATTATCAAGACTGCCCAAAAACAGTCTACCCGAATATTTATCAGCTATGCCCGGAAAAATTAGGGCCTGCCCAAAAATCCAAAAATGAATGCCAAGAAATTATGACAGGCTGCCCGAAGTTTATTACAGGTTGCCCAGAAAATTTTATAGCCTGCCCGGAATCTTCCTGTCACTGCCCGTGACTGTTTTTCTGTCCTGCCCGGAATCTCACAGGCTGCCCGGATCTCTGTTCGTATCTGCTATTACTGCCCAGATGGCAGATCTATGTGCCCGGGGGTTTAACAGACTGCCCGGAGTCTGTTAGGGCAGCCCAGAATTAGGGCCAAGCCCTCTGTCTGTTGGCTGTGTCAGATCTGGGCCTGCCCAAGCCCTAAAGGGCTAAAGGGCTTAGCTAGGGTGCCCGTAAACCCTTAGCAGGCTGCTTGGGACCCTACCAGGGCTCTGTGAGTGGTCGTGTGCTAGAAGGGGAAGCCTGTTACCACCTAAGTTGTACTTAGTGGTTTTTATCAAGTGAGCCTGGTGAACTGGACAAAGATGATTTGTTCGGACTTCAGAAGACCTTCAGAATTGCTTCTAGAAAGTGATTGTTGTACTATATCACATGTTCATACCCCATAAGGGAGTTGTAATAGAATGTTCTAGCATGACAGTGTCTGTAAAAGACTCGATCTCTTAGACTTTATTTGTCTATCCAATCAGCCCAGGGTGTTTTTTTCCTTGGTTATTATTGGTTGTTGAATAAACGACTAATAATTTCTGAGTTTTTCACTCAATACCTCCAAAGTTGGGGTGGTCGGCTTGGCATTTACGCCTGTTGAGGTTATTAGAGTCTATGTGTCAATGTATAAACATGTTAGGCATCATGGTCGAGTCATATGAACATGTCTAAGTCCCCCTGGGTTTTAATTTTTTTTAATTTTTTAAGTTTTTTTAATTTTAATTTTTCCACAAAACTTAGGCTATTTTTTAATAGTCTAACTGGAAAAATTGGTTTTGTAATAAAAGTGGGCTCAAAAATCAGTTTCAGTCATGGGGGTGCTCATTTTCAAGCTCAAAGCACCATGTAAACCCATAAACCCACTTTTCCTAAGTTTTGAGTGATTTCCATTACTCAGGTCAAAAACCCCTAAAAATCAAATATTGATTATTTTAATTGATAAATTAATTAAATAATGGAGAAAACCCCAAATCCTAAATCATTGGGATTTGCTTCGATTTGACTGAAATCAGTCTCATCGACTTGGTATTGACTGGATCTGACCATCCCTTGACAGAAGGAGGTGATCTGGGCTGAACAAAGAGTACATTTATGCATGCAATCTTGGGAATTGCGCCCTCCCTCTCTCCTCCACACATGTGGGCTCATCTGGATGAGTTTTGGTGGATGCATCAGTTAGCAGGTTGAGGTGTTAGTCCGATCAACTCTCCGATTGACAGTTGCACTCAATGAGACTCAAGTCAGACTCAGATAGACTCAGATCAGGCTCAGATTCACTCCACATGCAGCTGCAGTCTCTCTCTCCTTGGGATTTGCGCCCCCCTGGGATAAATCTCCTATTTTTGCTATAAATAAAGCACATATTACTTCTTCCAAGCTAGTTAGAACTGGGATAGAAGTGTTGTAGCTATTGTACTGTTGCTATTTTTCATTTGAAATAAAGAAAAGCTTTGGAGGCAAGATGGTGTCATACTATTGTGTTTGTGGATGAACATTGCCATGTTTTACTGAGGTAACTTGTATCTATGTTCATAACTTGCTCATTTTTTGTGGATCTAGTGCTAAAGATTAATAATAAGTTTATTATGATCTTGATAGGAAAGGAGTTTGTTACTAAGTTTATTGGCTCTCTTTCCTTTTTATGCATGTTTAGAGATCTAGATTCAACATGTTTTATAAGTTTATATGCATGCTATTCTAATATCTCTGTTTATGTATTAACCGGATCTCACAAGCATTTTGGCAGGCCTTTGGATTAAGTTGCAGGTTCCTAGCTTGGAGAGGGCACTGATCTAGTTTGCTTCCTCACTTTCTCCAAAACTTTCTCAAAGGCATAGTCCCTCGACATTCCACCGGAAAGCTCCACGGTTGATCTTCAAGGCCTCCAACACTCTTTCTCTCTCTTCCTCCTAAAAATCCAAATTTTACCTGGTTACTTTGTTTACAAGCTTTGTCATTATTCAAATCTCTCATCTTAAAGTAAAACTTACATAGATCTATTATTTCAAGGCTCATAGTCTAGATCTCATTCCTAAAAGGTTTCATTAAGCATTCTAGATCTAGTTTAGGGAAATCGTCAGTTTTGCATGGCAATTTAAAGAGAATCCATAGTTTGCATGCATTAGATTTCTGTTTTTGTTTTTAAAAGATAAAATCCACCAATCAGTGCACATCTCATTGGCTACCCAAAATCCGGAAAGCTTTCTTTCCTTGGTTCCTTTTTTGCCATTTTAGCTGGTTTTAACTTAGTTTTTTTTTTGTTTAAAGTAGGCTGACCCAAAGGTACTTTCAAAGTGCTTTTGGCATCTTTCATTCTAATAAGCTCGTTGTCTTTTAGCAGGAATAACATAAAGAGGAGAATTTGTTGTTCGAAAGTGGCTTTTGGATCATCTGAATCCCCCCAGGGGTCTCCCTTTTGACTGTAATTTTAATTTTGGGCAATTTGTAAAATCTTGGCTTCATCCTGTATAAGAGCCAAGAGGATTCAAATAAGTTTACTGATAATGTAACAGCAGATAATAAGAAATTTCTCCAAATAGGCTCTTTCGAGCCCATTCCCCATCCCCCCTAGGGGGATTCGCTCATTTTTTGTCGTTTTTTGTATTGTCTTATTTTTGTTTGCTCTAGATTAGTTTCATTCATGCAGAATAACATGCTTTGATTACTTTATCATATACTCCATTTTACAGTATCAAAGTAACTTGAATACTTACCCCACGACTTCTCGATTGACCCGCAAGGGGAAAGAAATGTGTGGTAGGAATAATTAGAGAACCTGTGGTTTGCTTCTTTTCTTTTGTTGCTTATCATTAATTTCTGTAAACAATTCTTTTAAAATCAATCCCTTCCTTGATTCCCTGATTGAGGTCCACTTGGACCTAAAGAGGTTCCTGGAAGGTTTTTCTTTCTAAAAAACACATCCTTTAAAATTTACTAAAATTGACAAAACTCCGATGTGTATGCTCTGCACTTGGCTGCGGTTCGTCCGATCAGTCAAGCTACATCAAAAGCAACGTGAGTGACTAGATTAATTAGTCTCCACCTTCCCCAATTAACCACCATCAGACAAAAATCCAACGCCTCGATCAAACCGTAAACGGTGGCAAAATACCCAAAGGAAGTGGGAACTCCTGGACAGTGACCTCGGGGCGCCGATCTCTGTCACACCTTAGGGTGTATTATGAACACAGTCTCAGAGACTCCATTCAACCCACACATTCCTTGCGGGTAGCCGTGAAGGTTTATTTTTGGACATACTCCAAGTACCCCTCGGATATATCTGGAGTCCCCCCCCTCGCCTAATTTTAATCAACTCATATTTCACATTAACTTAAAACGTACCAAGAGGCAATTGCAAAACATTCACTACAAGCACATGCAAGTACATTGATTATTTTATGACTCCATTTTAAGGCACTGGCTATTTTCTTTCTATATATATATATATATATATNACCTAGTGGCTTGAAGATTTCTACCACGTCCCCCCCGAGGTGTGTGAAAGGCGGCAACACAGCCTAAGCAAGGCTAGGGCCTGCCCGTGAGTCTGTCAAGCAATCCGAGCCCTGCCCGAGGAAGATAGAGGGCAGCCGTGAAAGAAAGAGTGGTGCCAAGAGGACTGTCAGCCTGCCCGAGATGAAAGAGGAGGTTGCCCAAGATCTGGAAAAGAATGAGACTATTGAAGATGAGGGTTTGGAAAACCCTAAGACAAAAATCAAGAAACCCTAACTGAGGGTTTTGTTGAGAGATCTTCAAAAACAGCAGTACTTGTGAGAGCAAGTGAATGTGTGATAATGAAATGACTTGATCTTCTTTTATAATCTTGAGTCACCTGTAAGTGGGCCAAAATTAGGAAGAACAAAATAATAATATTGTATTCTTTCCTAATTTCACTTTTACCTTTTAAGTAGTCTAAAAGATCCTTTATGTATTTTTTACTTTTACCAAAAGTCCTTATGTAACTTTGACTTTCGCCTGTGGTCCAAAAGTCTTCATGTATTTTTTACTTTTGACTTTAATCTTTTTCCAAGTGCCCCTGTGGTCATCACCTATGGTCTTTTTTATTTCATTCAAAGTACATCATCATAAACCAAGAGAGTTACTAATGCTTTTATCTCACACTCTGTGCGACACCAAGATTAGGTACTAGGGTAACTTAACCAAGGGTAGCTAAGCCTTAAAGAAGTACACAAAACCCATAGATCAAGGGTCAGAGTGTCACACGTGCCTAGACCAAGTCTAGGGCTTACAGTGCCTTCCTGGTAACAGACCAGGTGCCTCAGCCATGGGCTGCATAATTTGACCCTAGGTCAAATAGTTAGTAACAAACCAAGCGCCTCCATTCTCCAAGAGAATGGCTACTCAGAACTAAGCTGAGTCTACCAGTACTAGACTGGTCCACATTGTGGTCCCGGACCAGATGTCTACCATTCAACAGAATGGTCACTCAACACTGGGTTGAGTCTACACCGTGGTCCCGGACCAGGTGTCCCCATTCTCCGAAGAGAATGGCTCTCGATGCTGCTCAGAAAAATCAATAGGCCCCCCTTGCAATTTGTGCAAGGAACCACATGGCCTCTCCCATGCCCAATCTGCACACTCTCACCGTGGTGATAGCAAGCCACCAAGTTTGTGAGAGGCGTGAACATAAGCACAACTATCCTTCAACACATAACAACAAGTATCCAACATTGGTGTGTGCTATTTCTGAGGCTCCTAAACCTCCCCACCCAACCAATGATGGTCGGAAGCGTCTTGTGGTTGATAATGATCCCCCAGTTTTCGGTTGGGGTCCTGCACTGATAACCATGATGACCCCCACCAGCTCCTGGCTAAGTTCCTTTTGTTTGACTTGTTTCATGTCTATGCTCGGGTGCAATGCCTTGTGTTTTTTGTGTCTAGATTTGCGATTATTTGGGACTTCTGGTTATCTGTTGTTGTATGTGACAAGTTTGCCAACCCACTTTTTGTGTTTCGCTTAGACTTTGCTAGTGCTTGTGAAGGCTGCATGCACAGCCCTGTTACCACCTAAGCTGTACTTAGTGGTTTTTTATCAAGTGAGCTTGGTGAACTGGACAAAGATGATTTGTTCGGACTTCAGAAGACCTTCAGAATTGCTTCTGGGAAGTGCTTGTTGTACTATATCACATGTTCATACCCCGCAGGGGAGTTGTAATAAAATGTTCGAGCATGGTAGTGTCTGTAAAAAACTCGGTCTCTTGGACTTTATTTATCAATCCGATCAGCCCAGAGTGTTTTTTCCCTTGGTTATTATTGGTTGTTGAATAAACGACTGATAATTTATGAGTTTTTCACTCAACTCCTCCAAAGTTGGGGTGGTTGAATTGACATTTAGGCATGTTGAGGTTATTAGAGTCTGTGTGTCAATGTATAAACATGCTAGGCATTATGGTCGAGTCATATGAACATGTCTAAGTCCCCCTAGGTTTTTTTATTTTTTTTTAAGTTCTAATTTTTCCACAAAACTTAGGCTATTTTTTAATAGTCTAATTGGAAAAATTGGTCTTGTAATAAAAGTGGGCTCAGAAATCAGTTTCAGTCATGGGGGTGCTCATTTTCTAACTCAGAGCACCCAGTAAACCCATAAACTCACTTTTCCTAAGTTTTGAGTGATTTTCCCATCACTCAGGTCAGAAAACTCTACAAATCAAATATTGATTATTTTAATTGATAAATTAATTAAATAATGGAGAAAATCCAAATTCCTAAATCAGTGGGATTTGCTCTGATTTGACTGAAGTCAGTCTCATCGACTTCAGATTGACCGGGAGTTCCCATTCCTTGACTGAAGGCATGATCAGGGCTGAAGAGGAGCTTAACTGGCTCATGCAAATCTAGGGTTGCGCCCTCCTTTCTCTCTCCTCCACACGTGTGGATCAAGCTGGGAGTTGTTTGTTGGTTTGTTCAGTTCACTGAGTGAGGTGTCACTCCGATTTGCAGTTCTAGTCCAGTTAGACTCAATTCATCTAGTTAGACTCAGTTCATCATCAAATCAGACTCAGTCAAACTCAGATCAGACTCAGTTAGACTCAGATCAAGCTCAGCTTGAATCCTCATGCAGTTGCAGTCCCTCTCTCCTTGGGAATTGCGACCCCTCTGGGCTAGGGTTTCAGTTTTTGCTATAAATAAAGCACAGTTTCCTCCTTTCCAAGCTAGTTAGAGTCAAATTGAAGAGTTGTTGCTATTTTTCATTGAAATAAAGAAAAGCTTTGGAGGCAAGATGGTGTCATGTTATTATGTGTGGATGAGCATTGCCATGTTTCATTGAGGTAACCTGTATCTGTGTTCATAACTTGCTTGTTTTAATATTGTGGATCCAGTGCTAAAAGATTGATAATAAGTTTATTATGATCTTGATAGGAAAGGAATATGTTAATAAGTTTATTGACTATCTCTTTTTCTTTTATGCATGTCTAGAGATCTAGATTTAACATGTTTTATAAGATTATATGCATGCTATTCTAATATCTCTGTTTATGTATTAATCGGATCTCACAAGCATCTTGACAAGCCTTTGGATTATGTGCAGGTTCCTAGCTTGGAGAGGGTGTTGATCTAGTTTGCTTCCTCACTTTCTCCAAAACTTTCTCAAAGACATAGTCCCTCGACATTCCACCGGAAAGCTCCACGGTTGATCTTCAAGGCTACAAGCTTGCCTTCTTCTCTTTCTCCTCTTAAAATTTAAAATCTATTTGGTTACTTGTTTCATAGCTTTGATTTGCTTGGATCTATCATCTTAAAGTAAAATTTAACATAGATCTATCTTCTTATAGCTCATAATCTAGATCTTGTTCTTAAAAAAGGTTTCATAAGCATTCTAGATCTAGCTTTTGGGAAATCGTCTCTTTTGCATGGCATTTTAAAGAAAATTTGTAGCTTGCATGCATTAGATTTCTCTTTCGTAATTTAAAAGATAAATTCTGCAATTAGTGCACATCATATTGGCTGCGCAAAAGAAAAGCCAAGATCCCAAGGAAAGCTTGCTTTCCTTGGTTCCTTGTTTCACCTTTTTTTTAACTAATTTTAACTTAGCTGTTTTCGGTTAAAAGTGTGTTGACCCAAAGGTACTTTCAAAGTGCTTTTAGGCATATTTAAGTTTAATAAGCTTGTTAGTTTTTAGCAGGTTTAACAGAAAGAGGAGGAGGTGTTGTCCTAAAAGTGACTTTTGGGCCATCCGGAACCCCCCAAGGGGTCTCCCCATTTCCCGAAATCTTTAATTTTTTTTTGCACTTTGTAAGCTCTTGGTCTCGTTCTGTATAAAAACCAAGAGGCATTATATCAGTTTGTTGATATTGTAACTGCTAGGAATAAAAAATAATTTCGAATAAGCTGTTTCGAATAGGCTAATTCGCGTCATTTTTTCTTTTTTTGCATTTTTCCTATTTTTTGCTCTAGATTAGATTTATTTATGCAAAATAGTTTACTTTGATTACTTTCATCATATCTTCCATATTATAAAGTCAAAGCAACTTTAATACTTACCCCACGAACCTCGATTGAACCGAAAGGTGAAAGAGGATCATGGTACATTTAATTAGAAAACCTGTGGTTTGTTTTATTTTTGCTGCTTCATTATTCACTATTAATTTCTGCAAGCAATTAATTTAAAATCAACCCCCTCCTTGATTCCCCGATTGAGGTCCGGTTCCTTGAGGGTTTTCTATCTAATAAAAACACATCGATTAAAATTTACTAAAAATTACAAAGACTCCAATGTGTATGCTTTGCGTTTTGGCTGCGGTTCGTCCCATCGATCAAGCTGCATCAAAAGCAACATGAGTGACTAGATTAATTAGGTTTCATTTTCGCCAATTAACCACCATCAGGAGAAAATCCAACGCCTCGAACAAACCGTAAGCGGTGGAAAAATACCCAAAGGAGTGGGAACAACTGGAAAGTAACATCGAGGCACCGATCTCTGTTACACCCTAATGGGTGTATTATGAACACAGTCTCCGAGACTCCATCCATCCCACAAACACCTTGCGGGTAGCCGTGAAGGTTTTATTTTTGGACATACTCCAAGTACCCCTCAAGTATATCTGGAGTCCCCCCTCGCCTAATTTAATCCACTCATTTTTCATATTAAATTAAAACGTACCAAGAGACAATTGCAAAACATTCACTCCAAGCACATGCAAGCACATTTAATCATTTTGGTACTCCATTTTAAGGCACTGGTTATTTGTTTACTTCTTTCGATATATATATTGTGTCTGTATTGTGCTTACTTGTGTTTATTTTTCATCTTGTCATCTGTGGTTATCAATTGTTAATTTCAAACTCCTAAGCAACTTATTCAATTTAATACCATCATACTAAAGTAATTAGCCTTAGTAACTTAATAGGGTCTACCCCCCTTGGCTTCGTTAGGAGTTGAGCCTAAACAGAGGAGTCAAGAACAAGGTGACAGCCTTGACTCGAGACTTGCCCTCAAGGACACACCGAGTGGCTTGAAGATTTCTGCCACGTCCCCCCTAGGTGTGTGAAAGGCGGCAACAAGCCCGCCCTTTTTATATAAAGTTTTGACATAATACATATTGTTTTAATAGTAGTCAAAGGAAACTTATATGTCAAAAATGAAAAGTTTTGGAATTCTTGATTACAGAAACCCATAAGGACATTAAAATGGAGTTGATGAAAAAGTAGCTATGGTTGGAGGACAACAAGAAGACAACAGCATAAATGGATGTGGACAGCATAAACAAAGAGAATGAAGACTCGTTGGAAAACATCTTCATGGAGGTTGGAGGAGTTTAAATAGTAAAACAGAAGGAAAACTTTGACCAACACTCAGACAAGAAATGCCTCCTCAATCCTTGCTCATAATAAATTTTCAGTGGCCTTCCTAACAAGAACATCCCGTACAATAGCATGTCTAGTTTCAGATTGAAAGCAGTGACAGCAGTTACCCATCGTTTCTGTATAAGTAAAGTGTTAGGAGGGTATGCTTTTGAAACAGAATCTCCTATATGGCTTAAAATATGGATATATCAATGGTATTTCCAGCTTTGGAGACCAATCAGGTACACATTGTAATTACTTTTTGTTAATAACAATATCATATCTGTTTATTGATAAATTAAATTAAGGAGGTTAGCGTGAAAGTACATATATTGCTAAATTAAGGAGAATGTTAACTATACCAGGCCTTAAAATTAGGGTGATGTTCACTGCAAACTCCTGTAGACATTTATCTCGATACAATAAACACATCCCTAAGGCAGGTACATAAAATTTGTTTTGAGGATTATAAATTATAATGAATTACCTGTATGCCCTGTACAACCTTAAAACAAGACGAATGGTCTAAACATGGGCTCTGAATACATAGCAACAAAACATTTCTTCAATAGCAAACATATGATATTTCAGAGCATTAAATAACCCTTATTCAGCAGCACATTGCCTAGTGCTGGGCAATATATATGCTCATTGTTGCCAAATCTAGAAAGTAGGTAATGCATTGCCCTTATGGTAACAGGTTCAACATTGCCATATTTAACCTATGAGCTTGAATAAGGGTTGCAGCCAAACTCATTTGGAGGCACTTACTGAGATATGTGCCCAAGTGTTCCATGGAAATCAAAATATTTGTCAGGGTGTGCCCATTTGTTCCATGAAAATCAAAATATTTGTCAGGGTGTGCCCAATTGTTGATATTTTTCTCTCTATCTGTGATAAGCACACACCCAGGCACACACATTTTAAATTTGTACTTAGTCCCAGCTAAAAATACCTATGTTGTGTAAATTGTTATGTGAAATTGCAAACATCCATGACGAGATCAAAAATCTCTGTCTGATATGTCCTATGTGAACTAGTGTCACTAATTATTGTTGTGATGTGTACTTGTATGCTTTGGTATTATGGTCTGATTGTGCAATACGTTATGCATACCTTAAACCATGCTAGATTGTTGTGGCACAAAATGGAACTCAAAAACATACATGAACCTCATGAAAGAGCACCCAGATATCGTAAACTTTCCTGCAATCAAAACTTCAACATTTCATCAGGCCCAAGCTATATTGTTTAAATCCAGATGCTCAAGGTCCCTAGAATCCTCTTGACAGACATCGACTTAAAGGGAACTGAACTAATGACCATAGCACGTTGAGAAAGACATAGTAGTAGTCATATTGTTGTGGAACAAATTCCTCCACAAGTGATATGCCACTGTGAATTAGTGAGCTTGTATTTAAAAAGGTAACACAAAGGCAGCAATTAAAAGCAAAAAAAAGACAGCAATTAAAAGAAAGGGGCACACAAAGAAAGCAAGAACTTGTGTGATGTTAATACTGGAATAAGAAAGAGAATGCCTGACATTAACTGAGGGACTTGCACAAAGCCTGCTTACAGATTATACAACTGGGGGACTGGCAAAGCTGTGTAGTACTAGACCCTTTCATCATAGTGTAATTTGGGTAGTATTATACAACATAAGAGGGAAATTGCATCTTTAGGGCTTCATATTTTTCTGCAAGACGCTGAATCCAATCAAGGACGTTGTCTACCCAGAATCCTATTATACAACTGGGGGACTGGCAAAGCTGTGTAGTACTAGACCCTTTCATCATAGTGTAATTTGGGTAGTATTATACAACATAAGAGGGAATTTGCATCTCTAGGGCTTCATGTTTTTCTGCAAGACGCTGAATCCAATCAAGGACGTTGTCTACCCAGAATCCTATTGAAGTATCATGTTATTGTTATTTCGGTTTGAATGTTGATTCACCCAACAATCCATCGGGTATGCCACGGTGCATTGAATCTAGATGGTGCATTGGGTTCATTGACTATGGATACATCATACTAACATGGATCCATCTATAAATCTGGGTATGATATGCACAATCCAAGATATGCGACCTCGAGCTTCGCAACCTCAAGTTTATATGGGTTTGTCCTAGTCAGTGAACACATCCCAACACTGGGGAGCTCACACCCAGATTTTCTCACACTGGGGGCAAGCCCAAGTAGCTCCTAGGCTAAACCTCGGATGAATCAACTGTATTATTTTAGCACCAAGTAAATGCTTTTATAATATAGTATTACACCCATTGATTCGAGAAATTGAAAATGCAGAACTAGAAATGGAATCCACCAGAGACTTGAGTACTTACGTGGAGGCTGAGGGCCCAAACAAGGGATTCTCCTTAAGAGGCTGGAAGGAAAGCCTGCCTAGAAATCTGGGGATGCACCTGTTAGGTGTCCCTGAATTCTTTGGGCAGTCATTGACCACCATTGTCACAAGGAGTATAACGGTGTTGGCTGCAACAAAGAGAGGAACCATCCATGACCTCCGTTTCTTGGAAGGCTGCAATTCCATGTATGGGATGGGTGTTTCTCCCTCCCGAGTTGTTGGGTTGATGGTTTTGTCCCCTCGCCTGCTGCTCATCGACCCTTCTATATCAATATCCACGTGGTCCTCTTGTGTTTGCACATGCTTCCCCATGCCTCCTCGACCAAGATCAATATGGCGCTAATTCTATGAATTCCTGTTTCAATTTTCAGACGTTCGGGCCTTCTTCTAAACAAATAAAGAGTTGGTGTTTAATATTACAATGAACACGCCAATCTTTCTTTGCTTGGTCAGGCCAAAATGCGCTTATTCCTCTGCCCTCCTGCCTTTCCCTCCACAAGCAAGGAATCGCCCTTTAAATTATCAACGAACAATGGTTCCGTGTGAGAGATTTAAGCTTTGAATGACACCCAATCCAAAGAATAATAATCAGAAATATTTATGACCACATTCTTGAACAACAGCTCAGGGATGAACGTGGTTACAGCCATTGGTGGCTCTGCATCAACATTTACAAATTTTCACTCATCGCAGTCCCAAGGAATGAGGTGATCATTCATTACCAGAGATCCCTTTAAGAAGTTTTTATTGACCATCAGACCGACCTGTTCACTTCCGTGTGAGCTTCGAAAGCTTAAAGTCATCATGGAAGCTTGGATTTTACATTTGCGATGGTGCCAGTTGGGAAGAAGTTGTTCTATATAAAATTTCAGTGCATGACGTGGCACACTGATTTCAAAAAGCTTTATGCCCTTCAGTCCGAACCAAGTTCTGTTACGCTGGAAACAAAATCGTTGCAAGTTATTCAAAGATTAACAGAATTGACTACTTTCTTACCTCGCTAATTGTATATAATGGTAGACCCACCTATCTACTCCCAACGTGACGTGTAGATCTGAGTCAACTATTTTTTTCACAATTCATACCATTATGGTGTTTGCGTTGTTTCTCATCTCTTAAAATAGAAATATTCTTACAATTGAATGAATAAAACTATCGGATCTGCAAAGATTAATATAATTGGTTGTTATAGATCTTGAAAAAGGTTATGTGGAAGATCTTGTTTGTCTATATTATGTTGTAACGAGGCACTTTATAGTAGTCCCAAGGGTTAGCTTAATTGGTAAGACGTGTTTACACTCTCTTGATTAGGGGAGAGGTCATGGGTTTGAACCTGGAGTCCTTTAGGGTTAGGCCTTTTAATTATCCGCCAAAATAAATGTCGGTCACAAAAACAAGGTTTAGGATGATCCCTCTCGGTGTTTGATAGAGTCTAAGATTTGGATCTATTGTTAGGCTTTTTAATTATCCGCCAAAATAAATGTCGGCCACAAAAACAAGGTTTAGGATGATCCCTCTCGGTGTTTGATAGAGCCTAAGATTTGGATCTATGCTGGTATCCACAAATCTATGCTGCTGGTATCCACAAATCCCATCAATCTATTCATAATTTATATGAGGCACTCTAATTACAGTATGATATTGTCATTTTGTATTTTATTAAGCTTAGTCAAACTTCTCATTTATTATGTCTCCAAATTACGTTATTCAATTTTTTTCAAAACATAAAGTTTTATAAAGTTTAACAATTTAATTTATTAAATGAAAATTAAAAATATATATATTATTTGAACTTTGATTGGGTTTTGGCAACTATAAGTGGAATAAGATCGAGCTAGTTCCATATTTCAGAAGTTCTTTGAAAACACGATCTGTAGCTGGGGATGAAGATGAGTATTGATATTATCTTCTTTTGATTCAATTGTACCGATGATAACAATATATTTCCAACTCAGATCCATGGTGAATTCATAATTTATCCAACCTTGGTGACGTGGCAGCAAACAGATTCTTACTCATCGCACTTGGATTCTAGGGCAGAAATCTAGACTTGCTTCGACGTGTTCTTTATTAAGTAGATTCTGCTGATTTGGACAGGATTTGATGGATCTTGTCTCTTTTGCAAATGATATATTGGTTCTCCTTTTACTAGGAATTTAAATTGACAACATCTTATTGGCACGTCCAAGAGTTAAGAATATCTTTCTTTACTGGCAGGTGGAGTAATTATGGGGGCAATGCTTTTAAATCAAACTAGGGATAAGCATAAATAATAAGTCAGTCCACAGTATTTCATGCACTTTGAAAAAATAATAATTCATATATGTATACGTTTTGGTTTTTTTTTTTTAAATTGTTATAATTCCATAATTTACATTTATATAATATTATTATGTCCCGCCTTCACATAGGCCCCACCAAATAAGTAAATTAGGAATTTTATTTTTATGAGAAGAGGATTTTTACAGTATTGAGCATAAATTGGTGTAAGGATAATGTATTATCCTTCATACATGTGTTTTAATATGTGAGCATTGTATCAAGCATGTCTCTAGATAGATTTGAAAACAATTTCAAAATCTAAAAATAACAATGTTTTTAGTAGTGTAGCGTGACATTACCACCTATTGTTTATAATTTATATAATGTAGCTTATTATATTATGATATATTCATTTTATATCTTATTAAGCTTGATCAATTTATTAGTTTATTTTTTTTTATACAATGTTGTGGGCTATTATTTATTATTTTTTTATCTATATTATTTATAGACATACTTCAATTTTAAATTTAAAAAAAAATGGCCCAACCTTATGAATGCACTAGGTCGATGCCTCTTCTTTCCTAGTGAAAAATGGCACTAGGTCGACACCTGCAACTAGAAGCCCCGTAATCGCTGCTATAAGCTCAACATCCACATAAATATTTTGGTCGATCCATAGACAACTGCCATGGAATAACACCATCAATTGTTTAACAAATGCATCCACCTCTGTGGTGCAGGAAAAATGCGGCATGTGCATCAATGACAACAAACCAAGTTTGTCCAGTCCTCTTTCCCGTTCCATTGGAACTAAGTGGATAGGGCCATCTTCTGTCTCGCGGACAGAAACCATGTATTTTTCCATTGCCAACTCTGGAAATTTTTGTAGTTCGTGGTTGAAAAAAGTCATCTTCTTCAGATTTGGGAATGTGTTCATCGTTAATCAAATTCATTTCAGTACATCCGGTGCTACCAATGGGTACCTTGCATTTTTGCTGATTCCGATCTTAGGTGCATCAACTGGTCTGGGAGGGACATAGTCTGGCATCATGGTCACAGACCCTGCTCCTTTAGCTTCTGGTGGTGGTGTTGTTTCCTTCTTGTGGCTACCAGACCATTTCAGCTTCAACATGCCAGGTGGGTCTAGTCATAACCTAACTTTAGGGATGAATGGTTCTTGTTCATCTCTTTTGCAACCATGGCCGACAATGGAACAAATGCGACAGTGTTTTCCATAATGGGCGTAGGTGAAGGTGTCTCGACACCTGATTTTGCAACGATGCTTGTGCTAGAGATAGATATGACCATACTATGTGAAAAATTGCCTCAGCTCTTACAGTTGTAGACAAAATAGCTCATCGTACTCAGTCGGGTACAAATAGAATGAATAAAAATTCGGTGCGAAGATGATATACATTCACCTGTTCAATCGGTATTTCCTTCATACGAGTGGGTAATAAATGGAAGGTGGCAGCGATTTCTGTCACATGGAGCAATTGTTCGAATCATTACAAGGAGACCATCACTTTGCCTGTCATTCCAATGGTAGTTATTATGTAGTAATGATGGAAGTGACCAAAAATTATGCCACTGAAATCTCCCACGTCCTCAAATTAACTACATCTAGTTGTCTTTTTGTGACCCAATTTCATCATGCGACAACTCTTCTCTTCCTGCGACTCGGATTCGGCCTTTGACACATTTATTTCCTTGCGAAAAACAAAGAGTCTTCTCTACCACTTTTCATCTTCGACAAGTAGAAAGTTGGTCTTCACTTTTTCTTTTTTTTATAGACAGGAAGTGTGCGACCAAACACTCATACTTATTACAGAATTAATGCTTATAATTATGCGTCTTTTTGTTTTATATTTTCTATTTTTTTTGAATGCTCAGTCGACCAAGTTTCGGCTATCCTGGTAAGGCTTTAGTTATATTCCATTCACCAATCCTTTGGAAGGTGTTCCATCTAATTTCTACTATAGCACTATGCCTCCTTCAGTGATATTAATAAAAACATATGACCCCAGCCACTGTGTTTTCAGCTCTCAAGGGTGCTTAAAAACTTATTGTCATACAAGAGAACAAGTCCTTCGACCTGAAATTACTTATTCTTGATGTTCCATTCATGCCATACTTTCTATCGTTCCTTCTCAACATTTTAATGATAACCTGTGGTGAAACGTTCTTCCTCCAACTACATAAGTTGCGACAATATTTCTTAGACAACACCGACTATTAGTTTTTCTAGATATTATTACCTTAATTAGAATATTTTTTCTGAAAGAATAACAAGTACAACAAGATGCATAAGATATAGCAGATACAAAATGACACAAATATTTTTACCGAGGAAACCATAAAGAAGAAAACCCCTCAAACTTCCTAAGAATAGCACAGTCACAAAGACTGTGTCATAAGATGATCAAACCTAGTAATAAGAAGTATTAAAAAACTATCTATCTCTCCTCCTTTGTCTCTCTCTCTCTCTCATGTGAACTTGAGTGAGTGTGAGGTGTGTATAAATGAGGGAGGGAGCCTATCTATTTATACCTTTCAAGTGTCTAACCTTTCACATGACTGGGGCCAACTTGTTACCCTAACAGGGCCGACTTCTCCTAGACATAATCCAAATACACATTAAATGATGTTACACTAAGGACTATTGCCCCGATTTACAACGAAGATTGTACCTCAAGGTCTAGACATAATATAGACATCCCACAAGGAGGAAAACACATCTCCAATGGGGGTAAAACAACATACAATGATAATATGCATCGGAATATCTTCCAAAGTTACAAATACATCAACACTTTCTCTTAACTAGGAATGTATTCTCTCTCTTCCACAGTCATCAACACATCTAGTACAATAATCGTCACAGAGTCATAGAGTCATCAACATAGCTACTGCCATCATCATCTTCTTATCGATCATTGAATGGTACTATCAGTCATTAGAAGTTTCTACAGAGCCAACCCTTTTTCATGCTGGGTGTAGGACTAGTCCTCATCTAGGTCTTCATCACATCTCGAAAAATACATCATGTAGGGACTGTCCAGGACCTTCTTTATATTACCACGGAAATAAATTGTATCTTCTACCTTTATCTCGTCGTATCCAGATCATCTCTTTTGTCCTGCACAAAATAAAAATAGAACAGAGCACAGCTCAGATGCAAACCACTTGCGTTCTATCACCATAGGAGTAAGTTAGGATCTTTTCACGTCATCAAGACAACCTGCAACTTCTACTATACGAGAATCACCTAGGATCGCACTTAGTGCATTACGCCTCTACACGGTCAACCTGTGTTCTACCTGTAAAGGAGAACCTCCTAGGTGCACCTCACGTGCTTTGTGACCTTATCATCTCAACATGGGAACACACACATATATAGATATATATGTAAGGACTGATTACGATGAAACAACCTGTTATACCAAGAATTTTAAGTTCTAGTTCAACCTCAAGTAGATATTAGATATGAACAACATACGCCCAAGATATTTTCCGTTTAGATAACCTTCGGGGCGTATTACATCCGAGTAACCTGTGTACCATGCCAGGGCTCTTTTTACAATTGTACAACCCACATAACTTCTTACATTCGAGTAACCTACATACCATGCCAAGGCTCATATTTACACTCGAATAACCTGTCTCGGAACTGATTACGTCCAAAAATAGCCTGCGAGCTTCACCAGGACTGATTACATCCAAGGACAACCTACAGGTTTGATTACATCCGAGCATCCTGCTTCACCAAGATTTTCCCGCTCAGACAACCTGTCTCATTTCCCATGTGAGATATTATGCATCTGCATCTTTTGGTCTCTTTCTATTTCTAGAATAAAAACATATCAAGACTGATTACATCCAAGGATAACCTGCAAGCTTCGCCGAGACTTATTACATCCAAGGAAAACCTACATGACTGATTACGTCTGAGCAACCTATGATCTTCTCCAAGATTTTATGTTTAAACAACTTGTTTCTCCAGCTATGCTAGAACACATCAATACCTCTTTCGAGGGGTCTCATTCTAGATCACACCAAGCCTTTCTCTAAAGTACTCAAACTTCACTTCGGCTAGAGGCTTGGTCAACACATCAGCTATCTGCTCATCTGCAGCCATATACTGGAGATTCACTGCTCCTCTTTGCACTATATACCTGATATAGTGGAACTTGATCTTGATGTGCTTCGACTGGTCATGAAACACATGGTTTTTTGATAGCTTCTTGCAACTTTGATTGTCTTAAAAGATACAAATCACATCCAACTGGAGATCAAACAAGTCAGACAGTAGCTTTCGCATCCACATTGCCTCAGAACTAGTTGAGGAAGCAACAACATACTTTGCCTCGACTTTACTCAATGCCATGCATGATTGCTTCCTATTGAACCAGAAGATCATGCCAGATCCCAAACTGAAGCAGCAACCCGAAGTGATCTTCATGTTAGTGGCGCTACCTTCCTTATCCAAATCAACATAACCATGTAGGTTAATCTTCTTATTCACATCATATTTGAGCCCATAATCCACTATACCTTTTAGGTACCTTAGTACATGCTTTGCAACTATCAGGTGAACATGTCTTGGATCCGTCAGGAACTGGCTCAAGGTGTTCACTGCAAAGAATATGTCTTGCCTCGTATTCTTCAGGTACATCAATGATCCAATCATCTGACGATACATCGTGGCATAGACCAACTCAGGTGAAGCATCACTTAGAAGCTTCAAGTTAGATGCCATAGGTGTGGCTATTACCTTACGATCCAACATTATAAATCTCTTCAGAATCTCCACTACATACTTTCCTTGACCAAGGAAGATCCCATTTGAACTCTACCGCACCCCCATGCCTAAGAAGTAGTGCATCATACCTAGGTCTTTCATCTCAAACTTTGTAGAAAGTCTTCTCCTTGCATTTTTAATGAGTTCCTCTTCACATGTTAGGAACATGTCATTGACATATAGTAGGAGCATCACTGGTCTTCTATCTTCATCCTTGAAGTAAAGGTTTGGATCTACTTTACTCTTGGTAAATCCTAGGCTCATTAGGAAGCAATTCATCCTACTATACCATGTCCTCAGTGCATGTTTCAATCCATACAAGGCCTTCTTCAATTTGCACACATGGGTTTTCCCATCACGTGTCTTGAATCCCAGTGGTTGTTCCATATACACTTCCTCCTCAACTACACCATTCAAGAAGGATGTCTTGACATCCATTTGGTGTATTTTCCATTTCATAATTGCTTCCAATGCAAGTATGGTCCTAATGGAAGTGTACCTTGCCATAGGTGAAAATGTCTCTTCGTAGTCTATGCCTTCTTTCTATGAGAAGACTCATGCTATGAACCATGCCTTGTATTTCTCAATGCTTCCATCTGCAACATGCTTGATCTTGTAGATCCATTTTGAATTCATGACAAACTTATTTTACGGTCATAGAACTATCTCCCAGACATCATTCTTCATGATCGACTGATATTACTCGATCATATTATCCTTCCATTCTTTCTTTTCTATAGCCTATTCATAGGTGGAAGGTTCTCTGTCAATGATGTCACAGAGAAGGGCCACATACCTATTGTAGGAATTTTCCCTTTTTCTTTCTCTATGTGTTCCTTTTAGAGCACCATACATTTCTTCTTCTCGTATGAGCTCCCGTGCCCATGCTGGTTTCCTCTTGTGGGAGTCCTTATCAAGGATTGCCTCTACCGATACTTGTGGTTCTTCCATGTCATGATTTTGATGGTCTTCTAGAATTGCTTCTCCATTTCCCATTCCTCGAGCTCTCATCTCTTTAGGTTTGTTGTCCTCTTGAATGTGTCCTCCTAGATCTGAAGTATGCCGAGTATTCATCAAAGGTTACATCTCTATTGATGTCGATCTTCTTGAATCCTAGGAAGTATATTCAGTAGCCTTTAATGTATCACTGTATCCTATGAATATAACCTTCCTCCCAGAAGGATCGAGCTTGGTCCTTTTCTTCTTTGGGATATGTATGTACACCGAGAAACCAAATATTCTTAGATGGCTTAATTCTGGTTTCTCTCTTGAGAAAGATTCTTCCAGAGTCTTATTGTCAAGTACTTGATGAGGAGTACGGTTCTGTACACACACAACTGTCCTTGTTGCCTCTGCCCAAAGGTGAATAGGAAGATCCTGGTCATGTAGCATCGCTTTTGCTACTTCCATGATGGTTCAGTTCTTTCATTCTGCAACCCCATTATGATAAGAATTGTATGGAGTTCTCAACTCCCTCTTAATCCCGGACTCTCTGTAGAGTTCCTTGAATTCTTCTGAGGTGAATTCTCCACCATTATCTGAGTGTAGAGTATTTATCTTCCTATCGGTTTGGTTCTCGACCAAATATTTAAATTCCTTGAACTTACTGAAAAATTCATTTTCCCCTTTCAAGAAATATATCCAAGTCTTATGTGAGAAATCATCTATAAAGGAAACATGGTACACATACCCTCTTAATGAGATAGAAGACATGGGTCTGCATACATCTGAGTGTTCTATCTACATTATTCCTTTGGCCTTGCTCTCACTGCTAGGAAATTTATTCTTCGCATTATTTCCTTGTGCACATCCTTTGTGAATGCCTTCATGCTTTTCCTGGATCTATGGCATTCAAAAGAGTGCTTTGCTTGCCATCGGTAGTGCTCTGTAGTGCACATGTGTAAGTCTCTTGTGCCATAGTTCGCTTGGTTCAATTGACTCATGAACCATTTCTTGTTCAGGCTATCCCTTTAGCTTGTTCAAGCATCTATCTTCTTCTCCAATCATTGTTGCATCATCTATTGTCTTCCCCTTAGGTCACATCAAAACTTGGCCATCAACAAATGCAACTACCATACCCTTTGCATCTAGTGCATAGATGGAGAGAAGATTCATCTTCAAACTCGAAACATATAGCACATCCTTCATATTTAAATATTTCCCAAGGTCTAGCTTGTATGAATCTTATCCACTCCCTTTTATGAGGTATTGGTAATCATCCCCAAGTTTCACCTTGTGAGGTGAATCATTTTCATACATATCAACGAATGATTCCTTGTATCCCATCACGTGTTTAGAAGCTCCACTATCCACAAGCCAATCATTTATTCCATGTGAGATAGTGCTGGTAAGTGTGAAGATTAACAAATACTCTTCATCTGAATCATCCTCCTCTCTTCTTAATCTTTTGTTTGTTGGTTCATTGTCTTCGGAAATATGAGCATGGTGTCTCTTTTTCCCGATGGGAAAATATCTTACAAAATGCCCCTTTTCATCAAAAGTATAACATCGAACATTGGAAGGATATCTCTTGGTATTATTTTATTTCTTATACTTCTTCTTGTTGTGATGAAAGTTCTCCTTCTTCTTGTAGTTCTTCCTGGTGTGAACTGTAAGAGCTTGATCTTCAATCGCTCCCATCTTCTCTTTTCTTGTCACGAGTCAAGATTCTTTTTGTGCACATTCTTCTCGGATTCTACTGAAAGAGATCAACCTCCTTCTTGCACAGATTACTTGAATGAATGACTCCCATGATCTAGGGAGACCATTCAAGGTAGTCATTACAATTTCCCCTTCTTCTACATTCTCTTCAATTGCTTCAAGTTGTTCTTTGATTTGAGCAACCCTTTTAAAGTAAGACTGTATAGTCTCGAAGTTCTGTATCTTCACATTCTTCAATTGGTTCCTCAAATTCATCTTTCGGTTGATCTTCTTTCCTTCGAACATCTTTGTCAAAGCATCATATACTTCCTTTGGTGTCTTGAATGAAGACACATGGGGGATGAGGTGATCCTTAATAGAATCTGAAATAATTCTCTTGGTCGTATCCATGCTTCTCTTATGAGAAACCTTAGCCTCATCTCCCTCTGAATCTTGAACCTCTTTAGTGACGTATTGATCCAAATGATTTTCTTCAAGGACCAGGTAGATTCTGTACTTCCATCCTCAGAAGTTTTCAACCCCTTCAAGATTGTTGTCAAGTTGAGTATGTTGAGTCATATTTTCAAATGAGAACCTCAAATGGAAATAATAAATATTTAGATCTTACCAATTTGAGGTGTCTGACTTGGTTCTGAAGATGGATAACCTAGGGTTTGTTAGAGACCCTAATTTTCCAAACTTGGAGTTTGGGAATTATGTTTGGACATAAATATTTTCCTCCTTGAGGCGAGTTGCTTAGCAGGGTCACTCTCTGAAGTCTGAGATGGGAAGCCTTCAAAACTTGATGCCCTAGTTTCTCTCAGCACTAGTGTTAGGGTCAAAATTGAAACTTCTTCAAACCTAAAACTGCTTCCACCAAAATATGTTCCCTTCCGAGGAGAGTTATCCTAGCCCTCTTTTTCTTGATGATCTGTGGAGAGAACACCATGAACTAGGAAGCCCTAGTTTCGGCTGCTGCACGGTGTCTTCTTTCAGAGAGGTTCTGATACCATTTTAATTTTTCTAGATCTTATTAGCTTAATTAGGTTCTTTTTCTAAAATAATAACAAGTACAACAAGATGCATAAGATATAACAGATACACAAGACACAAATATTTTCATCGGGGAAACCACAAAGGATAAAAACCCACAAGCTTCCTCAGAATAGTACATTCACAAACACTGTGTCATAAGATGATTAAACCCAGTAATAAGAATTATTCAACAACTATCTCTCTCTCTCTCTCTCTCTCTCTCTCTCTCTCTCTCTCTCTCTCTCTCATGCAAACTTGAGTGACTGTTAAGTGTGTATAAATGAGGGAGGGCGCCTCCCTATTTATACCTTTCAAGTGAATGACCTTTCACATGATTGGGGCCGACTTGTTACCCTAACAGAGCCAACTTCTACTAGAGAGACTCCAAATACACATTACATGATGTTACACTGGGGACCATTTCCCCGACTTACAATGGAGGTTGTACCTCAAGGTCTAGACACAATAAAGACATCCCGCAAGGAGAAAAACACATCTCCAATGGGGGTACAACAACATACAATGATAAAATACATCAGAATATCTTCCAAAGTTACAAATACATCAACACCAACATCATTCATTTCATTAATTGCAACAATCCTTAGACTAGGCACAACGTATTCCATTAGCATAACAACCTCTTGTCCATACACCAATCGAAATGGAGTTCGGCCTGTAAACTTCTTATAGGTCATACGATATGCCCACAGCACCATCGGAATTTTATGGTCCCAATCATCTCTTTGTATATTGCAAATATTTGTTAATGAGTTCTCGAGGATATTGTTGAATGCCTCAACAACACCATTCGCTTGTGGGTGATATGGTGTTGTCTTCATGTGCTGGATTTGGAATTCTTTAGTCAATTCGTCGATAAAATAATTGAAAGAGTGTGTTCCCTGATCACTTATCAAAATATTTAGGCACCCAAATCTAGTCACAACATTGTCAAACAAAAATTTGGCATCAGTCGCAGTAGTACAATCCTTTACTAGTGCTACTTCAACCCATCTAGTCAGGTAGTCCATCGCAGTAATAATGTATCTTGCACCTGTTCCATTCCCTAGAGGATTAATAGTTTTCACAAAATTAAAAAACCATTTATCAAATGCCTGCAAAATTATCTGAGGTACTGTTGACATTTCATATCGTTGTGACGACTTTCCAGTTCTTTGACAGATATCGTTGTTGCGACAATATTCTCTAGAATCTGCTTGCAAAGTGGGCCACAACAATCCTGCTTGTAATATCTTCTACACTGTAGCTTTCCAGCATAATGGCCTTCTGCAACACCAAGATGTGAATTGTTTAATATCACGGGTCACTCATGTTCCAATACATAGCAACGAATAATTTCATATGGTCCCATTTTATACAGTTGTCCCGTGATCACTTGGAAATATGCGGCTCGTACAACTAATTGCTTCTTCTACACAGTACTAAATCCTTCTGGTGCATATCCCAAACTCAAGAAATGTATAATATCTTTGTAATGATCATCAAACATCATGATCATAAATAATTGTGCATCAGGAATACTATCGTCGATATTCACAAGTTCTTATCTACTTTCAAGCCTCGATAGGTGCTCTGGTCATGTGTTTAGTAGATCCATATCAACAATAAACTCTAAGTCAAGTACCTGTAAAAGGATAATCCATTGACAAATCTCCCTCCCAATACTGGCTTGTTCACCACGTATTTCAATGCTGAATGGTCTATGAACATATTGAAATGTCCACCCAACAAATAGCGTCGAAATTTTGAAGTGCATACACCATAGCTAATCCTGCTCTTTCAGTCATAGTGTAATTATTCCCTGCTGTTGAAAAATTTTCTACTAGCAAAGGAAATAGGATGTTCAATCTACCCCTCACAAGGTGTGGTACAACACCGAGTGCGACAGATGACACATCGACATGTACGTGAAATTCCTTCTTCCAGTCTAGAAAAACTAGTATGGGCGTTGTGACCATCTTGTTATTTAGAGTGTCCAGACTCTCTTGAAAGTCCAGACTCTCTTGGAAGTGTTCTCTAAATTGAAACTTAACATCCTTCTTCAAAAACTTCTACATTAGAGAAATCACCTCTACATATCCTTTAATAAATTTCCAGTAGTATCCTCTATGTCCCAATATCGTTCTTAGTTGCTTCACTATCACAAGGGATGGTAGGTTGACAATGATTGCAATTTTAGTAGGGTCGACCAAGATTTCGTTCCAACAAATGACATGGACCAACAAAATTACAAATGTGGCACAAAAGATACAATTCTTTAGATTCGACAAAATATGATACTATCGACATTGTTCCAACATCATTATGAGGTTCTCAATATGGTCTTTTATGAGCCCAAACATTGTCCAGTCATTGAAGTACACCTCAAGAAATTTATGATTACAATATTTGAAAGAAGCCACTACTATTATGGAGAAGATAACATGAGCATTCTTGAGTCCAAAGGGAATTACCGTATATTGGAAACACCCCCACTCTGCCGCAAAGGTTGTCTTGTGTTGATCTTCCTTCGCAATTCTGATTTGATGGTATCCAAAGAACCCATTAGTGAAAGAATAAACTTCTTGACTCCCAACACTTTCTAATACCTCATCCGTGAATGAATTCAGAAATGGATCATGTAGGAAAGCGTCGTTCAAATTTCTTAGATCAACTCAAATATGCACTTCACTGGTAGTCTTCTTATCTTGTACTACTATTGGACCGATCCACTTAGATTCTTAAACTAGTTCTATAATACTGACATCCAATATTTGATCTAACTCTATCTTAACTTTTTTATTTGTACCACAGATTCAAATAGTATGGTCTCTGCTTCATAGGATTTGCGTCGGGATTTAATGGTATCTTCATCTCTCCAAGGTATCCGACAATCCCCTTCATCTTTGAAAATTTTGTAGGGAACAAATCCTGAAATTCATGCAGTAGGTCTGTGATCTTCTTGACAGTTTCATTGTCCCAATGACCTCCAATATAGGAGAACTTTGGATTCTCTAGGGATCCAATATTTACTTTCTTGACTTTCAATGGATTCAAAAACTAGTCATTAGAAATACCAAATCCTTGCACCATGTGAGTACCTTTAGACTCTGCGATGTTTATGTTGAGCGGGTTGCAATCATCAAGTTCTCCTATCACATTATAACAATCCATCCAATACTGGATTGTCACATTGTTTTGATTAAAGTTTGTCATTAACACATGGATATATTCAAATATCTTTGTCTTGATCACTTGCAAGGAAGCATCAATCTAAGGACGATCATCAACAAACTTAAATGTGTGTGTGAAGCTAGCATCCAGTTTGTCCCATTCAACTATTCCACATCATAACTCAACCGATTTGTACCAGTTCCTTGGTATCATGTCCAGAGTATGTATAAATTGATGGACCCATTCCTGTCGTGGACATGCTTCTCATGTCACACAACAATATTTGATGTGCTCGATAGGATTAGTCCATCATGTGTACTTCTGACCAGTATAGCTGATCTCCTCTCCAAATCGTATCTCCATCAATATACAACATTGAGGCCATTATGAGATAGATTGTTTATGTGCGACCCACCATTTGGTAGGCGTAGCTTTCAGTGCAATGTCCAGGGCAGATAAGCACTGATGTTTTGTAATGTTTTTTTTCAAATTATGTTAGAAAAGATGCCAGATTAGGTAAACCTTCATATGTGGGTAAATCACTTACCTCGATACCTACCCATCGCACAGATCAAGTAATTCTTGTGCATCTTCTCATCGACACTTCATGCAATTGGTTCTGCCAGTTTTCCAAAGCTTCTCCAAAATCCGATGCGCATGAACCAATTATATGCTAATTGAGCTTTTCGTCGGTTGTTCGATTCACATAACCATCCATTGTATAATTAATGTTATAAATATGGTCCAGATAATCTCCATGTCCTTCACTATTCATTGGATCAATTTGTCTTTGACCTTCCAGTGGATCAATTAGTGTGACCACCCTTAGCTCTAAATATTCAAATGTTAAGATTCTTTTCTTGAAATTAACAATAGTTTGATTATCAATCACCCAATCGATCCCTATAAGTGCAGGATACGATTTTGTATCATCCACAATGTCAATCACTTCAAATTCGATATAAGTTTTAAGACCTTCTATTTTGACAAGAACCAGAATTAGTCAACTGATATGTATAACTTTAGACTAATTCGCTAATAGAAGCTGGACATGAGACCATACTAGTCTTGATTTCCCTATACTCTCCCATGTTTGTCTAGTCAGAATCTTGACATGGGATGTCACATGCCCCAATTTGCAAAAAACAATTTAATGTTATGGAGGAACATTGTGTTATATTTTATGTTAAGTTTGTAATTAATGACCAAGTGGGGTCAAGAATAATTAATGTAATTCAAAATATTTTATTTATAAATAAATAAATGATGAGACAACAGCTTAGGGAAGCTGTTAAAAGAGTGTTAACTGGTCACTTGGTGGAGGAGACTGGGTGGAGAGTATACTGACAAGTGGCATCATCCTCAAACTACTTCCAACTGTTGCATGTGGAAACTTCCCTATATTTGTGGTCATGATTCCCCAATAAAGTGGAATTGGAGCAGGTGGCTCATTAAGTGAAAACTGACCCAGAAGAACTAGGCATTTCTATAAAATTTCCCATTGAAGACAGCTGAGGCTACTCATTCCAGAGGTGATCATTCAGTGTGAATGAAGTGCACCTGAGAAATTCGATGGAGGGGATTTACTGAAGTGAGTTTGAGGGGTTAACTGCTGAGAACTGAACTTATGCAACTATTTGGTCGAATTTCTTACTGCTGTAATTTGACCAGTCAGGTGACAAAAGGTCTTAAGGATACATCCTTCACCCAATACTCTACCAGGAGGACCAGGAAACATGCTCAGGGGTCCTGAGGAAGTGCAGACTAAGCTTTCTCCAGGAGTTGGTTGGGAGGAACAGCCTCCTTAAGCTGTTGTCACCTCATCATTTGACAGGTTTTTATTTGTTTAGGTTATTTATGATTTGTTTATTATTTTCAGCAAACAATCACTAGTTATCAAATAAATCCATGTTATTGTTTTGAGTAGGGTTTATACAGAAAATAATGTTGTGTATTGATAATATTATTGATTAGTAGATTATGTTAGAACAGTAGGCATTTTAGTAAATGAAAGTAATTTGGAAATAAATTACCACACTGTATTTTTCCACGCCTTGAATAGGCAGTACTCTAGTATAATGGGTTGATTAAGTAGATGTGAAGATTTGTTTATCAACTTTGAATGAAAAGTGTAAATGACTTCTTTTAGAGTTTGTATGTGATTCGTTACAGAAAATAACAGTACTTGCTCTAGCTACTGGAAGTATCTTTATTAACTAATTATCTAGGAAATAACTGAATATATATATATATATATATATATATATATATATATATATATATCATTTATAGGCACACTATTCACAGAAGCATTACTAGTACTAATAATTATCATAAACATAATAGGTAGAGTTATTTAAATAAACATAGGAACAGTAAAGAAAATACTAGGATTTTAACCAAGATAGAAATCCATAGGTCTTGTTAGTAAATTATTCCAACTTCACTTTTTACTAGCTGTTCGGCAATACAAATGCTTAGGGTTTACAAGAGGTAGGTTTAAATCCCTAAGACAGACTTTTACTATCTTAACCATAACATAACATTTAGCAGCTGTAATTATATATTACTGAAAGTAATAATAGGAAAACAAAACTAAGAACCATTTATGTAGAAATCCATATCTTTTCAGAACTGCAGGTTATTTTAAATAATAACAATTTTGAAAGAGAAACAGAGTGTTGTATTCACCTCAGAATATTGTCAAAAAATTTAAATAACAACAAATACTATAAACCCTTTATACTTAATGTTTTTATTTCAAATTAAATAATACTATAAATGAACTAAACATAAACAAAATAGTATAAGCATAATGGCCCACTGCCTCTTATAACCCTGTCGAGGGTTAAAGTCTGTACAAAAACAAATCACATAATTTATTGTAAAAACAGTAAGACAATAAACCAAAAATTATATTTTACTAATAACCTTGCTAGTTTACAAGTTACGACTGAGCGAGCATTCATCTCTTTTCATTTTAAAAACCACTGATAAATCTCAAGTAACCAGGTAGAGGTTGAATAACATTATCTCGACTTAGAGCCGAGTTCAAAGAAAAATATAAACAAAACAATATTTACATCATCCAAGCCGTAAAGGCCCTGTTAAGTAAAACCCAAGTCATGGCTGCAATAGCCTTCCAGAACTTGTACACAATACTCTCTAGGGTTTTGAGATCATACTAAAACAAAATAACAAGAAGTAACTAACAGTAAAAACCCAAGCAGAGTTTTACAACCAGCAGCGAAGTTTCCTAAATTCCAACTGCCACATCAATTGTAGGAGAAAACCCTCTTTTGCAACTGGGGCTTACCGAAAGTATGCATAGTTGAAAGTTAAAGGACCAAGCTCGTTCCAACCTACAGAGCCAAGAGGATAACCTACAAGGAATATCAACCCTTTTTGGTTACAAATCTTATATAAATTCTAAACCCTTTTTAAAAACTAACTTAAATGAAAAACCGATGTAGGTCGTTACCTGTTAAGCTTTTCTGTCTGAATGAAGCTAAGGAAACCGGCCACCTAAGATCGCTTTTGGCACTTGTCAGAAGTCAAGAAGACACTAATCACAAATTCAAAGGGAAACAAACAACACTCCAACCAGAACGAAGAGCAACCCTTGACAAGCTTTGTCCACTTTGTCAATCCTCAAATCCTTAAAGAAAAACCAATTTGCTACACTCGCAGTATGCTACAGTAACCATTAAATACCAAGAACCCCCTCACGACCTCTCTCAAAACAGCTCCCAACTTTTGGTTTTGGAAGCAGTCTTCCAAGCATGGAGGTGGTTACAGGTTTTCAATGGCCTTAAGCTCACAGCTCGACCAACTAAACAGAGGAACCCTCACTTTGCATCTCTAATAGAAGAACCTCAAGAAGAGGTGTGACCTTAAAGAAGGGTTAATCATGTGGGAAAGAGATTAAATACTGGTCGAGAACTAAGAATGATTGCCCAGATAGGAGATTACAACATGGACTATATTATTTTGGACTTGGGATCCCATGTAATAACCCAAAAATTCGTAAAAATTTAAAAATTTTCAAGTGAGATAAAATGTCTAATGTCGCCACTAACGTACCACTAACGGTTAGCAGATAATAAAACAATTTATAAGATAATACAAGAGTTTCTTCTTTATAAGATTTTGTATTAACTAAAGGATTCTCCTTGATAGCTGAGTTAATGCTGTTTTTGACTTAGCAATTGTAATTCTTCCATAATTAGCAAAAGAACTTGTATTTTACTGCTGCTAGATATACTGATGGATTACAAATAACTCCAAGACTCGCTTGGTGATTTCGTTTATAGCAATCTTGATCTGGATTTTATCTAAGGTAAAAATTATAGTACTTTGACTTTTGCTTAGTTTTAAGTACACATTTGGAGGCTAGTCGTGATCATAGGTGCATGATTCCTTGGAGATAAAAACAATGTAAATACTTCATGCTCTAAGCTATAATTTAGCCTATTTTACTGAAAAGAGAGACAACTCTAAAACTTGATCTAATTCAAAACTTATCCCAGGCTTGACATTATATAATTTTCACATTATATATAAACAAATAACTAAGCCTTCATACTAGTTGATTAGTAAACTTTTGAAATAAGTTTATTGATCAATAAAGTTTGATATTATACTAGGTCTTAGCACACAAAGTTAGCAAAAGAATTTATTTAAACTTGACATAACCTATGAGTTACTTCATATCTTAAATTTATGATTTATAACCTAAGCATGGCTAATCTCCATGGCATTGATATATATATGACAACCATAGACAAAGAATAGTTTATAAAGATCAAAGATTTGATTAGAAATCATTATGTTGCAGTGAAGACTATTGAACTCTACCCACGCTGGAGAAATATTTCAAAGGACACGTGGTGATGGTTCTATCCACAAAAAGGTTGACTTATAATCTAAACCCTACTCATTTGTTTTTGCAGAGTGAGGGTTCCTCCATTTAGCCACCGAAATCCATCATTTCGACGGCCAGTAGACAAACTCCCGAAGGCTGTTAACCACCGAAAAGGTAAAATGTGGAAGCAGTTAGAAAGCGGTCAAATCAAACCCCGTGAGCAAGATAAACGATCAGTGAAGGGCGTGACAAACCACTGAAAGGTCGTGAGCCTGCATAACTACGTGTGGAAATAAGTGAAGGAGGTCGTTATAAAATTGATAAAGGACTGATAGGAATTGAAACCTTCATTTTTCTTCCACCTGTCCAAAAGAACAGTAGAAAAGCTCACCAGGAATCCAGCTTGATTTGAAGTATAATTGTTGGGCAAGGGTTATCGAGGAGATCAACTACAACCATCACCTTATGATATCAAAATCCCTCATAATCAGTGCCAAAAACTCCATTACATTTTACTTTCGATCTTAGCATTTCTCTCCACCAGAAATCCGTCTCTGAGAAGCAGCCCGCTAACACACTATCATACAGAACTCCAACTTATTTTTGCAGGTACCCAGGAGTAAGATGAAGAAGGGAGGACCTACTCTCAGGTAGGATTTGGGAGATATCAGCTATTCGGAAGCACATCCAGAGGTCTGTAAACTTTTCTAGGATGCTGGCTGCTATAAGTTTTGTGAGAAGATACAAGGTTCACATTAGCAGGTGGCTGAGGCATTTGCCCTTTCATTTGATGTCTCTAAGGTAGTCATAGGCAAAGAGGAATTCCATGTAGATGAAACCCTAATCACTGAAGTGACTAAGCTCCCTAGAACAGGATAAAAATGGTTCAAAGCCACCATACCAAAATATGTAGAGTTCAGGTCTTACCTAAATCCTGAGCATAGAGGGGTGGTGTGGAAAAAGAGTGTGCCATCATCCTGGTTAGAAGAGAGGTGGCAACAACTGTTGAAGGCCATTGTGGTCTACATAACATGTGAAGGAAGATATAACAGAGCCATGATCTACCATTTCAAATTAATTAACCACTTCACAGGTAAAAGCCCACTAAATTTTCCCTTTTACTTACACAGGAGTCTAGGAAAAATGGCACACCAGGTGAAGGCTCATCCCACCAAGATTGATGGCAGACCGTCTTACCATGGCCTTATCCAACTGTTGATCCAAGAGTTGCTGAAAAGGAGGAATATGGCATGGACTTATTTCTTGTTTTGGAATGGATTTGAGACAAGCCTTCATCCAGAAGAGAAGGGAAAGTCTCCTGCCAAAAAGTCCAGCACACCAAGGAGTGGGAGAAGAAAGAGAAGGGCTATATCCCAGTAGCAGCAAAACAACCTCCCTCCTCTTCCAAAGCCAAGAAGGTAAAAAGGAACTTGGATTTCAGTGAGAAGGGCCAGGAAGTTGCAGCACATAGTGAGAACATTTTAAACCTTCCCTACTTAGATTCTGAATAAGAGCAAGAGGAAGGTACAGACCTAGCTCTGCAGATTGTAGTAGTGACTGAAGAACTACCATCCCCTACACCAAAAGAGCAAGAGGAGCCAACAGAGAAGGATTCCTCCAGCAAGCCCAAAACTCAAAGGATAAATCAATTGCTGAGGCAAGTGTATGAGATGGAGATTTTGGAAAGGGAAATAAAGAAAAATAATGCTGCATTGACCAGTAGGAACAAGATGCTACATAAGTCTTACCTAGAGCAGAGAGAAAGATATATTTTCTTAAAAATACTGAATATAAGGTACCTAAAAGACAATACTAGATTGAACAGGATGATTAGGCTCCAAAGACTACAGATGAAGGAGGCCAAGGCAAACCCTAGTAGCCATCCCATGTTGGAAACCCTAGCTGAAGCTGCAGTAAGCCTTCAACCTCTAAAAACAAGCTAGGCTATTGTTAACCCTCCTAGAATAGAGCCTGCTGAAAAAGAAAGCTGAGCAGACATACCTAAAAGAACATTTTTGGAAGAAACCTAATAATTTTTGGAAAACAGGGCTTTTGGTGGCTTAGGCAGATGCTGGGGCAGTTCATTAGCCATCGAAAGAACCACTTTTGGCAGCTAATGGTCCTAATAGTCTAGCCTCTTGACCACCAAAAGTAGACAGAGGCTTAAAATTAAATTTTGGCACACAAGACCAGTTTTGGGCGAATATAGATGGTTCAGGGACAAAGTCTGAAGATGAAGGACGCGGAGGAAAGCATCAGCAAAGGTCTGTTTCAATTTTACTATGACATAACAACAGAAAAGGTCACCAGCACCTAGCTGTCAAAAGAAAACAGTGACTTAACTAGCAAAGGGCCAATGACAGTGATTTACAACAATTACATTAGTTATCTGAAGGTTCATACAGTGAACTAATTCTACAATTAGTTAGACAAGTAGTTAATTAGGGTTTTTAAACCTATTTTGCAAAAATTAACTATTTTGTTTATTTTTGTTAAAACAGATCCAAGTTTTCAAGATCTGAGTATTTTGTAAAGGATATAAAGCCTAAGACTTATTTTATTGAAAGGGTTTGACTTCGAGGACGTGTAAACCATACCATTGTCAGCTTCTCATTTTGCTCATGATTTAATATAAGCTCTTTTGTTACCATTTGTTCAGCTTCCATTTCTGTCTTTTCTGTGCTTATGCTTGAATGTGTTATTCAGGTTATATTCAAGTTAATTAATGACTGATAGCTGTCACCTTATTGGCATGTTGATGTGATTTGAATTAGTACCATCCTTATCATGGTTTATGTTGGCTTGCATGGGCAGACCCGGGTTTACTGTAATTAACCAACAACACCCCTAGCTCACTGGCCCTTTCGACGACAGACCGTAGAGTGGCCTGAAGTCTCACCCGAAGTGATTCTCAGTGGGTTGGCCAAGGACTCAAGTGTCTTGGACCAGGTTCTGTGGTATCCTGGGTGTCTCGCAGCTCTTCTAGCCTGCGGGATTTCTCTCTGTCTATAACGCGCAACTTCCTCTTACTTACGACGACTCTAGTCCTTATCGCATCGCCATGCCTCAGGCAACGCGTAACTCCTTCCTATGCCGATTCTCAACCGCAGCACACCACAGCCCCTCTGTTGGTGCGATATCGCCTCCTTGCGATATCCTACCGGTGCGGCTCAGCGTACTCAGTGCTACTCGTTCCGACTTACGGGACTCAATATGCAAGGTTGCTTAACTCTATGACTCTTAACTATCTGGGATGAAATGTAGATAAAATCTTACACAAAATACTTATGGACTTCAACTTGCATTTATCTTCTCTAGTGCTGTAAACTGAATAACGCATACGTACATTAAACTGTAAACAAGGCCCCTGTGATAACCGATAGATGCGACAAATAAACACAACGCATAAATCAATCACATAACACATGATTTTAACGTGGTTCACCTCCAGGATGGAATTTACGTCCACAGAACTTTGTTTCTATTATAGCTCAGGGGAAGTTAAACACACTTCTGCTGCATCGCATATGCAGCTCGAGATCTTCTGGGTAACTCCGCACACAGCCTGGAGCCCTTCTCTCTTAGATCTCTTTTCTACTCTATATTGCACCTCTTACAATATACTCTTCCCTTTCTGTTGATCCCTGTGGATCATTACATGCATTCTCTATGAGCCAGCTACTGGTTACAGTAAGATAACTACAGTTAATAACAGAACCAGAGCTTGACTCTACAACTATCTAATAATCTACCAGAACAACTAACAACTGAACGAACCCTTTACAATACAAAATATATCCCTTTATAGGCGGCCCGAAGGTCTCTCCATTACAACACCGTGGGCCTGTCCCAACGGTAACCCAAAACCCTAAATAGTGATAGTCGGCATATCTGTACTTGAGGTAGCCTCTTTCCGTCACACCACAGCTCTCTGCAGTCTTCCATGCTTCCCGGCGCTGACCATGGGTACTGTGCACCGCTTCCCTATTTCTGTCCTTCGTCTTCAATACCTCGGCCTCGTTGCTCCTTTTCCTTTATGAGGGTAGCTGAGCCCTCCTATCTTCGCCGCTGCCTTCAATGCAGTGGGTGAGCTCTCTCTTCTCGGCCGCTCAGGTACTGTCGTCTTCCTTGACTTCTCTGCCCTAAAAGTCACAGTTTCCAGCTCTGCTCTGCAGCTAGAAACATGCTACGGCGTCGTATCTCTATCTTATCTCCTCTCCGCCAAAACTGTCTATCCGCTAAACTGGCAGCTTCTTCTGTAGCTGCGGGACCCTACTCCAATAGTCCCCTAACACTTACTTGTGGCGCGTCCCCGAGCCACTACCAGTGGGCTTCTCCTGCTGTAGCTTCTCCTTGGCTTCCTGTGAAGTCCGTTGAAACTTGTCCCAAAGTCCTGCGACTTCTTTCTCCGTAGCTTCGACACGCTCCGTTTAGTTTTTGTAACTTAGTTCATTGGGCTCTCTTATCTTTCCTTCCCTTAGTTATGCTCTCACTCTTGTCGCTCCTGATACCTTTCAAAGGTCGTCTGGTTTTGAGAAGTCTTCCACAGATATCCTTTCCTCTTTTTCTGGGTTAGAAATTTTATCACAAGGAAAATATGTATCTTCCAGCCTTCTCAAACATTTCATTCAGTCTAGAGCCTACTTATGCGAAATGTATACAAACCAGGAATTCCATTCCGAGAACAAGTCTTTGTTTGCATCTTTAAGTTCTGCTTGTTCAGTTTGTTTCCCTTTCACTTTTCTACTCAGCAACTCGCTCTAGGTATTCACGCTGCTTGGGTTAAGCCTATTTTCATTCCTGACCTTTGCAACCTCTTGTTCTCCTCTTAGCTGATGAGATAGGTCATCTTCCTTCTCTCGTTGCTTTCTTTTTCTCATTTTTACTTTCTTCCTCGCGGGAGATTTCTTCTCATCATTCCATCGCTCTGCTTTCTTATCTTCAGTGATCGCCTCAGCTTTCTTCGTCTCTTCAGCAGAGATTTTGATGACATCTTCTACATGCTGCGCTTGACTCCTCATCCTTGGAAATTGTCTTACCTGTGATATTCCTAATTTCACAACCCTGGGCGGCGTCGTTATAGCGGACATACGGCCACCAGGGTCGAAACATCTCAGCATGTCTTCTAAAGGTTCCTCCTCGGACAGAACCCACTCGGTGTAAAACGCTGGACGTGCAATGGATGCAATCTCTGGAAATCATAGCACTCTGTAACGGGATTAGTTCTGCACAGGGAAACTGATCGATGCACTCTATAACTCTCAGCTCTTGAATTCTTGCAAATGTAACCCTCCCGAATGAATAATTTTTGCTTTTATGCCGAAGACGATAATCCCGGACGCAACGGTCATCTAGACTGAATCCGTTGGTCATATTAATTGCATGGACGAGACCACACCCGTCATCCGATCCTCAATAAATGCTGAAATCCGATCAAATTTCCCTCGAAGTGTGTGTGCACAGGCACCGGTCCCGTCGAAGATTTACCAAATATGGAAAATTGATTACACTGCTGCCAAATCCATGGTAAGATATACCGGTCATTTCTTCATTAACTGCCTGTCAGAAGGCGACTTGACTAGCCCTCTATTTCCTTGTGAAAGCGGGTACGTGGCACGGGGAGACATCACCTCGCTGCGATGCAACACCGCATCCTCTGCTTAAAACAAACTTAAGCGCTCTTTTTTTTTTTCGCAGGCCACTGATGACTTGCACAAAATGAACCGTCCTTATGTGATTCCTCATACTTAGAATACCTTCCAGTGTAGACTAATTCCCGGTGCGATGCCTCCTTTCAACTACATTGGACATCTGCACCACCGTAAGATGTCTAAGCTAGGGCTATGAGGTGGAGTGGCTATCACTATAGAGCTTGAGCCTACTGCCATTAATCAATGTGGGAAGAAGCTCCTCGTTCAGTTTGCTGAGCTGAACGGCACCTCCCTCTGTAACTTGTTGTATTTGGTATGGCCCCAGCCAATGCATCTTGAACTTCCCTGGAAACTTAATAAACTTACTGTCGTAGAGGAGTACTAGGTCTCCGATCTAAAGAGTCTTACTCTTAATGTGTCTGTCATGCCAAGATTTTTCTCATGCCTTCTGCACTTTCTGATGGAAGCCAGCGATGAATCTGTCTTCTTCTAAGGCAAGCAGCTGCGCTAGCCTTTCATCCACTGTATCTATATCAGTCATCCCGGTAATCTGAGCAATCCGTAAGCTGGGAAAAATATACTCCATAGGCATAACAGCCTCCTGTCCATACACCAAGCTGAAAGGTGTGTGTCCTGTAAGTTTCTTGCATGTGGTCCTATACGCCCATAATACAACGTTAACTCTGAGGTCCCAATCATTCCTTTGGCTGTTGCAGATCTTTGTAAGAGCATTTTCTAAAATCTTGTTAAAGGCCTCCACCGTACCATTAGCCTGTGGGTGGTAGGGAGTGCTCTTATGGTGCTGAATCTGAAATTATTCCGTCAAGGCCTCAATGGTGCGGTTCAAGAAATGTGTGCCTTGGTCGCTCATCAAAATTACTGGGCATCCAAATCTACTAATGATGTTTTCAAAAAGGAACTGTGCGGCTGTAGCAGCATCACAATTTCTTACTGCTTTGGCCTCCGCCCATCTGGTGAGGTACTCTGTTCCAGTGATGATGTATCTCGCACCAGTGCATTTTCCTGGTGGGTTGATAGGACCCACAAAGTCTATAGCCCACTTGTCAAATGCGCGCAGCGTAACCTGCGGTCGCAGGGGCATTTCATCTCGTCACGAGGGTTTTCCTACCCTCTGGCAGATATCACAGCATCTGCAAAAGTCCTTAGTGTCCTTATGCAACATAGGCCACCATAATCCTGCAGCTAGGATTTTCTACGCAGTCATCTTTCCTGCGAAATGACCTCCTGCGGTTCCTGAATGTGCCTCTATGATGATAGCATCTTTTTCATGCGGCATCACACATCTGCGCAGGACTTCATCTGGACCTAACTTGTATAACTATCCTACGATTAGAGTGAAGTCTGCTGCTTTAAAAACCAACTGCTTCTTTTGCTGCTTAGTAAACTCATCAGGTGCTAATCCTGTAGTGAGAAAGTGAGTGATAACAGCGAAGTAGTCGTCTGTGATCTGGATAGAAAACAACTGCCCATCTGGAAAATTGTCCTCTAGGTTACTCGGCTCTTCTCCTGAGTCTATCCTCGACAGATGATCAGGTCCGGCGTTCAATCTTCCTGGTTTTACAATGATTTCAAAATCATACTCCTGAAAGAGGAGCAACCATCCGCAGATTCTCCCCCCTAACACTGGCTTATTGACCAGATACTTCATTGCAGAATGGTCAGTAAACATCTTGAATGAGGCACCCAATAGGTAGTTCCTGAACTTCTGCAGCACATACACCATAGCTAAGCCTTCTCTTTCTGTCGTGGTGTAGTTCTTTTCTGTTGTCGATAGCTTTCTGCTGGAATATGCGATAGGATGATCAATATCCCCTTCTCCTGGTTGTGTTAAAACAACCCCTAGTGCGATGCCAGATGCATCCACATGTACATGAAATGACTTAGTCCAGTTTGGAAATACTAAGATGGGTGCTGTAACCATCTTTTCTTTAACTGTGTCTAGACTCTGCTGACATTCCTCGTTCCATAGGAATTTTACATCTTTCTTTAACAATTTCTCCATCGGTGCTGTAATCTTTGCATATCCTTTGATGAATTTTCTATAGTACCTGGTATGACCAAGTACTGTCCTCAATAGCTTTATTGAGTTGGGTGCTGGAATATTTACAATGATGGCGATCTTTGTGGGATCTACCATCAAGCCTTGTCTGCAAACAATGTGACCCAACAAAATATCGAATGGCACACAAAATATACATTTCTTCAAGTTTAGATAAATCTGGTACTGCCTACATTTCTCTAACATCAGTCTTAAATCTCCTATGTGCTTGTCAATTAGTCCGAATACAGTCCAATCATCAAAATAAACTTCTAGGAATTTATGGATGTATTCTTTAAATACAGCAACTACTACTCTAGAAAAGATAGCTGGTGCATTCTTAAGACCAAAGGGTATTATCGTATACTGGAATGAGCCCCATTCTGTTGCAAAGGTGGTCTTGGATCGATCTTCTGGATGGATTCTAATATGACGATAGCCTGAAAAGCCATCAGTGAAGGAGTAGACCTCCTGTCCTCCCACGTTGTCTAACACCTCGTCAGTGAACGGTGTTGGAAATGGATCATGAAGCGATGCATCGTTGAGTTTACGCAGATCGACACAGATCCTGATGTCTCCTTTAGTTTTCTTTTCTTGTACGACCATGGGACTAACCCATTCACTCTCTTCTACAGGTTCAATGATGCCTGCTGCTAGCATCTTATCGATTTCATCCTTAACTTTTTCTTTATAGCGCGGATTTAATCTATATGGACGTTGCTTGACTGGTCTAGCATCCTCCTTCAATGGTATTCTCATTACTCCCAAGTCTCCGACTATTCCCTTCATCTCTGTGAACTTGGTGGGAAATAGGTCCTGATAGTCATGTAGCAAGTCTGCAATCTGTCCGACTATTTCATCGTTCCAATAGTCTCCAATAGAGGCAAACTTTGGTTCTGTGTCTGTGCCAATATTGATTTTTTTAATCTTGATGGGCTTTGTGATTGCTGGAATTTCTAACTGTGGTCCCTCAACATCGCGAGTTCCTTCTGACTCTGGAATGTTGGTGTTGCGAGGATCCTCATCCTCGTCCTCTAGTTCTGCTTCAAAGTTATAGCACTCAAGCGCATCTTTTAGCTGAAGGGCCCAATGAGGCTGAGTTTGTACTGATAGGGTACAATCCTCAAATATCTTACTCTTTATTATATCTAGGGCCTGATCAACACTTGGGTACTCAGATTCAAAAGCGAAGGTGAGTAGAAAGCTGTCTATCATAAGTGGCCATGTAGTTGTTCCCTTGCGCAGTTCAGTCTCTGTGTACCAGTTCCTTGGAACTGTGTCCAAAGTGTGAATGAATCGGTGAACCCATTCATCCTCAGGAATGTCCGACCAATTCTGTTCACATGTCTGAATATGTGACCTGGGGTCACTTTCTCCTGTATATTTCTGCTGGACATACTCTCTGTCGATAGAAAATCTGATCGCCATCAATCTCTTAATATCATCCCATGATGCGATATTCTCTTTATGTGCATACCACCATCTTGCAGGTGTGGCACGTACTGCAAGGTCCATAGCTGTGATCCTCTGCTCATGAGGAATTTGTTGTTCAAACGGCTTGAGAAAGTCCTGGGTATCTGTTAGACCATGAAACGATGGAATCTCATTAATCTCTGCGCCAATCCATCGCAGTGACTTAGTCAAGTATGCGCATCTGCGCGCTGAGACTTCGTGAAGTCTGTTCTGCCAGTTCTCTAGACCAACATCTGAATCTGATGCGCATGAGCTGTCACATCGCCAACTAATGTTTCCTTCTACAGCCGGATTGATGTAGTCGCTCTGGTTTGTGGTCATCTGATAGAGGCTCTCCATGTTACGTGCCTCTTCCTCTGCTAGGATAGGTTCAATATATCTAGGACCCTGAAAAGGATCCAACGGTGCGATGACCCGTATCTGCGTGTCCTCAAAGGTCATTTGTCTTCTCTTTAGGTCGATAACGGCCATGTTACTGATCACCCAGTCAATGCCTAGTAGTGCTGGATATGGTCTACTATCGCCAATGATTTCTATAACTTCAAAGTCCGCGAAGCTGCGAACTCCGTCAATGTCAACTGGCACTTGCGGTAATCGACCCAGGGGTGATACTCGCTGCTGATTAGCTAATCTCAGATGAATAGGCGATCTGACTAACTTAGGGATACCCATCTGTTCCCATGTCTGCTTAGTCAGAACATTTACGTCTGATCCTAGATCTAGGATCACCTCATCCATTTCGAATTCTCCAACCTGTGTTGTGAGTCGCATCTCTCTTCCGGTCCTTGTATGTCCCGCAATATTATGAACAGCACGCTGTGTACTGCTCACGGAAGAAGATGGCTGACACTGATCTATGATGTGCTGAATTTCTCTGATAGCTTGCTCATTTCTCACGAGTTTTAAACAACTCCGCAGGAAGGATTGTACACTTCCTGTCATCTCATCCTAATCGCATGTGCCCGATGTGGTAGCCTGCGATATCTATTCAAGGCTAACGCCATAAGGTGCTTGCTGCGGTACGCCCCTAGATGACAGTACCTGCGATCCTGATTGCATAGGGTCATCAAGGAAAGTCTTAGCTTCCTGAAATGTCTATTTATTCTTCTGCAGGTCAAGTGGTGTTGCTTTGTTAGGAGCCCTACGCACCCACTCCTGACCTGTGTTCTTTTCAGTATCCTGTGATGTCTCACTAGTGGAAACACTGCTGCGAGTCATAATGTTGACTCTTGGTTCTGGCTCTTCCTGCTCAGCAGCAATAAGCTGGATGTTCTGGTGTGCTGCTGGCTTAGGTTCTCTGATCTTAGTTATCAAGGTAGGACACTCCTCTATAGTGTGATCATAAGATTTGCAATAGTTACATGTGGTGGTGGGACTCTGACAGTCTCTAGCATAATGTCCTACAACTCCACAGTTGTAGCAAGTAACTGGTCCGCGACCACGACCAAAGCCTTCTCCACAACCAAAGACTTCTCCACGGCTAAAGCCTCCTCCACATCCTCGTCCTCTGAATCCTCCTCCACGGCCACCATAAGCCGGATCATGCTGTGGTCCTGCTGCTGGACCCTGTGTTTCTGATTGGACTCTGTACAAGTCTTGCTTTGCTCCGACCATGAGATCATAGGCTCGGAAATCGTGTTCATCATGGCCTACAGACTTGCAGAAGACGCAGTATAAGTTCTTAGGTGTCTGCACGTACTTCTGAAGTAGAGGGCACTGGTGAGGTGGATGTCCTCTTGTTTTGCATATTTCACACCACGGCCCGTGGGTCTATGGTAAGGGGTTTGGAGCCCCTGTCGCTAGATATTCTACAAAGACTGGACAATTGTCTTTAGTATGGCCTTGTGCTTTACACCTTACGCACCATATGTCTTGCGCAACCTCTTTTCCTTTCTTAAGCTCATGCAACTGTAACGTGAGATTAGCCAACTGGTTTTGTAGATTTGTCATGCCTGTGCTAGTTTCTGCTAGAGGTGAAGCCTCTAGTTTCATTGCCATCTCCAACGCGTCATCCTGCATCTGGAGTTTCTACTGCATTAATGGCAGTTTGATGTGAGGGAGCAGCGCTGCAATAAACCATTCTTTATGCTGCTTCGGCGCAAACTCAAACCTGACTTGGTCTATAAGGGCTTTGAATTTCTGATCAAAGTCCCACACTGACTCTGTAGGTAGTTGTTTGATGTCTTTGAGCTCTGTAATGCACTGTGACTCAGACTTAGGTTTCTTAAACTCTTTAATCATGGCGGTTTTGATCTGGACAAGTGTTCTGGGTATTATGGTATACTTCATATACCATGTTAAGGCTCGATCTCTTAGTGTGGTGACTAATTGTACAAGTTTAATGTTATCGTCATTGATGGTTTTAATGGTCCACATGGCTTCACATAGAAACCAATGCTACTCTGGGTCCTCTGTCCCCGTTCCCTTAAGGATAGGTAGCTTCATATCATCCCCCATTCTATTTCCACACGGTGGATGTTGATTTGCTGCGTTACTACCACTCGGCGGTATAGGTGAAGGTGATGTAGCGATGGTAGGTACTGTCTGTGAGCTACTGGATGGAGTTCCTACGGGATTGTTCTGAGTCCCGGTCTGTTTCTGTGGGGTGTAAGGGTGGTGAGGGATATCCCCCTCTGTTCTTTCTGTGGTACTATGACTCTGTTGTCTAGTATTAGCTGAACTGTCTTCATATATGGGAGATCTGAAATCTACTTTATATTTCTTTCCACTACGTGTACGTCCAATGTCATCAAAATCACTTTCAAACTCTTGTGACATTACTATCTTTACTTATTCATCCGAAAATAGATCCATTGTTCCTTTTTCATGTAATAACATCTTAATGGACAAGTTTAAATATTTTAGGTACTTACCGCGATATCCTTTGAAGAAGTAGCGCTCAGCCTCGCTAAAGATTTTTCTCTGATCAACTGCAAACTCCGTGACAAAGCCTTCTAGCACACTCGCAAGCCAGAAGTCTACTGTCCTTGTGAGGGGATTATCAAGGTTCTTCATGGTCTGAATCAGCTCCGGTGTCCAGACAATGTCTCTTTTCTTCTTGAATATGCTCGTATCAGTCAACTTTGATGACCAGTCGTAAAGCTTGTTCCCAAATGTCACAAAAAATATCGCATACAGGTCTGTAACGATATGTTTTTGTAACCAGGCCTCTCTACTCAGTTTAGGACTCCTGTTCTCTTGTTCGAAAAACTCTTTCTGGTTAGACCAAACCCACTCATTGAGTTCGTCTCTAGTAGGTCGCCACCAGAACATCAATGCTCAGTTTGTTCAAAACCGGCAACTGAACCATTTGTTGGCTTGCATGGGCAGACCCGGGTTTACTGTAATTAACCAACAACACCCCTAGCTCACTGGCCCTTTTGGTGACAGACCGTAGAGCGGCCTGAAGTCTCACCCGAAGTGATTCTAATGGGTTGGCCAAGGACTCAAGTGTCTTGGACCAGGTTCTGTGGCAGCCTGGGTGTCTCGTAGCTCTTCTAGACTGCAGGATCTCTCTCTGTTTGTGACGTGCAACTTCCTCTTACTTGCGACGACTCTAGTCCTTATCGCATCGCCATGCCTCAGGCAATGCGTAACTCCTTCCTACGCTGATTCTCAACCGCAGCGCACCACAACCCCTCTGTTGGTGCGATATCGCCTCCTTGCGATATCCTACCGCTGCGGCTCATCGTACTCATTGCTACTCGTTCCGACTTACGGGACTCAATATGCAAGGTTGCTTAACTCTGTGACTCTTAACTATCTGGGATGAAATGTAGATAAACTGTTACACAAAATACTTATGGACTTCAACTTGCATTTATCTTCTCTAGTGCTGTAAACTGAATAACACATACGTACATTAAACTGTAAACAAGGCCCCTGTGATAACTGATAGATGCGACAAATAAACACAACACATAAATCAATCACATAACACACGATTTTAACGTGGTTCACCTCCAGGATGGAAGTTACGTCCACAGAACTGTGTTTCTATTATAGCTCGGGGGAAGGTAAACACAGTTCTGTTGCACCGCATATGTAGCTCGAGATCTTCTGGGTAACTCCGCACACAACCTGGAGCCCTTCTCTCTTAGATCTCTTTTCTACTCTATATTGCACCTCTTACAATATACTCTTCCCTTTCTGTTGATCCCTGCGGATCATTACATGCATGCTCTATGAGCCAGCTACTGGTTACAGTAAGATAACTACAGTTAATAACAGAACCAGAGCTCGGCTCTACAACTATCTAATAATCTACCAGAACAACTAACAACTGAACGAACCCTTTTACAATACAAAATATATCCCTTTATAGGCGGCCCGAAGGTCTCTCCATTACAACACTGTGGGCCTGTCCCAACAATAACCCAAAACCCTAACTAGTGACAGTCGGCATATCTGTACTTGAGGTAGCCGCTTTCCATCACACCACAGCTCTCTGCAGTCTTCCATGCTTCCCGGCGCTGACCATGGGTACTGTGCACCGCTTCCCTGCTTCTGTCCTTCGTCTTCAATACCTCGACCTCGTTGCTCCTTTTCCTTTATGAGGTTAGCTGAGCCCTCCTATCTTCGCCGCTGCCTTCAATGCAGTGGGTGAGCTCTCTCTTCTCGGCCGCTCAGGTACTGTCGTCTTCCTTGACTTCTCTGCCCTATAAGTCACAGTTTCCAGCTTTGCTCTGTAGCTAGAAACATGCTACGGCATCGTAGCTCTATCTTATCTCCTCTCCGCCAAAACTGTCTATTCGCTAAACTGGCAGCTGCTTCTGTAGCTGCGGGACCCTGCTCCAACAGTTTATCCATTTATATACATCTGTTTTGTGTGTAAATCTGCTAGCCTGATGAGTTCTCCATCCCTGCACTTTATTGTCAACCTTTGAATAGTGGTAACTAAAAGCCTTGTACCTGATTAAGTTTCATGCATGTCTTGAGAGTGGAAGGTCATATAGGTCACCTGACTTGATCCATATTAGAAAACCCCCAAAACATTGTAAGTTACCAGGCATCCTCGAGCTGCAACCTAGAGGAGTTTCCTGGAGTGATAACACGTTGAAGCTGAGGGCCACTATAATTGGTTACAAACCTTTGCTTGTTGTGTATGGGAGTCTCAAGCCTCCCCTAGGCGAGACATACCTGCTTCATTCGGGAGCTCACATATCCTACCCTTGGTTTGCTTGTGATTTGGCTTTACATTTTTAGGTGTATGCTCTTTGCACGCTAGTTTTCCTAGGGTTTACGTAATTAGATTGAGTCTTTTATTTTTTGAGCCATTGTGGATTCAGGTGTGACACCTTGCTGTTCTTGTCGTTGAGCAGGACTTCTGCCTTCCACGTCTACTCCTCCTTTGGGACAGAGAACTAGATAATCTGGGCGGACTACTTCTTAGTTTGATTCACACACTATGGGAGATCATGAGGATGAGATTCCAGAGATGTCCTCTCCACCTCACGAGGTTGGGGAGGAAGATCCTACTAGCACATACGATCCACCACATGAACAACCTTCACGATCTGGTTATGATCCCTCATTTATGGGTTGCCGGTATTGGTTTCTGGGTGACGAGACTCACTATGAATCCACGAGCACTAGTTATGTTAAACATGGTCTGCCTGATATCCTGAGTCCGATCCAACATATCATACCGAGTCGAAAGTTGACCCTGGAACTACACCTGGGGGCACTCCCATTCCTTTCCATGAGGAGAGGTTTGGTGGCACTAGTCACATTGCACCTTCCATCCCTATGGTTGAGGCATCTTCACATGCTCCTCCTAGGCCTAGTGTTAGTAATCCTATTCAGATACCAGGACCGAGACGAGTGAACATTGGGAACAACACTTACATTCCTTCACATGTCCCATCATCTTCGAATCCCATTCCTTCGAATTCTTTTGTAATGACCCATACTCCTCGTAACTCACATAGGCATTCAGGACAAAATGTTACTACTAGCCATGTTCATTCTACGACTGCTAACACAGTAGTATCCCAGAGCCGAGTACCTCCTGTTGTGTCAGCAAGTCATGTACCTATTTCTGGATCATCTCATGTTCCAGCTCATGGAGCTCCCCATATCCCTAACTATGGACCTTCTCATGGTACATCCCATGGAACACCTTATGGAGGTTCCCGGGGACATTCTTATGGACCGTAGTACGGACAAAACTATCAACCGTATGGGTATGGATATCAACAACCTGCTTACTCTTCTAATTATGGATTTGTAGCACCTCCTAATCAAGGTACCCCTCATCACAATGCTTCAAAGCAGCCCTTCATGGGTCAAATGGGAGGAGGTTATTATCCCACTGGCCAAGGCCATGGTGCATATAGCAATCAACCTTATATGAATCAGCACTACCAAGGATCATGGCATTGACCAGCTCAACCTAGGCTCCCCTTCCTTGCAACATTGAACTTACCCGATTTGTCGAGATTGATGACTGATCCTGTGGCTCATGACTCGGCATGGCCGGCAGTCCCTACCAAGCTTCCTTCAGACATTCCCAAGTTCGAAGGTAAGACTGGTGAAGATCCTGGTGAGCATGTCACCACTTTCCACCTTTGGTGCTCTTCTAATTCCTTACACGACGATTCTATCTGTTTGAGGCTATTTCAATGGACCCTCACAGATCCTGCGGTGAAATGGTACATAGAGTTACCAGGGGGGGTTTATACTATGTTTGATGACATTTCCATGACCTGTGTTAATCATTTCTAGATACCCGTACATTACGACATCGGTACTAAACTCCTATTGACCTTTTGGAAAGACAAAGCCACACACATTTTGGATCATATTCAAGAGTGGCGTAGACGAAAATGGTTAATCAAATCCTTTATACCACCAAAGTTTCTTCTTGAATGGTTCGTCAAATCGTTCTTACCTTACATTGCGAAGGATGTTTTTACATCCGGAGTTCAAAATGAGGAACAAGCTATCTTTAGGGCTCAAGAGTTGGATTTGATCTATGCTCAATCCAAACTTCTGCATGAGATTATACCAAATGCTCCAAGATCCAATTTTGACCCCAAGATCAAGCCTAGTCCACATGCCGATGGTATTGTTGGCTTTACAAGTACCAAACCCGTGGACTCGGTTACGAAACAAATGAGCCAGTTATCTATTAACTAGTCTACGTCGAAAAAAGCTACGGCTTCGTCTCAACCTACCCAATAGGTGAGTGTACTCTCCGTGCAATCGTCGAACCCGAAAGGCAACCAACAGCCTGGAAGGAAAAGAAAAAAGGAAAAAATAATCATAAGGGTGGGAATAAGAACGAAAATGCTAATAATAATGACAAGAACACTAATGCTAGGGGGGGACAAGCAATCTAAACGTAAGGTGAAGTTTCCTTGTAAGTTGTGCAAAGACAATCACCTCACTCACTTGTACCCTCGTATAGAGGATGCCTTGAATTGCATAGCACAAGGCCCAATTGTGTTTAGTAATCCTTTACCCAATAATCAAAATATGAACTTGAGGACCGTTGATCCTGGTTGTGCATCGAATGGTAATCAAAATCCATCGGAGGCCACTAGTGGTCATGGTTGTATCAACATGGTGCGTGATGCTAAAGTTGTGACTTGTGCGAAAGATTATGGTTCGTCACAACCTGACCTTGGGAAAGAACCTGCTCCACCCGAGATCCCATTATGAATTGAAAAACCTACGGATAAACCTGAAGTTCCACCTCACATTCCTAAGGGAGTATTGAAACACTCGGGGCACAAGCCTAATGCCAGAGCTACCCAGAACTATTCACTTGTCAAGGATTTGGGACAGACTCCTTGTGCAATTTTCACGTTAGAAGTGCTTCAAAATTGTCCTCTGCAGAGGAAAGCCTTGATGTCTGCTCTTGGGGTTAGTGATGATATCTCTTCTTCCATTATCAAATTTGAAACCATGGGAGTACAGTCTCGCTTGCCTTACTATGTGTCTCTTTTGATTCATGTAGAGTGTCTTAACAACACCGTCATGTGTATTGTCATTAATGAAGGCACTGTTGCTTCCATGATGTCTTTGTCTTGTTGGAATGGCTCAGGTTCTCCCACATTGTATCAATCTGCCACTATGTTGACAACTTTTGATGGTAGATCGTTTCGGCCGCACAAAATTCTTCCTTCTCTAGAGGTCCAATTGGGAGGGAAGGCTGTCGCAATCGAGGTCGAGGTGGTTGATGCTCCCCTTGACTACAATCTTTTGCTGGGTAGGAATTGGATGTATAGTATGCAAGCCATAGCTTCTTTCCTCTTTCGATTGATATACTTTTTGTTTAATGGGAATATTGTTATGATTGATCAAAATTGATTCCATAATCCGAGTGTCAATGCATCATCGAGAGCTTCTATCCCGATTATCGATCATTCTCAGCCGACAACTGGGAGTGTGGGCGTGGGTATGTATCCTTCTCTTATGGGAACCTTTAGTTGTCCCGCATCCATTCTTATGATTGGGTATAGTTTTGGCGGGGATTCATCCTCGTTGAATTCGATGTCTTTTCTCACTACCCATATGGAAGATATTTGATTTCTTCCTTCACTGAGCACTTCGAGTGTGCCTGTCGAGACAGATGTGTCGTTTCCTGCAATGATGGTGGCGTATCAAGAGAATATTGATCTGGTTGTAGAGACTAGTCCTTCCTCTTCGGAACGAAGGAGGAGGACCCGTATGTGCTGCCTGCATGGGCAGTAGAGTCATCTCACTCACATGATTTCCTTAATGATGTTTTTCCATCGAATGAAGCTATTCTTGAGGCCATGTTTGGGGTTGAGCAACCTTGGGAAGAGTTGCATCATTGATCGTATTTCCTTCCTAATATCGACCGTATGGAGTGTGATGACTTTAGGGAGATTCTTAGCGAGAAGATTGGTAGCCCAGTGGTCCCATTAATCTCTCTTGGTCAGATGGCTGATGGGAACATGGCTAATTTGTCACCAACAATTCCTATCAATATTTATCGTGATCCGGGCAAGGTTGAGAATGTATACATTGGGTCGGGTTGTTCCCTCGATGAGATCAAGGAGTATACCGAGCTGTTTAAATATTTTTGTGACGTCTTCGCTTGGTCATATGAAGAAATGACAGGTATAGACCCTCGTATTGTCTAACATGAGATCAAGACCTATCCGGATGCAAAACCTATTCGACAACGTTTGCGTGCTGTGAATCCTAGAAAAGCACCCGCCATTAAAGTTGAGATAGAGAAACTACTTAAAGCTGGTTTTATTTATCCCGTTCCCTTGACGGAATGGGTTTTAAATCCTATTTTTGTTGGATAAGAAGCAGGGAGCGATCCACATATGCACTGATTTCCGTGACTTAAATTGAGCTTGTCCTAAGGATTATTTCCCCACACCATTAATTGACCAGATTTTGGATGAGTGTGTGGGAAGTGAGGTATTTTCCTTTATGGACAACTTTTCTGGATATAATCAGATTCAAATCAAGCCTGAGGATCAACACAAGACCACTTTTATTTGTCCTTGGGGTACTTTTGCATATCGGAAGATGCCCTTCGGTCTTAAAAATGCCGGAACTACATTTCAGTGGGCCATGACATTAATATTTCACGATCTTAAAATGATTATCGAAGTATATTTGGATGATCTCGTTGCTCACTCTCATTTGTGAGTGCATCATCCATATCATTTGAGATCAGTGTTCGAAAGATGCCACCATCATCAAGTTCGCTTAAACCCTCATAAGTGTGTCTTTTGTGTGATAGTTGGTCATTTACTAGGATTCATCGTATCCAAGGAGGGAATTAGAGTCGATCCCTTAAAGGTTGAGGCAATACTTCAATTGTCTCCCCCGCGTAATATTCATCACCTTCAGTGTTTGCAAGGCATGGCGAACTTCTTGTCGAGATTCGTGGTTAATTTTTCCAACTTAACTAAAGGATTTATGCGTATTTTGAAGAAGGACACCCCTTTTTCCTGGGATGAGCAATCCTAGGAGTATTTCAATGCTCTTAAGTGAGCCTTGACAATGGCCCCCGTTCTTAGTCCACCAGCCTATAGCCGTGACTTCTTGATTTATGTGTCCGCGTCTCAGGAGACGGTTGGTATGGTTTTGGTTTAGGAGGATGAGGAGCTCCATGAGCATGTCATATATTATTTGATTCAAATCCTTATAGGTGCAGAACTTCGCTATTCCCATGTGGAGAAGCTATCCTTAGCCACTGTTCATGTGGTTCAGCGTTTGAGACATTACATTCTCCTTCGCCAAACTTTAGTCGTAGATCATATCAATCCATTTCAGATTTTCCTCACTAGAAGGATGATTGGGGGAAAATATAATAAATGGATTGTCATTTTGCAAGAGTTTGATCTCGAATTTGTTTCGGTGAAATCGAAGAAATCGTTAATCTTTGTGGAGCTTATATCCGATTTTCCAAGCTTGGAGGAAGAGGAGGCTTATGAGGATACTTTTGTCGATGAGCATATATTCCTCATCTCAACTGTGGATCCTTGGTACAGGGATATCATTGTGTATTTGCAAACATTGAAGGTCCCTACTCACCTCTCACGGGATGATTGGTGACAATTACGTCATGTAGCTAAGAAATACCTCATAGTGGATAACACTTTGTACCGCCGTGGGGTAGATTCCATTTTACGTCGTTGTTTAACCCATGATGAGGCTGAGGTTTTGCTTAATGATTACCACGGAGGGGCATGTGGTGTTCATTTATCTGGTCTTTCTACAGCCCAAAAAATATTAAGAGTGAGCTATTTTTGGTTTTCTATCTTCAAAGATTGCATTAATGTGGTTAAGAAGTGCCACCCTTGCCAGGTGTTTGCACATAATATGTGCTCGCGTCTGGCCTCATTGCATCCTATTGTCACCGTTGTTCCCTTCACCAAGTGGGGGTTTGATTTTATGGATTGCAACCCAGCTTTGACTGGGGTGCACCATCATATTATTATGGCTGTCGATTACTTCACGAAATGGGCAGAGGCTATGCCCACAGTTAAATCCGACGGTGAGATAGTAGTGCATTTTGTTTTCAACCATATTATCACTCGATTCGACATTCCTAAAGAGATTATCACTGACCATGGTAGGAACTTTCAGAACAAAATGATGGAATAATTGGCTTCCAAGTTAAGATATAAGCAAGAGCATTCCTCTTCTTATTACCCTCAAGTGAATGGATAGGTTGAAGCAGTGAACAAGTCACTTAAGTCTATTCTCCAATGAACCATCACACAAAGAAAGACTACTTGGCATATCATGTTGTATCCTACTTTGTGGGCCTATAGAACTGCGGTTAAGAATGCCACCAATTTTCTCCCTATCAACTTGTGCATGGGGTGGAGTTTGTTTTACCAGTTGAATGTGAAATCCCTTCTTTGAACCTAGCTATGGAGCTTTTACCAGACACTTCTGCATTGGAAGAGCGTTTGGTCCACTTAGAGCAGCTTGATGAGCAGCGCCGAGATGCCTTAGTGGCTCTGGAGGTTAACAAGTATCGCGTTAAGATCCAATATGATAAGTCTGTTCGTCCAAGGAAGTTTAGTGAAGGTGATTTGGTCCTTTTGTGGGATCAAGCTAAAGAACCCTTGGGGGTAGGCAAATTTAATCCCATGTTGCATGGTCCTTACATGCTTAAATGAGTCTTAGAGAAAGGCACCTATGAGCTGGTTGATTATGAAGGGATAACCTTGTCGGAGCCTAGAAATGGGCTCTATCTCAAAACATACTATGCATGATCTTCAGCCAGGGCTGATTTTTGTATATTATTGTACAATTTTGCATTACATAGTTAGGTTTTATTATGGTGATTGGGTTTGTTGATTAGTTTTCATTTCTTATGGCAGATGTCAATGGAGTCTTCTGTTTTCATGGGGTTCGCTGATGGTGCTAGCCACCACACTCAGAACTTAGCTTCAGCTGTTTGGGTGATCTATACTCCTATGGTTCAAGTATTGTCTTCAGGAGGCATATGTTTATGGCCTTCTTCAAACAATGTCATTGAATATAGTGTCGTCATTGAGTTATTGCGTGATGCCATTTCACATGGTGTTCATTCTCTTGAGGTACATCCTGATTCGTAGTTAGTGGTTTCACAGCTTAATGGCTTGTATCGCATTAGGGATCTGACATTATTACGAAGATTCTTACGTGTTAGAATTCTAAAACGACAATTTGAGAGTATAACATACATTCATGTTCCAAGAATTTTTAATCAAGTTGCTGACTCATATGCTAACTATGTGTTAGATTGACATTTGTTTCATAGACCATAAGCATATCACAAACACATTTTACACACATGCAAATAAAATCAAATCGATCATCATAAAAAAAAAATTTCATTAACTTCAAAAAGTGACATCATAATACATAAGTGTCATAATAGAAAATCGGGGCTTCCGAGCCATCAAAATACACTAACGGTCATACAAAATGTATACACTCAGGTCTCTAAGCATGAGGTGGAGGAGGGTGCTGATCATGATAGCACACCATGGCTCTAGACATCCGGCGGAATAGTCGAACCCATGCTCGTGGTACACCAACCACCTGGCACTGCATGGCCTCAGGAAAGTCCTCGACTTGCGCCATGGGTACCCTGTGTGTCAACCAAACGAAGTTCATGTGGATGCTTTGGATTGCCTGCTCCACATCTGCACCCATAATTTCATCCCCTCTTCCCCTTCGTCGATGACGAGGGAAACCATCCGACCGTTGTTGTCCTACATCTGCATATACATGACAGATTGTCACTATGTGTCGTCACACCAAAAATATGCCTTTTTTATTCGACATATCAAAAAACAAAAAAAAAACAAAATAATTCAAAACTTAAAAAGTGGGTTTGGGATTCTTTACCTATGTCACCATAAGCTGCTCCTAGTGGTAGGGGAATATCTGGGTCTCCGCAGAAGTCTATCCCTGCATAGGGGTAGTCGTCTATGGTGACAATATGTCTCTGCCACCATGGAAATAACTCTACTGGGTAGGTGTTAGACACCTTGCCACCTCCCAATCTGCGCATAACATTAGCCCAACGTCGTTGGGATGGATCCCGAACTCCATGTGGAGCGATGTCCACTCTAGGGCTTAGACCTGGCACCCACTCAAAGAAAAATGTGCTCAGTATACTGTCGAACCCAAAGTTCTATACTCTACCGCATATAACATCATTGGTCGTGAAGCCTGGTGGGGTGAAGTCAACCCTGCAATCCTACCTAGTGCCAAAAGTATGTCTTTCAGCCCCAGAATCTGAATAGAGTTTGCCAGGATTTGACTCCCAACCTTTTCCATATCTAGATAGCAGTACACAACAATGTACTAATCTATGGTCATCCCGCCTCCTAGCCCATGAGATCAGAGGTTCACCGTCTCCCCTCGTCGGGACAAAACTGTGAGGAAATATATGTCCTCAACCTCAATGTTGAGTGACATCCCACCTATATGAAATGTTCCAGACTCTGGATCCCAATAGTCTACCAATAATTGGAGTAGTCTTGGTTTGACCCTCAAGCTTCCAAGACACCAAAACGTGTACAATCCACACACCCGTAATGCTTGCTGAGCCATAATATCACCTTGCACAGCTTCCTCAACATCCCCATGCTCTCTTTCTCTCCACTCTAGCACCATCCTACACAAAAAAAAAATTTAATCATGATTTACCCTTTAAAACCTTATTCGCAGCCCTGTACGCGAATGTTTTCAAAACAGTCGCGTATGTACGTGGCTTTCGGTGCATTTTCCGCGTACGGCGAGCCCTATACACGGAAAAAGGCCCGATTTCCACATGGGTCAAAACACATAAGTTAGGATGGCTCAAAGAAATAAATTGACCATGAGAATTTGTTGAAATACTGAGAGGGGGGTAAATCAGTATTTGTACAATAAAAAACTTTAATCAAAAGCAGGTTACTGATCACCAATCACAGCACACCATCAATATGTATAAAGACAGCAAGATGCACAGTACACAACAGTTCTAACGTGGAAACCCAAGTTCTGGGGGTAAAACCACGGAAGCCTTTTTAATAATAGTTGTCCAGAAATAACTGGATGAAAGGAACAACTCCCTTATTATATAGACTTCAATTTTTCCAGCTTCAACTGGAAGGAGGCTATGACCCCCTGATTTACAGGCTACGACCTGAAGGAAGCTGCCACTCCCTAGTTTTTCGGCTTCCATCGGAAGGAGGCAACAACCTCCTTTCCTTACCCCATCCTGCCACCCTGATAAGAAGAATATTGCCGAACCTGTAGACCTGTCACACACCAAATGCTGCTGCTGATAATCTCTGCACTGTAGTCACTGTCAAATCATCCCTGTAGTTAATACTGTCACATCATCTTTCTGCCCACACTGTCATATCAAACATCAATACTGCTGGTTACTGTCAAGTCAATCTCATCATTGCCACACACACTTGGACAGTACTGTACTTATCACTGAGAATGTGTAAGCATCATCAAGCATATCTCAGGAAACATATCACTCCATATCATTGTATATTCAACACTATCAAAGCATGTCACTGTGAGCATTTTATCACTTGTCAAGTTCACCACAGTTCAGCATTAACACAGACTTCATCACAAAAGGTTCTAGGCTTTCAGCTTCATAGTCAATCCCAAACAATAACTGTTGACTCCTTCAAATTTGGACTGCTGCAAATTTGGACTAAGGATGACTTGATCTCATGAATTATAAACTTGCACCTTTCATACATACCACTGTTCATGTAAGTATAGTAACATACCTTTGTTGTAGCTTATGACTGTGTATATATATTGTAGAAGACATTCAGTCAAACCTTACTGCTGAAACAATTTCAGAACTGATAGTATGCTTGTAGAAAATTCAGGTAGACTTCAATTCGGGTCTGTCATGCCTTCAGACTTTTAATGCCTAGCTTCCAAAACATGAAAGTATAACTGCTTGACAACTGCTGCTCTGTCCCCTGTCCTGTCTTCAGTGTTGCTCTATTCACTGCCCCTGTCTCCTGAGCTGCTCCATCCACTCTCCTCTGATCAAAAGAACACCCACTTTATTCTCCAAAACAAATGTTTATTTCAACCAGAATAATATCCTGGGACTGATAAATAAGAACACGCTAGTTCATAGACAGATAACCTTCAAAATATAAATCGTTCAGAGAAACCCACAAAGCAAATTACTATTGTGTGAAGACAGTCAATAATACTGCTCTCTGAATACGACAGTCACTAACACGCACGGGTGAACTCTGCTTGGGTTATGGCACAGCAACAAGCTCAAACAAAAAAAAAACTTCAAACTCTGTGGAGAAATCAGGTTTCTTTCTACTACTTACAGTCCAATAAACTAGCCACGTATACCTCATGTAAGCTGACCTCAACGCTTCACATTAATTATGCTATCTCTGATAATAAGTACGCCAACGAGAGGCGGTTGTTCCGAGCTTCGATATCTCCAATTACAGCACCCCGCAAAAACCTTAATTCATAGTGATTCATGTATGCAGCATGTAAAAGCTGTAATCGATCAAACATAGAAAACGTCCATGTGGTTCACTGCAAAGGAATTGATCACGGGTTTTACCCGCCCGATGAGCTTATCTCGACCCAATTTCTTCGTTGTACTCCTGCACTATGCTCTTGAGATCAGAGAACTCTTTGAAACCAATTTCTTGCCAGATTTGGAATATAGTGAAATCAACATGTTACGATATGCCAAGAAGTCCAAACTCGGCCTTAGAAAAAGAGATATACTGTCCAGCAAACACAAGACACTGCCCATATTTCCAGATATGACCCCAAATAACAGTACTACGGCCCCAAAGAGAGATAGCTCACCTGTTTAAACGGATGCTTGAGAAAATTATATCGCTTATCGCGGCCTTTCCTTCTTCGGCAGCAACCCGACAACGCAATTCAGTGCCGCTACCAAAAAAAATGGTTAGGGATGAAGCAGCGTACCCGGATCTTACAATAATAACGCTGTGCACAAAGTCTGTGAGTCACCTGCTGGAAAGAACGTGAGAATGAAAATCCATTTCTGATATTTACTCTCTATAAGCCCGAAGCCGGAAGTTGCTGTGGACGCTGCTAAGCCCGAAGAAGAATTTACCAAGATTTCCCACAACCAAAACTGGTGAAAAATAATAATACGACTATTGCATTTTTTTTCTTCATTCAAAGTAAAAGTATAGCTATGTTTTAATGAAAAAAAAAGGAACGTTTCCTTGCTTTAATGATTATTTTTGTCATATTTTATTATTATTATTTTAAATTAAACGTTTCCTTGTTTTAATGAGTTTGATCAATAAATTAAAAGGAATGTTTTTTTTTTTAGTAAAACATTTTAATATTTAATAAAAAAAAAAAATATTTAATTAATTAATTTTTATTTATTTATTTAACCATTTAATATATAATTATTATTGTTTTATTTATTGAAACTTTTTACTATCTAAATAATTAAAGTATTCAAAGATAAGTCTTTTTAATGTGTTTTAATATTTAATTACTGCTTTGTCATAGGTTTTAAGCAAGGTAATTGTTTTAACGTTTTAACTTAAGAGTAGTGGTTAATTGATTATGGGTTTAGGGACTCCTCCTAGGGTACCAAGATCTTAAAAGCATGTAAATGACCACTGAAGGGGTCATTTGGACCCTTGCAACTTTTTCGACCCACTTAGGGTTACTTGAACACTCTACAGGGCTTTTGGCAATGTCCCAAGGGCTCCAAGGGCTTCAGACTTGGGCTTGGACAAGATCAAAAGGTCTCCTTAGACACTGACACTTACTCAACCCTCAGAGACTCCTCAAGGGACACTAAAACACACTAACACACACCTGTTGGCATCAATGACAATTTAGTCAACATAATTTACAAAATTTACATCAAAATGAAAGAGAGGGGCATGAGTTTCTACCTGGATTAAACGTGGAGGGATTCCGCTGGACAATGCCCTCGGAATTCGCATCAGAAGTTCTGAGCTCAAATGCACTATGTTGGGTAAAAAATTTAAATGGTATGAAATTTTTTAAATTTTTACTATTTATAGAAATTTTTACCCACTTTCTATAGTTTTTTACCATTTTTGGACCGTTTGAACTAATTTGATGTTGTAGGAGTCCATTTTGAGTGCGGATGGACCATGGTTTTGACCCGATCATGCCTATTTCAGGTATTATGTCTAAACTGGCATATATGTTAGTTTTCACATCCGTTTTCACTTTACATGACCTTATGATCGTTTCATGTTAACCTTAGGTAAGAACCCATTCCATCTTGTCACGAAACCTCCTTGCTACTTTTAGAAGTGACATGTTGTGAATGGTAGAGCTTTCCCATACATGGGTACCCTAGATAGATCCTATTTTGCATTTGTTTCCCATGCCGACATTTCTCCTTTAGGGTGTGGGAGTCCTTTGTATAGTACTGCCATGAATTTGAGCAAGAGTTTCATACCCCTCTTGACCTTTTTGTTGGCCATTTCCCCAGGACTCCCTTGTATATGTAAAGTTGTAATTGCATTATCATGAGTTTTGCTTGCCTTATTGAGCCTTACGCCGGCTTCCCTCACTTTGATTATCAGCCATATAACCCAAGCTTGTCTCATGTCTAGCCAAGCATAGCCTTTTTATACATCTTTTGCATCTTGATTTCCCATTTTTTACCAGGAGGGGACTTTTCATCGAGTGTCTTTATCTTACACATGTTTCCTTGCATTGAGCATAGGTATGTTCGATTGCTTGGAACTAGTTTGTTTTCCCCTTGACAGTCGTCTCCTCCTAGATTTGTAACTATAAAGCACTTTTATTCTTTTTCAAGCTTTTCAAAATATCTAAAAAAGGTCCAAAAAAATCAAAAAACAAAAAGCCAGACAGGAAAATATGTTATCTTTGGCAGCAGTCGAGTCATGTCGCCTTCAAACCGAGCACTGTATATCACATCTGTGGGTTGGGTTAATAGTTTGACTTTAGGAGCTGTACTCGTTTCTCTGAGTTTATCTCCACTGATTGGTTAAGCTTCCAGTCACTATGGAGCCTTTGTTGATGCCTCATGTGTCACAGAGATGTCCCAGTTTTGTATATCGAGTCTATGCTTCCTGCATTTAGTCACCATTCACCTTTATGATCTTGTTCAAAGGAAGTTGAAGCCTGAGTCGGCCATTCCTCAGTTGTCTTGACTTTGCATGTTGGCCATTCCCAATACTATTACTAGTTCGTGCACATATTGTTTGAGTCCTTCCACATTATACACCATTGCTAAGTACCTCATGTTAGTTGATGAGGGATGCCTTAATGCCTTCCTTCCAGCAGATTCCATCCCATCGACTTCAGATCATTTATTTTGGGATAGGAGTCTAGAGTCATTTGAGTGCCTTGAGACTTACAGTCATTAGTGGTAGGTTCTCTCACCATCAAAATTTTTGGGAATACATCAATGTCCCCTAATCGATGGATTCTTTCAATTGTTCGACCTCAATACATCTATTCACACTTGTTAGATTGCAATCTAGTACCTTGATTCCCATTTTCATTATCGATGGGTGATCTCGCATCTGTTAACGGTATACATCAATGACTGGTAATCAGACGATGGACTACTATGTTCAACCTTGACACCTCTATTCACATAGTAGGACATGTACTTGTAGCGGTTTGTGTATAAGACTTTCTATATTGGTGGCATTCTGTATATGCTACCTCCTTGATCATGCCAATGTTCATGAGATTTCAGCTCTCATGACTTGATTCTAGTGTATGTCAGATACCTTCAGGGATTATGGAGATATTGATCCATTATATATCTTCAGATTCTATGGAGATCTTGATCCATTGTATATCTTCATCATGGAGATTCTAATCTATTATATGTTGTATGTGGCGATGACCACACATGTCACATTTTGTATATCATTCCTATTCATGGCTAGTGTACTCTTATGTATCTAGGACTGCTATATGTATTTGCAGTCATATGCAGAGATTTATTATTGTACTATACTGATGGATGGCTGGTTCTTCTACCTGGTTATTCATCACTCCACTTCTGGGATGGATTTATAATGTATTTCGGCCATCATGTTACGCCTCTAACCTCGCACATTAGGGAGCATCTGTTATAGCTGATTTTACCACACATGGTAGATCACACATTTATGGAATTCCTTTTCCCTCTACAGACTCTTTGGGCCCCATGGACCAATATTGTACCTTTCATGTTTCCAAGATCATCCCTAAAAGCATCTGTTATTTGATATACGTGACTTTTAATCCCTTTCTCGCGTACATACGTGGATATTGACCTCAAACCCGCATACATCGGGATGTGTGCAAAAGGCCAAATATTTTTGGAGTTTTCCTTGATGTGTGTCTGAGTCGCTTGTCTCTTGGCCTTCCATATGCCTCGATATTGCTTGGATTTGACCCTCCATTACCCCTTTGGAGTACTATATAAGGAACCCATTGGATACATTGAAGAGTAAGAAAACTATAGTCCATTGTTGTCATAGCTTGCTTGTACTTGGGTTTGCATCCCTTTGTCCCTTGGAGCACTTTTTTTTTATTCCCAATATTTCCTTTGTTTGTGAGATTGTTATCAAGAGATGGAGGATTGAGGTGGTGGAGGCTCGGGTGGAGGACTCAGTTTCTCCGGTTTGCAGACGTGCCGACAGAGGTTGTCACTTGTGTAATCTCTAATTTTATTAATAGAAATATATTTTCTTGTCCAATGATGTGAATTTAAATGAATATTGAATACATGGATGTGTTTACTTTCTTATGCATTATTGATTATATATGCTAGAGTAGGTCTAACACTATATTATATAGCATGCTTGCTTTGTTTACTGTTGTTGAGAGTGAATTGCTAAAGCAAGCGGAATTGGAAAAATCTCAACGGGGATCTACTTCAACTGTCTGGAATAAGGTATTATTCGAGATCCCTTAGTGTTAGATGTTTTATTTCTCTTGTATATTGGGAAGGGATTGATTTCTGCGGTCTCTATGTCTATTCTGGTACACCCCAAGCCATAGGAATTTTCTCTCCGTAACAGTGAAAGATTCGTCAAAATCCCCATATGGAAATTATAGCTTGCGATCCTTGTTATAATGACACTAAGATCAAGTCCTATGTGTATCCCTAAATGGGTGTGTTATATCTTTCACTATATGTAAAAATTAGTGGTTGATGGATGATAAGCACATGGGCTATACTAGACATCTTTAGTAGATTTTCTCTTTGTGGTTAGTAGTTTTGTATATTACTAGTGGTTATTCGTGGTTAGTAATTTGGTTGATTATTTAATGCCCCTTGTGTTGTGCTCTAATATGCACTATATAACACAACACTTAACTGTCAACCCAGAAATGTAACTTGTAAGATGCAAACACTGTATATGCAGGACTAAGTCCTATCCTAATCTAATTTACCCTAATCTGGATTATTCTAATCTAGGGATTTATTCAAAGTGCATAATAAGAAGACTTCTAGTCTAACAACTATCAAACTTATTCAAATGGAAAGCCCTAATATTAATTAGAATACTCTCACATCTACAAAATATTCAAATTCCTATCCTATCCTAATCATAAAGATGAAAATACTTTCTAAATTAACTTCAAGACAATTTTAAAACTGGAGCATAAACTAAGAACTATCTAACATAACTCTGAAACTTAAAAAAACAGAAAACTTTTTATCAACACAGAAAACAGAATAGGTTATAGAAAGTGAACTAAGACATAGAAAACAGAGTAAGTTGCAAAAAGCAAACTTATGAAGTTGATGTATCATTTAGAAAACTCTTCTTACATTAACGGATTTTAATACTATTCCAGATCTTACTGATTCATCTTAAAAATGAACTATTTCTGTGATCAAAACTATTGCAAACTAATTTATATTTTAAAACTAAAACAGAAGAAATATAATTTGCAGAATAAATACAATTAATCTTTAGAAACACAATTGGATAAACTTAAAGCCTTGAACCATAATGAAAATAAATGCCATTTGTATATCTTATAATTTAAAAGAAAATATAATGAAGGTTATTTTATTGGGAACCAAGTCTTACAAACTTATTGTATACATTTCAAACTTAGAATTTGAATCTACAGCGAAACAAATCAGACCTACAATACTAAGTATTTAAAACAGTATTTTAAACTTCTCCTATTACCTGAGCTTGGTTCTAAACTGACAAGTACTATGAATATTATCTCATTACAGTAAATAAAATCCAATTCCTAAAGTTAGTTGATTAAGCACAATTCTTATTTTTTAATGGAAACAAAAACAATTAGCTAATCTAATTATAAACAATTAAAATTACATAGAAAGGGCTTATGTTGGTGGATCCTTGCCAATGAGACCACTAGTCCTTGGGAAGTTTATAGACTAAAAAGACTTAAGCTACAGGCATATAAAAAACATTAGCAATATAAACTGGATCAAACTATAATTTACCAAATTAACTGTGCTTTATAAAAAACATTGTAATTCTGTCACATTCAGAAAAAGAACCAGCAATTAGCGACGCAGCACTTCAATTAATTGTTCATTGTATTCTACATACATATACATCTTAGTCCCTATCTACATACACACTATTCTCTATTCTCTTCTCCCTTATATCTTCTTACTATTTTCGATCCATGACACTCTTTATATAGCTCGCAGGCTGAGATAACCATTCTCGTTTTTACAGTAACAACTCAAACTACTCATTAAGAATGCAACTGTTCAATCCTTAATTGACGGTTAACAAGATATGCTTTGGTTTGTTGTCAAATAGAAAATATTCAACTCTATGGCACGTAGTTCCTAGAGATGAAGATTGCATTAATTTGTACATGAGTCATCAGCGAAATTGAAGATGCGAGATTGGAGATGGATAAACTCAGAGTTGTATGAGCAAGATAGCCACATATGGAAAGGCTCATAATGATTAACTGCTACTAAATGCTAACGTGTGCTCCATGAATCAAAGCATGCTGCAGAAATGTAATTAGTCACAAATCCTTCTAGAAATAAAATTTAAACATTAAATCAAAGGAAATTAATGAATTATCATACCTTAATAACTTGCTGAATATTTGGGTGAATATGTGAAAATGTAGAAGGATTTGTGGGATAAAAGGATCAAATGAAGATATCAAAGGTGTATATGGAGGGTGTAAAGAGGTACAAAAGAGTGTCAATTTGGTGAGCCACCATACTCCCACGCTTGAGTATTTGCATGTCCTCATGCAAACATGTCTTTCCAAAATCTTCAAAAAATTTCAACACCGATGTTTAACCTTGCTGACAAAATCAAAGATATCCAACGCTTCACTATCCTGTTTCTTGGAAAAGTCCTCTCTCCCATGCCTATCTGTTTGCATGTCTCATGCAAACAAACCAGATAGAGTCTTCAAAATTTTAAAACTGAGTTTAAATATTACGTACAAGGATTATGTGGCATTTACCACAATGTTCAAGTTCCTACCAGCTGGATTTGATCGAGCTTTCAACTTCTTTTTCAACATACTGATATGAGACAAGTGCTTACAGGCCTCAACTCTCTAGTTCCTTGCTAATTTCTAAAGGTGTTTTATACATGCAACTCCTCTGTTACGCTTTCCTTTCAATTTCTCATTTTTTTGCAAGAGCTTAAGACTATAAGCTCTCCATTGCTCATTATATGTCTCAGTCTCTGCAAGCAATAGATCTTGTTCTTGTTGGGTTTGTTCATATGACCTGAGCACTACCTTAATATTTCTAATCTTCTTATCTTTCTTCCTCGGTTGAGCAATTACAGAAGGAATGGCTGAAGTGGTCGAGACTTCAGGTATATTCTCATCACAGGGTTCTTGTGTAGGGGAATGATCATCAGAAGACCCATAATAAAAATGTTGAGGGTTAAACAGTTCAGGATCATATTCTACATGGCCACATTTTGGAACAGGAATATCTTCATGCATGGGTTCAGGACCAAAATTAGGAAAAATAAAATCGGAAGGTTCAACATGTACAAAATCAAATTCTTGAGGTGGCGATGAGGGAAGTGGACTTGGTGTATTTTTCTTAGGAAGACCTGGCTCTCAATCAGGAGATTCCTCTAGATCAACAAAAATAGATGGTTGTACATTGAGGGCTAAATTAGAGGGTTTAATGAATTGTTTGGTCGTGCTTCTGGTGGTTCGACACTGTATTGGAGATTCTGCGACATTAGAGATTTTCAACTGAGGTCGTTTCTTTTTGGATTGTCGTAATACAAAGGAGAAAAGTTCAATGAGGGGTGGTTCTGGCTTTGGGTTAGGGACGACTGCTAGTTCATGAACTTTAGACTAAGGAGAAACAGGAATGTGGGGAGAATGGGGGTTTGCAGATGAAGGAAGACCCCAAATTCTTTCCACAAAATTTACGCAACTATCCTTTTGGAGGTGCATTTCATCCTCAATGAGAATTTTGACCAGCCCATGATGATAAAGACTGTTATAAGGGTTACCATAATGATTTTGAACCCTTCTTGACATCTTAGCTAAACTCTTGTATAGGAAATAGGGGAAATTCATTTCCAATTATGCTTCAAAATGCAATAGTAGGAAAATATGGTAATTTAGGGTGGTGACATACCTTCCTTTGCAAGTCAAATACTTTTGCAACACATAGAGCACATTACGCCATTCAGCTTTCATCCAATCTCAAGGAAAACCCTTCTTCCAGTTTACAGACTGATATTCTTCTTTTAAAAACCTAGTACACACTATGCACTCTATGGGTTTATTCTTAAACCAGATTTCTCCTTGATGAGGTAGACCAGTGGCACAAGCAACTGTTTTCTCTGAAACCGTCATGATAAAATCGCCAATGTGGATGACTTTCCCATTAAATCCCTGGGCAAATTTCAGTGTAATGTCGTCATCATGCCCTTGAAATTTCTGAAAAAATTGATACCAGACACCTTCAAATATTTCCTTGTAGACGTTGAATTTAGGAAAACCTTCTAATATAGAAACATAATTTGGTTCATGGCGTGAAGCTCCCTTCTAGCCCATAATTTTCTCTGAGATTATGACTTGGAAAGAATACAGAAGATGAACCCGAAACTGGGAAAAATGGTAAGGTTTATTAAACAGATATAAAACAAGTGTTTAACAAAGTTCTCGAGGCTTCTGATGCAATGGGTATAATGGTAATTCATAAGCCCTGTATTTAATAATCATTTAGGTACATGGTGCATAAAAAGATTATGAAAATTTTTGAATTGTCAGTGAAATGATGAAATGTTGTGTAGGAAAATCAAAGGTTGCATGGATAAGAGAATGTAGTTATATTTTCAAAGGGATAAGATCTTCATCTCTAGGCACTACGTGCCATAGAGATGAAGATTCATTTATAAGGTATAGGGATGATTATCAAATGATGATAGACAAAGGTAAGGTAAAATTAAAAGATCATGATGACAACTAAAGGTAAAACGAGAGTATATGCTAAATCATATGAGGGCATGGGCTTAGCAAGTACGTAGATATCATCCATGATACAATTTCCTTATATTTAATGCAAAAACATATTTCAAAGACAGGATCATTACCTTAAATTGATATTACCTTAAAGGACCAAGTTCTTCAAAAGTAATTTGGATGTCAGGAGTTTCTGCTGGATGTTGCCATTTCTATGACAGAATGGAGTTTATGTGACAAGGTGCTCCTGCTTTGCTTCCAAATATCGTGCTGCTATAAAACTGAGAATATTTATTCTAAGAGGCTGTCTACTATGCTGAATGTTACTGGATTCCTGTAAAAAAGAATAGGCTGCTTTGTATCCAAAATGAAGGCTGCAACCACTGATAATTATCCATGATCAAAGAGCTGCAAGGTCTTCATCCACGTCCTTTCCCTGTGCAATTATATCTATGTGAATAAATTTATTGATGTCGAACATAGATAGAAATCATTGGATTACCAACCAATTAAGTAGAGTTGTTAACCAATGCGAGATATTCCACCCTTAATGTTAATGGAAATCAAGGCACTTGGTACATCCTAACAGCCATGAATAGATTTGTTGGATTCAAATGAACTGTAGAATTCTCTTGCCAAGAAAAATTAATGAATTTCCTTAGAAAATGACAAGGATGTCTGCCATTAAGGCATGCAGGCTCCAGGGTACCTAAAAAATGTCTCAAGCTTCAGACCTAGAAAATGTTTTGGAGTCGATGGGTTGAAACTTGCTGAAAGGAGAGCCTTAATAAATCTCCCATCATCCAGAAATGAAGTATCATCAAAAACTTTATTATGGAGCCTAGCCAGCCAGTCTCCTGGTTTTCTAACTAGACCCTTGCTAGACTGTGCCAGAAAAACTGGTTTTCATAGTAAAGCTTTATTTTTTCTTTACTTTTTATTTTCCTTTTATTTTTTATTCCCTACACTACCCTATACTAATGGAAGTAGAAATATTCTTTCAAGTATATGAGTACTTCCAGTGTAACCACCTATGAATCAGTATCTTTAAAACATTCTTGCTCACATAATGCATATGAACAAATACCATGACATGAGGAAGCAACTTTTCATATGATCTGGTTTTCAAAAATTGCTAAAGAGTAAAAGGCTGGAACTGAAAAACTGACTCGGTCCATGAATTAATAGATTCTTGACTAGCTTGTCCTTCTTCTTTAATATCCTTAATTTCCAAGCCTATTTGATATTCTTCCTCTGGTACCAGGCAAGCAAGAAATTCTGTAATTTTAGGTTCTAGTTGTTCTTCTCCTTCATCTGCTTCCCCTGATTCTTGAGCTCCATCAGCAAATAAGAAATGAGAAATGTGTAGATCAGGATCTTCATGCTGAGGATACTTCTACTGCCCACTTTGGAAAATGGATTTCTCTTCAGATATGGACCTAATGCTGCAACAAGGATTGAACAAATCCTTTGTAGTAATGAGCCCTTCTCTACTCAACAAATTTTTGAACATATTTAAAATTGTATTGGTTCAAAGGTCCTGCTTCACAAGTGGGTTAGTAACAGGGTTCTTACAGCACCCAATTGCAAAGTTCAAATTTAAAACTATTTGTAGAAAACTCATGCATGCAGGAAATCAAATGCATTTAGTGCATAAATGTAAAATTAACTTAGAAGCAAAGAAACTGAAATTAAATGTTGTGACTATAAAAATGGCCCAATATTTAGATAATCTAATATGCAATCAAAAATTAAAATAAAAGCAATCTAACTTTATACAATGAAACCATAAACATCTCTATTTGAAGTAAATCCTACTATTTGCTGAAGAAAGAGCAATATTGCATACTATTAAAAAGGAAAAATACATTTACATCAAAAGCAATTGCAGGAAAAGGAGATATTTCAAAAACAGATATGCTTAAAACTAACTATGTTAGAGTAAACTATCTACATCTGCAGAAAGAGAAACATTATAAATAAATCAAACAAACTTGTGCAGAAAAGGAAAAACAAGGTTTTGGGGTAAATCACTGTAGTGGATGCGTAGGTTCTTACCTCTCATCTTATCGTTCTTCCCTCCCCCTTGTTATGTGATATATAAAAACAACCTATATAGACTCTAATCCCTTTAGCACCTCCCCATCAACGGTGCCAAAAATGTTAGGCTCTAATATGCACTATATAACACAACACTTAATTGTCAACCCAGGTAGGTAACTTGTGAGATGCAAACACTGTATATGCAGGATTAAGGCCTATCCTAATCTAATTTACCCTAATCTGGATTTTTCTAATCTAGGGATTTATTCAAAGTGCATAATAAGAAGACTTCTAATCTAACAACTATCAAACTTATTCAAACAGAAAGCCCTAATATTACTTAGAATACTCTCACATCTACAAAATATTCAAATTCCTATCCTATCATAATTATAAAGATGAAAATACTTTTTAAATTAACTTCAATACAATTCTAAAACTGGAGCATAAACTAAGAACTATCTAACATAACTCAGAAACTTAAATAAACATAAAACTATTTATCAACACAGAAAACATAATAGGTTACATAAAGTGAACTAAGACACATAAAATAGAGTAAATTGCAGAAAGTGAACTTATGAAGTTGATGTATCATTTAGAAAACTCGTCTGACATTAATGGATTTTAATACTTTTTCCAGAGCTTACTGATTCATCTTAAAAATGAACTATTTCTGTGAGCAAAACTATTGCAAACTAATTTATATATTAAAACTAAAACAGAATAAATATAATTTGCAGAATAAATACAATTAATCTTTAGAAACAGAATTGGATAAACTTAAAGTCTTGAACCATAATGAAAATAAATGCCATTTGTATATCCTAAAATTTAAAAGAAAATATAATGAAGGTTATTTTACTAGGAACCAAGTCTTACAAACTTAATGTATACATTTCAAACTTAGAATTTGAATCTACAACGAAACAAATCAGACCTACAATACTAAGTATTTAAAACAATATTTTAAACTTCTCCTATTACCCGAGATTAGTTCTAAACTGACAAGTACTATGAATAATATCTCATTACAGTTAATAAAATCCATTTCCTAAAGTTAGTTGATTAAGCACAATTCTTATTTTTCAATGGAAACAAAAACAATTAGCTAATCTAATTATAAACAATTAAAATTATAGAGAAAGGGCTTATGGTCTGTGTTGGTGGATTCTTGCCAACGAGACCACAAGTCCTTGGGAAATTTACAGATTAAAAAGACTTAAGCTACAGGCATATAAAAAACATTAGCAATATAAACTGGATCAAACTATAATTTACCAAATTAACTGTGCTTTATAAAAAACATTGTAACTCTGTCACATTCAGAAAAAGAACCAACAATTAGTGACGCAACACTTTGATTAATTGTTCATTGTATTCTGCATACATACACATCTTAGTCCCTGTCTACATACACACTATTCTCTATTCTCTTCTCCCTTATATCTTCTTACTATTTTCGATCCATGGCACTCTTTATATAGCTCGCAGGCTGAGATAACCATTCCCGTTTTTACAGTAACAACTCAAACTACTCATTAAGAATGCAACTGCTCGATCCTTAATTGATGGTTAACAAGATATGCTTTGGTTTGCTTTCAAATAGAAAATATTCATCTCTATGGCACGTAGTGCCTAGAGATGAATATTGCATTAATTTGTACATGATTCATCAACGAAATTTAAGATGCGATATTGGAGATGGATAAACTCAGAGTTGTATGTGCAAGCTAGCCACGTATGGAAAGGCTCATAATGATTAACTGTTGTTGAATGCTAACGTGTGCTGCATAAATCAAAGCATGCTTCAGAAATGTAATTAGTCACTAATCCTTCTAGAAATAACATTTAAACATTAAATCAAAGAAAATTAATGAATTATCATACCTTAATAACTTGCTGAATATTTGGGTGAATATGTGAAAATGTAGAAGGATTTGTGGGATGAAAGGATCAAATGAAGATATCAAAGGTGTATATGGAGGGTGTAAAGAGGTACAAAAGAGTGTCAATTTTGCGAGCCAACACCTTGTTAATAATTTCCCCAATGTGCTCAAATTCACCATGTTTCAACTCTAGGTATATGGATACAACTGATTCCAAACTCCTCCAATTACTTTCAAAATTTGTGAGGAAGGTAATGAGAGGGTGATGGGACACATTAACACATATATCATACATATAATCAACTGATATACCATATCATGGTCTGTAATTTCAAGGGAATAGTTTTTGGGACAAGACTAGTCAATTTGGGAGGCGGAAATCCCCCATGGGTCCTGGAACAAATATCTTCCAAACACTATACAACCTCCACTAATGGTTGGTATAAGACTATTATCTGTTATAATACATTAATTAAAGTATATTGGCATAATTATATGTGGTTTTGGGGTCGAATAGGTATCCAAGAGAACTCAGGTAATTTATTAGTAATTTTGAGGCTCAAACCCCTAATGGTATATGGCTCCAAATAGCTCCAAATTCTCTAACATTGTACCAGAATGTGTATGAATAATTTTAATACATAAAAATGGTGTTTATAGGTGTATTTCAACAATCAAATGAATTCTTCAACTCACTTTGGCAATCTGGTCAATGTATGGAGTTTTACAAGCAACTTGTGGTTCAAATCCCCTAGGGGTAGATGATGAAAATGACTTTTCAAATGCACTCAATCCAACTAGAATTTATGAATTAAATAAGGGTACATATAAAGGAAATAAATAAAAACTCATATGCATCACCATTCAACTTTTAATGTCTGCTATAACTCCCTTAAATCAGATGTAAAAAGACTAGTTTCAACCTTTGGGGAAATGATAGGCAATCTTCTCCAAATGCTATGAAATTCAACAAAATGACTCAAAATTCTTATGTAAAGAAAATTAAAATCATATAATACATAAATATCAATCCATTCATCCATAAAACATCATTATTTTACTTATCCATTCGAATCCATCAACATTACATTGGTTCACAACAAGGTAGTGGAGAAATGGCATTGTTTCTTCATTGTTTAACATTTTTACATGAAATATTTTTGTATCTTGACCTGATATTATTATAAAATTTAAATACAAATCATTTACATCAAAGCATAAAATAATTGTTCATTAGAATCTCCCCCAAAGAGATCAATATCTCACCAAGTGTGCCTCAATCCATAGAGCAAGAATATGATGAGAAAACTTGGAATAGATGAAAGAACAAGCTGATATTGAAGTGTCCAAGATTCCCTATAGATTTAAACTGTAACTTATGAATCCATTAAATCTCCATGAAAGACCTAAATTTCCTTTCGACACACCAACTTGGATGGGAATCTTTCAACCTTGAATTTGACTAAGGCAAGAAACTAGTCATCCACTAGCTCTCTCTCTTCACAAATGCAAATTTCTCAAATAATCAAAATATGAATTCTTTATTTTTTCTTTACATTTATAAAGATTCCAAGCTCTCTAGGGGTCTAATTCCTTCCAAGATATGCATTCCAACTCTAGTTGGGAAGATATTCCAAAGAATGCCACTTGTACAACAATTTCTAGTCTCCCACTTCCACCAAATCACATGTGGAAGTATCTTAACTTACATAAATCCCTTGAGCACCCTCTTGGAGCTATTTTTATCCCTGAAATTTCATATATGTCATATTTCAGCCTTTGTATCTTATTTGTGTCATAGGTGTCATAGAATCTTCATCATTGTTGTCATAGCGCTACCGAATCTAGTCCAAGTGTCTCACTAGCTCCAAAATGCCTCTTCCTCTTCCATGGGAGTTACTCTTGCACTCTAATTATACCTTAATTGATTAATTACAATTATATTTACCTTCCAACTCATCCCAATACCCTTGGTATTCTTATGGATTCAAAATGACAAGAGGAGGATGTCATGTGGCATAGAAAATCTAGCTTGTGTGGGTCCCACATCCTCCATGTGTCTTCATGATCAATCGACAGTTTTATCTTCCCTTATATTTATTTATTTGTATCCTTTATTAAATATCTATTCCATTCTAATTTTCAAACATCATTTATTGTCCCCCTTATTCCAAATCCCAAAGCTTCCACCCCCAACCTAGGAAACTAGTAATTTTCCTCCTTGACAATTATCTAAACCTAGCATCAATTTGAAAAAATCTCATGAATATGGAAAATGTGATTAGGCAATTTTGACCCAATGCAAAATTTGGGACATGAAAAATCCTCCCTTCCCAATATTGCTTGTCCTCAAGCAATTTCAAACATGGGTGTTGAAGAACCTGCTTTCTGTATGATTCTTTGAAGTTGTCACTGAGTTTCCCAACTTTGAGTCTTTGAGATTCCATGAAGATTTTAAAGAGGAACCACCATGCTTTCTGCTGCAATACTATTATTAAAATCACTTTATTAAGTGGGGAATCCATCTCCCATACTTCTTGTTTCCCAAAACATTTGAAACCAGTGGGACTAAAACCTATCCCAAGGTCCCATTGCTTGTATTGCACTCCAACAATTAAGAGTGCTATCCAACCCATACCATTAGGAAAGAGAATTATGGGATCTCATTTTCTTGTATGCATTCTTCCAAACATCATGAGTACATTTAACATAACAACATAATAAAAATGTACATCAAAGAGGTGCCTCATCGAAAAATCATGAAAGTGCTTATACCTCCAAGTAAGTAGACCACCATTTGCCAAGTGCATATAAGCTTCAAGTGACCAATCAAATCTACTCCAATGACATAGGTTAGGATCCCATGTCCTATAATTATTCTCCAAAAGGATGTTATATGCATCAAAATATTCAGCCATGTATTATTTCATCCAATAAGTGAATGAAGAATCTCCACTAAAATCTGAACCAAATAATGAGAAAAAAAAACAAGGAGACTTCAAATGAATCAAAGAAGTCTCACCCATACATCCATTAATGAGAGAATCATAAATATATAACAAAGTATGTGGCTGGCAACAAAAAATTTCTCCAATCATAAATCTATTCACCCCAGTGTTGGATGAAGTTCCTCCAACATCAAATGAACCAAGTGTTGAGCAAGAGAAACCATGACTCTTCAAGTGACTCAAATGCATATCATAGGTGCATCATCATAAATTAACAAAGGATTCTGATAAAAATGTGAATAAGAATGTGCTCCGACCATTTCATCATAAAAAATAAATCTAGGAGTTCCATACTCCTCATGTGGCACCATAAAAAAGAACCCTTTCACCCATACTTCATTGAGACTAATGCTGCAAAACATGGAATTGTAGGATGTAGGAGAATGAACTAACTCACCCAAATGATCAACCCAAAAGTGTGAAGGATCGATAGGGGTAGTATCATGCAGCTCTTTCAAAAGTGTGAAATGTTTGTCATAGATTGGTTCCAATGTAGAGGAATCATGTTGTTCTTTAAAAATTGCATAACCTTCATCAAGAGACAATTCAAGTTCCTCTTCCATCACATCAAGTGTTTGGATCTCTTAAAGTTCATCTTCAAACACATCAATCACATTCAAATTTCCACATTTCTCATGATCCGCCAGGTCATGATAATCCTCCAAACAATCTACAATTTGACAATCTGAAACATAGGAGGAAAAACAAGTATCTTGCAACTTTTCAAGAAGTTGCTCATTTTGAATTGTGAGATTATGATTATCCAATTTATTATTCAAGTATGCATCATGTAACAATTCATTAAGCTTAAAAAAATGGTTTCTATCAAAAATAAAAGACATGAAATTACCTTTTATGTGGCACATTGCTCTTTGAATCTTCTCCATGTGTTCAAGGAAGGATGTTTCCTCCAATGAAGTAGCTCTCCAACAAGAATTTGGAACTAATTCTTGAGTTTCATCGAGTGCGTTAAGGGACTCTTGGATATTCTTTTCATTCATATTTAAGGACCCTTCAAGAAAATTAGGCTCTTGCAAATGAACCTCATCATCTTCTTCCTTCTTGCTTGGACCAACTTCATGAAGCTCAAGTGGTGATGGGGAATTTGATCTTGTTTCTTCTTCAACTGCTACAAGGTATTTATTTTCATGTTTAATGGAAGTTTGGATTGCAGAAAAACTTTCAAAATTGATCTCTATGTCACCAACATAGAGGTGTGAGCACCCACTAGTAGGTACTCCTTCATATTTCAAACATCCATCAATAGATTCTCTTTGTTTCATTTCCAAGGTAGGATGTGTCTCGAAATGATCTTCAATATTTTCAATAGAAACTTCTTCATACTCAGGTGATGTCTCTTCATCTTTTTTAGAGTCATCTGGGAGTTAATTTATATCCTATTCATGTCCTACTTATTCTACTTCACCTATTTCAGAACTAGGTGGTTCATGGGTCTCCTCCTTTTGCTCCTCCAAGCAAGCTGATGCATTTTTCCCCTTGGTTTTCTTAAGATCAATATATTTTCTCCCAAGTTGGATAGCCAGCAATTAAAATCCTTTCATAATATTATTGTTCATGTATTAAAATATAGGTTCCATGATTTTTGTATGCTCCTCACCATCATATGAGGTTCCCTTTTCATCCCTAGTCATAGTTTCTTCAATTTTTTTTCCTTCTTCTCCTACTTTTTTTTTTCCTCTTCAACAAAAGAAATTTTGGTTTCAATATGTAACGGTGGTCCCTGAATTATTGTCCTCATAAATATCAAACCAAATCAGGTTCCACGATCATTCTATTATACCACTGTAATGTCCCTTGTTAATAATTTTTCCAATGTGCTCAAAATCACCATGTTTCAACTCTAGGTATATGGATAAAACTAATTCCAAACTACTCCAATTACTTTCAAACTTGGTGAGTAAGTCCATGAGAAGTGATGGGACACATTAACACATATATCATAAATATAATCAACTGATATACCAAACCATGTTCTGCAATTTGCAAGGGAAGAATTTTCGGGACAAGACTAGTCAATTTTGGAGGTGGAAACCCCCCCCAAAGGTCCTAGAACAAATATCTTCCAAACACTGTACAACATCCACTAATGGTTGTTATGAGAATTGGATATTTTATAATACATTAATTAAACTATATTCACAACATTATATGTGTTTTTTGGGTCGAATAGTTATCTAAGAGAACTCAGGGAATTTATTAGTAATTTTGAGGCTCGAACCCCCAATGGTAGATGGCTCCAAATAGCTCCAATGCTCTCACATTTTACCAGAAGGTGTATGAATTATGTTAATACATAAAAATAGTTTTTATATGTGTCTTTAAACCATCAAATCACTTCTGCAACTCACTTCGACAATTTGGTCAATGTATGGAGTTTTACGAGCAATTTGTGGTTCAAATCCCCTGGGGCAGACGATGAAAATGACTTTATAAATGCACTCAATAAAACTCTAATTTCTGAATGGAATAATGGGAAATATAAATTACATCAAAATTAACTCATATGCATCACCATTCAACTTTTAATGTCTGCTATAACTCACTTAAATCAGATGCAATAAGACTAGTTTCAACCTTGGGGGAAATGATAGGAAATCTTCTCCAAATGCTATGAAACTCAAAAAAATGACTCCAAATGCTTATGTACTGAAAATTAAACTCATATAATACATAAATAACAGTCCATTCATCCATAAAACATCAATATTTTACTTATCCATTCGAATCCATCAACATTACATTGGTTCACAACAAGGTAGTGGGGAAATGGCACTGTTTCTTCATTGTTTAACATTTTTACATGAAATATTTTGGTATTTAGACCTGATATTATTACGAACTTGAAATAGATATCATTTACATAATAACATAAAATAATTATGCATTAGAAGCTCCCGCAAAGATATCAATAGCTCACCAAGTGCTCCTCAATCTATAGAGAAAGAATATGATGAGAAAAGTTGGAATAGATGAAAGAACAATCTGATATTGAAGTGTACAATAGATTCCCTGTAGCTTGAACCTTTAACTTATGAATCCATTAAATCTCCATTAAATACACGAATGTCCTATCCACACACCAACTTGGATGGGAATCATTCACCCTCGAAATTGCCTAAGGCAAGAAACTTGTCATCCACTAGCTCTCTCTCTTCACAAATGCAAATTTCTCAAATGAATAAAAATATTCCTTCATTCTTTTGTCTTGAAATTTATAAAGTTTCCAATATCTCTATGGTTCTTATTCCTTCCAAGATATGCATTCCAACTCTAGTTGGGAAGAGATTCCAAAGAATGCCACTTGTACAACAATTCCTAGTCTCCCACTTCCACCAAATCACATGTAGAAGCATATTAGCTGCCCTAACTCCATTGAGAGCCATCTTGGAGCTATTTTTATCCCTGACATGTCATATATTTTATATTTTATCCTTCATATCTGATTTGTGTCATAGGTGCCATAGCATCTTCGTCATTGTTGTCATAGAACTAGGGAATCTAGTCCAAGTGTCTCACTAGCTCCAAAATGCCTCTTCCTCTTCCATGGGAGTTACTCTTCCACTCAAATTCTACTTTAATTGATTCATTCCAAGTATATTTACCTTCCAACTCATCCCAATACCCTTGGTATTCTTATGGATTAAAAATGACAAGAGGAGGATGCCATGTTGCATAGAAAACCTAGCTTGTGTGGGTCCCACATCCTCCATGTGTCTTCATGATCAGTTGCAACTTTGATTTTCCATTTTATTTATTTATTTATATCCTTTATTAAATATTTATGTCATTCTAATGTTCAAACATCATTTATTTCGCCCCTTATTCCAAATCCCAAAGCTTCCACCCCCAACCTAGCAAACTAGTAATTCTCCTCCTTGGAAATTATTTGACCCTTAGCATCAATTTGAAAAAATCTCATGAATATGGAAAATGTGATTAGGAAATTGTGACCTAATGCAAAATTTGGGATATGAAAAATCCTGCCTTCCCAATATTTCTTGTCCTCAAGCAATTTCAAACATGGGTGTTGAAGAACCTACTTTCTCTATGATTCTTTAAAGTTGCCACTGAGTTTCCCAACTTTGAGCCTTTGAGATTCCATGAAAATTTTAGAGAGGAACCACCACGATTTATAATGCACTACTCTGATTATAATAACTTTATTAAGTCGGGAATCCATCTCCCATACTGCTTGTTTCCCAAAAAAATTGAAATCAATGGGACTAAAAACTATACCATGGTCCCATTCTTGTATTGCACTCCAACAATTGAGAGTGCTCTCCAACCCATACCATTAAGAAAGAGAATTACGGGATCCCATTTTCTTGTATGCATTCTTCCAAACATCATGAGTACATAATATATATCATCAAACTACATAACATAATAAAAATGTACATCAAGGAGGTGCCCCATCAAAAAATCATGAAAGTGCTTATACCTCCAAGTAAGTAGACCACCATTTGCCAAGTGCATACAAGCTTCAAGTGACCAATAAAACTTGTTTCAATGACATAGGTGAGGATCCCATATCCTATAATTCTGCTCCAAAAGGATGTGATATGCATCAAAATATTCAGCCATGTATTCTTTCATCCAAGAAGTGAATGAAGAATCTCCACTAAAATCTAAACCAAATAATGAGCAAACAAAAACAAGTAGACTTCAAATGAATCAAAGAAGTCTCACCCATACATCCATGAATGATAGAATCATAAATATATAAAAAAGTATGTGTCTGGAAACAAATTTTTTTGCCAAACATAAATCTATTCACCCTAGTGTTGGATTAAGTTCCTCCAACATCAAATGAACCAAGTGTTGAGCAAGAGAAACCATGACTCTTCAAATGACTCAAATGCATATCATAGGTGCATCCATGTAGATGTGCATCATCATAAAGTAAGAAAGGATGCTGCTGAAAATGTGAATAAGGATGTGCTCCAACCATGTCATCATAAAAAGCAAGTCTAGGAGTTCCATACTCCTCATGTGGAACCATAAAAAAGAACCTGTTCACCCATACTTCATTGAGACTAATGTTGCAAAACATGGAATTGTAGGATGCAGGAGAATGAACTAACTCACCCAAATCATATAAAAGTGCAGAATTTTAATCATGGGAAGGATCCATATGGGTAGTATCATGCAGCGCCTTCAAAAGTGTGAAACCTTTGTCATAGATTGGTTCCAATGTAGAGGAATCATGCTCTTCTTTAAAAATTGCATAAGCTTCATCAAGAGACAATTCAAGTTCCTCTTCCACCACATCAAGTGCTTGGATATCTTCAAGTTAATCTTCAAACACATCAAGCACATTAAAATTTCCACATTTATCATGATCCACCATGTCATGAGAATCCTCCAAACAATCTACCATTTGACAATTTGAAACATAGGAGGAAAAACAAGTATCTTGCAACTTTTCAAAAGTTTCTCATTTTGAATTGTGAGCTTATGATTATCCTCATTATTATTCAAGTATTCATCATGTAACAATTCATTAAGCTCAAGCAAATGGTTTCTATAAAAAATAAAAGACATGAAATTACCTTTGATGTGGCACATTTCTCTTTGAATCTTCTCCATGTCTTCAAGGAAGGATGTTTCCTCCAATGAAGTAGCTTTCCAACAAGAATTTGAAACTAATGCTTGAGTGTCATAGAGTATTCTAAGGGACTCTTGGATATTCTTTTAATTCATCTTTAAGGACCATTCAATAAAATGAGGCTCTTTCAAATTTACCTCCTCATATTCTTCCTTCTTGCTTGGACCAACTTCATGAAGCTCAAGTGGTGATGGGGAAGTTGATCTTGTTTCTTCTTCAACTGCTACAACGTCTTCATTTTCATGTTTAACGGAAGTTTGGCTTGTAGAAATACTTTCAAAAGTGATCTCTATGTGACCAACATAGAGGTGTGAGCACCATCAGTAGGTACTCCTTCATAGTTCAAGCATCCATCAGTAGATGCTCTTTGTTTCATTTCCAAGGTAGGATGTGTCTTGAAATGATCTTCAATATTTTCAATAGAAACTTATTCATAATCATGTGATGTCTCTTCTTATTTTTCAGAGTCACTTGGTAGTTACTTTCAATCCTCTTCATGTAATAATTCTTCTACTTTACCTATTTCAGAACGAGGTGGTTCGTGGGTATCCTCCTTTTGCTCCTTCAAGCAAGCTGATGCATTTTTCCCCTTGGTTTTCTTAAGATCAATATATTTTATCCCAAGTTGGATATACAACAATTCAAATCCTTTCATAATATTCTTGTTCATGTATTCAAAAATAGGTTCCATTATTTTTATATGCTTCTCACCATCATATGAGTTTCCCTTTTCATCCCTAGTCATAGCTTCCTAAAAAAAAATTGCCTTCTTCTCCTACTTTTTTTTCCTCTTCAACAAAAGTACGTTTGGTTTCAATATCTAATGGTAATCCCTAACTTATTTTCCTAATAAATATAAGGCCACATCAGGTGCTAATATCATGCTATGATACCATGGTAATGTCCCTTGTTAATAATTTTCCCAATGTGCTCGAATTCACCATGTTTCAACTCTAGGTATATGGAAACAATTGATTCCAAACTCCTCCAATTAATTTCAAACTTGTGAGTAAGGTCGTAAGGGGTGATGGGACACATTAGCACATCTATCAGACATATAATCATATCATATACCCAACCATGGTCTTCAATTTGCAAGGGAAGAAGTTTCAGAACAAGACTATTCAATTTGGGAGGTGGAAATCCCCCTAGGTCCAAGAACAAATATCTTCCAAAAACTGTACAACCTCCACTAATGGTTGGTATGAGACTTGGCTCTACTTTAATACATTAATTAAAGTATATTCGCAGCATTATATGTGGTTTTGGGGTCGAATAGGTATCCAAGAGTGTTGGTTGTGGAGCCTGATCTCTAGAGATAGTATTGAGAAGGCGTGTTTGTACCCCATGTTTACTGTACACTCGTTCCATCCGGGGGGTGCGTAGCCCTCGAAATTTTTTTTTGGGATGTTTGTTTTCCAATAGTTTTGCGGACCCATGGTATTGGGTTAACCGTAGTATTTTTCCATGGTATTTTTTCCATATAAAAGAAAAGCATTATAATACGACTGTGTATGGTATTGTATTGTATTGTAAACAATATATTTGATTGTGAGAGAGACTATGAGAGCATGAAGAGGAAGTGCAGAGTATTGATGTGGGTTGTATCCCTTCATCTTTCGGGATGGTAATAAAAGGACTAGCAATTTATTTATGGATGTAGCCCATCGTTTGGATGAACCACATTATATCTATGTCTCTCTGTAATTTGTTTAATGTGTTTTGTATCTTGTTTAATGATTTACCTGTATATATGTTATTGCTCTGCGGTCCTGTTTTTTAACAAAGAGAGCTCAAGGAATTTATTAGTAATTTTGAGGCTCAAAACCCCAATGGTAGATGGCTCCAAATAGCTCCAAATGCTCTCAAATTGTACCAGAAGGTGTATGAATGATGTTAATACATAAAAATGCTTGTGTATAGGTTTCTTTCAACCATAAAATGACTTCTACAATTCACTTCGTCAATCTGGTCAATGTATGGAGTTTTACGAGCAACTTGTGGTTCAAATCCCCTATGGGTAGATGATGAAAATGACTTTCCAAATGCACTCAATCCAACTCAAATTTCTGAATGGAATCAAGGGAAATATAAAGTAAATCAACATGAACTCATATTCATCACCATTTAACTTTTAATGTTTGCTACAACTCCCTTAAATCAGATGCAAAAAGACTAGTTTCAACATTAGGGGAAATGATAGGCAATCTTTTCCAAATGCTATGAAACTCAACAAAATGACTCCAAATGATTATGTATTGAACATTAAAATCATATAATAAATCAATAAAAGTCCATTCATCTATAAACTGTCAGTAGTTTTCTTATCCATTCGAATCCATCAACATTACATTGGTTCACAACAAGGTAGTGGGGAAATGGCATTGTTTAACATTTTGACATGAAATATTTTGGTATTTCAACCTAAGAGTATTCTGAAATTGAAATAAATATCATTTATATCTGAACATAAAATAATGGGGCATTATAATCTCCCCCAAATAGATCAATATCTCACCAAGTGCATCTCAATCCATTGAGGAAGAATATCATGAGAAAACTTGGAATAGATGAAAGAACAAGCTGATCTTGAAGTTTCCATGAGCTTCCCTATAACTTGTACCTGTAAATTATGCCTCCATTAAATCTCCATGAAAGACCTGAATGGGATTTCCACACACCAACTTGGATGGGAATATTTCACCCTCGAAATTGGCTAAGGCAAGAAACTAGTCATCCACTATCTCTCTCTCTTCACAAATGCAAATTTCTCAAATAATAAAAATATTCCTTCAATATTTGCTCTTGAAATTTATAAATTTTCCAAGCTCTCTATTGGTCGAATTCCTTCCAAGAGATGCATTCCAACTCTAGTTTGGAAGAGATTCCAAAGAATGCCACTTGTACAATAATTCCTAGTCTCCCACTTCCACCAAATCACATGTGGAAGCATATTAGCTGCCCTAACTCCCTTGAGTGCCCTCTTGGAGCTATTTTTATCCCTAACATTTCATATATGTCAGATGTTAGCTTTCAGATCTGATTTTTGTCATAGGTATCATAGCATCTTCATCATTGTTGTCATAGAGCTAGGGAATCTAGTCCACATGTCTCATTAGCTCCAAAATGTATCTTCCTCTTCCATGGGAGTTATTCTTCCACTCCAATTCCACATTAATTGATTCATTCCAAGTATATTTATATTCCAACTCATCCCAAGACCCTTGGGCTTCTTATGTATTCGAAATGAAAAGAGGAGGATGCCATGTGGCATAGAAAATATAGCTTGTGTGGGTCCCACATCCTCCATGTGTCTTCATGATCAATTCTCACTTTGATTTTCCCTTGTATTTATTTATTTAGCTCCTTTATTAAATATTTATGTCAGTATAATGTTCAGACATCATTTATTGTCCCCCTTATTCCAAATCCTAAATCTTCCACCCCCAACCTAGGAAACTAATAATTTTCCTCCTTGGCAATTATTTGACCCTTAGCATCAATTTGGAAAACTCTCATGAATATGGAAAATGTCATTAGGCCATTGTGACCTAATGCAAAATTTGGGACATGACAGATTACTAGTGGTTATGGGATGAGAAGAACATAAACTTAGTCAAGATATTGCTAGAGAGTTTTTTAATAGTCTATGTTTGTTTAATTTTATATACACATGATATTATGCACTGATTGGAAGCAAACCACACAAATCATTATGAATAAGATACACGAGGTCAAATTGCTTGCATTTCCAAGTTTTTGTGGATATCAACAAAACCATTATGATCAATATCCACAAAAGGCAAGGTAACATCAACATGCAAACCAAACGAGTACTAATTCAGATGAGAAATATTTACTTAAAATAAAGTGTTTAAGCAAGAAATTCAGAGGCTCAAGCAGGTGTTGGGATTCTCATCGCTCCAATAATAAGGGTAGTGGTTCTAGGGATTACATGAGCTTGTTGGAGGAATGGCATAAGTTATATGCAGTTTCGAATCAACTTGTTTATCGATTGTCTTGGTCATTAAGTTTTTTGGGTAGCAGGCTTCTTCTTTGGTTCTTTAATAGGCCCAACACTCACTAATCTTATCTTCATATTTCCTCTTAAGATTTTCAATTGAATGTAGCTTCACAATATATGAACAATTTAGGTAGTAATAATTTAGGTCTATGGTCCAAAGACTTTCTTTTGTCCCAATTGAGAATCCAATTCATTTCCTTCTAGCTTCCTTAGAACTAATCGACCAACAAAAAACAATTGGCCTTCCTTGCCTCATTTTATATATCAACAATTTGGTCAAACATAAAAAGCATAACTCACACAAACATGAAGTAAAAAAAAGTTAAACCTCACTTAAATGCAAGTTACTTTACCTTTATACTTCTACTAACAGTTATTCACGTAGTATGTTTCCTTATTGCCAGGCCAACCAGTACAACGACTGGCTTAGAGGTCCCCAACTTGAATACATAGGAAACTATAACCTTGAGTTGTATATTGGTGTTTTTCACGCAGTCTTTGACATTTTGTTCTCCTCCAGTTGTTTTATCTATGACAATTTTGCTAACCCAAAATTGTGATTTATTTTACAAATTAATATTATGTGAATACATTTTTATGATTCATATTTTTTTATGATTTATATTTAACATTTTTTTTAACTTCACCCTTCACATGATTAAGATATATGCTCTAAATTGAAAAACAAATATATGTTGTGATTTTTGTATGAAAATTTGTTTACGTGTTTATACCATAGAACGTTTTTGTAGCTATCTTATATTGTAGATTTTTTCTTTCCAAATTTAAAAGTTTCATTCTTATGTATGCTAAATATTGAAAATGTACGTTCTTCCATTATTACAAATAGTTAATGATAGTTTTAAATTCCATTTTTCATATTTCATGTTGTTTTCATATTTATCATATTTCAAATACGTTTACACCATCTTTCGTATGCAATGAAAATACCATGGGCAATTAATGGGTCTTCCCTTAATAATTGTTTATTTTTACAATGGAAGGTATATAGCTTATTTCGATAAATTGATAATGTGGAAATTAAACAAATGTTAGCATTGTTTTCTTTTATTGTTTTCTTTATAGGGTGGTTGTTCTTATGTTGCCATGTTTGTGTACTTTTTGGAGTAATTGCTAGTTTATTGCATTATCTATCTTGGAAGAAAAATAAGTTGGCAACATTTTGACACACATTAATATTAAAAAGGCAAAATACTAGAAGTTGATTGGACTATTTTGAAGTATTAGGTTATTAAGTAATTTTCAATTATTAGATAATTATTTACATGGATTATTCAGATTAGTGTGTAATTAAATCTTTATTGGTCATTTGGTTAATCACGAGTAGGAGCTACAACTGATCTTGGAATTTTGATTTTGGAAACAATCTTTTGAGGATACAGGTCTTAGTCAAGGAAGGAATCCTAGGGTAAAGAGAGGCTACCATGGCGGTTTTAGAGGAGGTAGTGGGAATGGATAAAATTATCAAATACTCTAGTTTTTTGTACATCCTGATGTTGAATCCATTAAATTTTGTAAGGTGTGTCATGCCAACCACTTATACATGGGTCAAATTGCACCTATGAATACTCTACCACCTTCTATTAACCATATTGTGCATGATCCTTCTAACATCCATCCAGGTTGGGACTTTGAGTTGTCTTTTCCTTCTCCTCATACATACATGATTGTCGAGGTGTTCCTTTTGATACTTTTTTTTAATCCTAATCGTCCACCACATTTTTTCCCATAGATGGTTATGCTTGAAAAAGATGATGAAAACATTGTTGTCCTTAAATATTTTGTTGCCTTATCATCCCTTGTTATTCATGTGGAACCATACCAAACCCATCCTTTCTCTACTTTGGAACTCAAACCTCTTCTAAAGAGGCTCAAAAAGGATATTATTGACTTCAATGTAAGAGTTCAAGTAAATTCTAAGCATCGACCTATTATTTACAAGGTGAATAATGAATATTTCAAGGGAATTATTGCTTTTGATCCCGATGATGTTTTCATGGCAATGGACTAAATTCAGAAGTTATTTCATGGATCATGGAAATTTTTTATTCATAAAATCTAGCTTACAGTTATGCTTAGGTTATGGCTAATATTTTGAGTTGTATATGGCGTGAATTAGATTTAGATAATTAAAGATTGCCACATTTGTGTGTGGGGGGGGGGGGTATGGTAGGCTAATTTCCTACATGCTTTCAACTATGTTATATGCTTCCCTTGTGATGTATTAATTGTTGCCATGATATTTCATTTCACTTTCAGTGTTAATGAGATTTGGGTGGCTAAAATGAAATGGATAATGTGACTAAAGTGACACATGGCATGTTGTGATTTATGATCCTTATTCATTCTCATTTAAATGTTGGTTCCTTGAAGCATTTATATTTTTCATTTTAGTTTTATTTGAAGCATGTTGAGGAGGCATAATGGATACTCATGCTTCTAGGGGTTAAAAGAAGGATTGCCTACTTTGATGTTCATTTTTTTAATCTACCTAGGAAAGTTAGTTTCTATGGCATTGTCGTGTCCCTGACCACTTCTGTGACCTTTCAATTTCCATGGGGAACTCAGATTCACTAATTTGTAACATGAATCCTCATGCAACCTTGTCTAAGGACTCCATCAACCTTTCCTCATGTTAACTTATCCTCCATGGGGAACATGAAACACAAATGCATGTATAGGTGCATGAAAAGACCAGCACATCAGAATTAGCATCTATAATACACACACACACATACATTCATAACCAACATAATCATATATAACGTAAGATAAACATTTCATAAGATACAATGACAATGAATATTTATCTTCAATGGAAATCAGTCCAAGAAACTGGCATTGTAGAAGCAACATTTCTCCCAGCCGTAGGTATCAAACTCTAATACCACCCCCAAGTCAGGATATGAGGCCACCAAGGAAAATGACACCTACATGCTTTTATCTCCCATCCCAAAACCCATTTTCTCTCAATGCTTAGTCAAACGTTCATCCAAAGCTTCTATAGGAATCTCACTAAATTATCACAGCCATGGCACTCCTTCCAACCACCCCACACAACATAAGGGAGTCATTCTCCTTCATTGATCCATAGTTCCCTCAATAAATCCAACTCTTATAGTGCTTACTAGTGTGCATAGTAAGATTCCAAGCCACGGTGTTCCTTTCAAGCATTCTAGATTGAAATTAACCATGGTTTTTCAAGCATCTCATGAGAAACAAATATCAGGGAAAGGTTCCTACTATGCCCAACCTCTGCACTCACTTACATTCAACCTAGTTCCATAATATATTTGTTCATAAAGTAGGGTAATGAACTACATTAACTCTACTCAATTATTTCTTTGTTCATGGTTCCCTTCCTAGATACCACTCTGTGTATTTCTTATTTCATGGTCTGGTATCAGCTTGGCTCTACTTCACAGGACAACTCTAGGATTTTATCTCGCATCCCAGCACCCATTTACTCTCAATACTTAGCCAAATGCTCATCCAGGGCTTATATATGAATCTCAATCCACCCTCACAACCATTTCACTCCTTCCAATTGCCTCACATAACTCAAGGCAAGCGGTCCCCTACACTGATCCATAGCTCTCTCAAGGAATCTGAGCCTTGTAGTGCTTACCAGTATATGCAATAAGAGTCCAATCTATTGTGTGCCTTTTAAGGATTATAGGTAGAAATTAACCATGGATTCTCAAGCATCTCATGAGCAGTAAATCTCAACGTATGGTGCCTACTATGCCCAACTTCTGTGCTCCCTACAACCAACCTAATTCCACTATTTTACTATCACTCTATGGTTTTCCCTCCCATGATCCGTTTTCTTGGCTCCTCACTTTCTCAATATGTTCGAAGGATAGATTCCCCATAGAGATGAGAAGGATGTTAGGAAACACAAGGAACATTTCTTTTGATCCTAGGAGAAAGGACTCTTACAAGATTAGAAAATGGATATTCAACCCATGCTTTCAAAACTATGAGAGCACTCCCTCACCACCCTCACACAGTCATTCAATGATTGAATAAAATAAGGAAATTGTATCCTTGAAGGCATAAGAAAAAATTAGATAGGTTTTAGAGATGACACATGGCATCATAAGGTTACTTTCCCATAGAAAACCCCTTTTCCCTTTCGCTATGGTGGAATCATATCCCCTCTTAGTTTCCTCCCTACAAAACCATATTGGACCTTCCATATTATTTTTTAGCATAATATTTACATATCTTGAGTCATCATGACAAGCCAACCACATGGAACAATAGATACATTTACATTATACTTGCCTATCCATTCACTAGCGGGGCCTTGGCTTTAGCACCACATTAGGAATACATACTTAGTATATTTACATCATTTGCATAATCTAATTGGATACATTCTAGGGGTCAAAATCAAAACATTACAATCCCCTCCCTTAGAATAACATTGCCCTTGGTGTTATTTTTCTTTTAGCAAGGTCCCTTGTCCTTCTTTTCAACTTTAGTTGCAAGGCCTTTCTCTTAAAAGTCGCTTTATCTTGCTTCCATCTATTTTGGACAACAATGCTTGACCATTCCTTTGTACTACCTCGGGTCACATCCAAGTCCCTTTAGCATTCAACACATGCCTATTACAATGATCAAGGGAAAAGACATGCATGTCACATCCATTTTATGCAACACTTGATCTGGTAACAAAGATTCAAGTTTCATAACTAAAACACACACACACACACACACACACACACACACACACATAACACAATATAAAGTATGTAATCATTCCAATACTCTAGGTCGTGTTGGTTTTGCGGTCGCAAGAACGACGAGGACAAGTCCCCAATATGTGTGTGTGTGTGTGTGTATGTATATAAACTTTAAAAATTTCTAATTCACCATAAACATTTGTAGTTGTGTGTAAGCACAATAGTTTATATCGTATAGTATTATGCACATCCTTTGCACTTGCTCGTTTTGAAAAAATATCAAGAAAATAAGAAAAGGGATGAATGACATTCCATTACTGGCACTTGAACAAGAACAAAATGCAGTTTAGATTTAGGAAACTTAAGTGTAACTATTTTAAATTTGTAATAAGGTCCATGAAGGGTCTTATAAGTGTAACTTTTATTCCTTATATTTCTTGATTATGGTGATTAGGTTAAAGGAAATTCACTTCTCAACAAGTTCTACAGATTTTCACAGTTGTCTTGAAAACCACTACAAAACACTTTGGAATATACATGCTTTCATTTTGTAAAGAGATTAGATTCATATTTTAGATTAAAAAGGATATTGAATAGGAATTTATTCAAATTATTAGTACCCAATCTAAGTATTTACTATCCAATTGTTTTCATAGTGTTTGAGGTTGGGATGGAGGAAGTGTTGGACTTGTATAACTTCTAGACACGTATGTACAATATGTAAAAGCGAGGATGACCCTAAAAATGAGAAGAGAAAGAACAATACCTAGAAGTATCGAATGTTTTAATTGTTGTGTTTCCTGGTTTGTTGACATGGAGGCTTTGATTCTTGTAATGCTTTTGTTGAAAGACAATAGTTGAATTACCAAAACCCCAAATCAAAATACATCATACACAACCCATATTTTGAGCTGCAACCTGTATAGATCAAATTTAGATTTAGTATAATATGAAACATATGGATGAGACAAATGATAATATTTCCCAATCATCAATTTCCATTGTCAAAACAAAATATACATGCCCATAACATCTCCAAAATATGCTTGGTACATCTTTGAAATCTACTTGGAAAGTATGAGATGTACGTTGTAATAAAAACGTCTAAAAGATGTGTTATTTCTCAAGCATCTAAAATACAATGTTATCAAAAAAGTAAATTCCTCGAACACCTTGTTTAACAACATTTAAAAGATGTGTTATATTTCAAGTAGATTTCAAAGATGTTCCAGGCATATTTTTGGAGATGTTCCAGGAATGTATGTATGGAAATGTTCTGAGCATGCATCTATTCTGGGACATCTTTTAAATCTACTTGAAATATATGAGATGTCTATTGTTATTACAGCATTTAAAAGGTGTTTTACGAACACTTACATCCATCTACATTCATCATTCTAACCGCTTAATGCATTGGTTTAGTGTTTCTTTGAATGTGCAGTTCACATCCTCTTTCTAAAGAAGCAAAAGGACAAGTGTCTTAGCATCTTTTATTGTTGTTTGGAAAAAAATATTTGTTGGTTTTCAGCAGCATTTGGACAGTCCTAGGTGGAATCCCCAATCATCCATTAGATATCCTTCTTTAACTCATTAGAAAAAGGAAATCTTCTTGTTCATTTCCCCTTGCTTTCTTCTTCCATTGTAAGCTTGATTGTTGGAGATTAAGGACCAACAATAAGCACTTCTTTTTGCCTTTATATTATTTTGTAATTAGCCCGGTGGTTTGGCAGTGTCACATCTACCCTACCCCTCGAGTCACTTTCATGCACTTTTCTTAGTTTTTACTTAAACTCCATTTCTAACTTAGAATTGTTTTAGTCTTTTTGTCTAGTTGGTCACCCTTAGTATTTTTTTTGTAAGCTATTACCCACAACGGATTTGAACTTGTGACCATCCATTTACAACTTCTCATCTCAATTACTTCGATTATCAATTTCTCTAACCCTCGTGGTCCAGACACCCTTGGTAATTAAATCACATTTGTTTTCAATATTTAAAATTAATAAGTTGTCAATCCCTACCCAAAGGAGTTTCACAATTTGGCACTTGTCTCACTTCACATTTAACAAATTTTTCTAGTAATTAACTCACTTTCATTTTGTTGGTTAATGAAATTCATAGTTAATCTTGCTTTCACTATCAATTTATCTTTTGTAATTTAATCACCATTGTTATTCCCAATAGGTAAGCCATTGGTCTGTAATTTAGTGATTTACATGCTATATTGCTTATATTATTTTACTTGCTAATATACTGCTAGATTATCTGTTATTTTAGTTACAAAGAATTAACTTCTAAGTTGATTTTCCAAGAAAGCATCCATAGTATTATTGTTAGTGTCTACCTCCCTTGGCTTTGTATAGGAGTTTTCTTAAACAGAGGAGTCGATTGTTGTGGTGATAATTGCACTCGATTCGAGACTTTCCCCCAAGGTCGTGCCAATGAGTTGATATTTTTTCATGCTCTCTTTCTCTTTATAATGTGGATGGTTTCATAACACTATTGGGTGTCATCTTTGGTTGAGTTCCCTCTTGGTTTCTTCACCATTGGCACACACATAGGCATATTATTGGCTTGTAGAGGGGGTGGTTCAGTCCATGGTGATGGTTTTTTATCGTGGAAACATTCTCCTTTGTTTTGATGTTTCTATCCTGGGTTAATGATCTCCTTGGTTTATGGATTGATGAGTTGGAATGGAGGTTGGGTATTGGTTTCTATGTGGACATCATTCATGACACATATTGAGGTCGCTTCCTTCTTTTATGAACTATTATGGATCTATTGGTTGGTTGATGGTTAGATCCCTTGATGTATGGATGCAACCTCTTGTACTCTTGTTGATGAATTATTCTACTTTCTCATATGTCATCATCCATTGATTTTTCTTGAGGGGCGTATTAGCTTTGATAGAAGTTATGTTTTGAAAGAGTAACTATAATTATACCACCTCAATGCTATTAGAATTAGAGTGGCCTTGGAATTTTGAAAAGTGGTTAGAATAGAAAATCCGATAAAAATTGAGGAAGTTAGTGATTCCAAAATTGTCATTTAAATATTTGTGCTATATTTTTGCCACATGTACCATTTTGAGCCTTTTCATGGAGAATGTTCACCTTATTTGAGGAAGCGCTCGACCTTTTGAGGCCTTTTTTCTTGGAGCATTACCGTTGGAGGCTAGGTTTGACATCTTATTGTCATCATTCACCATCATTTGATGGGTGCACCCCCTTCTTGGGCCTTTCTTCTCTTGTATATTATACTTGTATCTTTGACCACCATATTTCATGGATGCTAGAGTTTGTTAGGGTTAATGGAGTGTTTTGGTTTGTTTACTCCACTATAGGGTCTAGGTTTTTATCATTATTTTATTGTAAAGAAATTGAACTCCTCTCTTATATAAGACATCTTATTCCTTATTCATTTATAATGTTTGGATTGTGGTGAAAATACAATTAATACTTAATGAAATATCTTTTGTTTCTTAAGGAAGGTTGATGCTAGCACTCCATTGAAAGGTTTTGTTATTTTTCAAGCTTGGTTTGATGGATGGATCTTCAAATTTCCAATGGATTTGATGTAATAAAGAATAGGATCTCTATAATTTATGTGGTTGCTATCATTTGGAAGTGTAGTTTAGGTTCCCATTAGTGCTCTAGATCATGTGTTTTTCAATGATTTCATAATAGTTTTTCTTCTTAAAATTTCATTTGAGATTTATGCTCTAGAACTTTCCCTTTGATTGATCTTGAAATCAACCCAACCATTAAAGAGTAGCTAGGAATGTATGCTACAAACCTAACCCTTTCTAATCATTTTAAGAAACACTTATGTGATTCTTGTTTGACCTTATTTTCCCATTTGATAATACAATGGTCTCCATTCCCTTCATCACCTATATAATTTACTTTGCATAAAAACACATTTTTTGCTAGGGTTACTATTCAATTTTACATTGTGCTTGATTGTTAAACCTTGTTAATCCTATTTAGGGACTCCTCCCTTCAACTAGAGAAGATATAGTTTAAATATTAGAAGAGATTTTGGTGTGGTGATATTAGCCTCCTTCTTATTTATCAATAAGCCATCATTGATGTTAGGGATTTAGTCTCAAGATGATAGTTTGTTTGGTAACAAAAACCATTTATAATTAGGCCACTTTGAAAAGTGTCTAAGATGACTCTTGCTTAATTTCGTAGTAGTATTTTATCCAATATTCATTAATTAATAGTACTATTATTGTGATTATATATTTATCATGGTAAATTTTATTTTCTACATTTGTTGTAATTTATTTACTTTAAATATTGGAGAAAATGACAAGTTGGGCAAATTCAAGCTTATCTAGTCCTTCTAGATTTGGTTCCAAACACCACTAGATCTTTCCAAATTTATTGTGGAAGGAACCTATGGGATTTAAAAAATCCTAAGAGGCCTAATACACTCAATTTTAGAATCAGAAAACTCATTTTGACATGATATTCAAATTTGCAATATTTGGCCAATTTCTAATTCTAGACTAGTGAAACCCAAGTTTATCCAAATGCACCCAAATGACTTCAAATTATGTATGGAAGATATTGAGGGGTATTGGGTCATCCTAATTCATATTATTAATTCTAATACACTTTCCATATGCTTCTAAAACTTTCTTTTGACCCTAGGGAAAGAAGGACAAAAACACTAGGAAAAATGTTTATAAAACCCCCAAGGGTAGATGACAATTTTGGCTCTCCAAATGCAGTACGACCCCCAAAAATTTCAGAAAATAGTATGGGGATGGATACAAGACATAAATTTATATCATTTTTCATGGTTATTAATATTTTCAAATTGGTTATGAGGTGCATCATCCATATGGTAACTTTCAGTGTATTTGTTGAAGGGGTAATGGTTTTAATAGCTTCATTTTGACTCATGAAACGTAGATTGAATGGTTCAGATAACGAAATGAAATATAAAGAAAATAAATAGAAATAAAATGGATTCTCCAATAGCTTTAAACATCAGATAAACTCCTTCATAAAAATATGATATATAACTCTTCAAAGTGGAATCCAAATACATGAAATCTAGTCATTCAAGAGCATGGGAATGCAAGCCTTTCACACTGAAGTTTCTTGGTTTTTTAAGATGTAGAGAATATGGTCATAAAATTATAGAGCCATACATAATTTATGGATTCCCCATCATCATAAAACTCAGAGAAAATTCCTTATACAAATATGATATACAACTCTTTTAAAATGGAATCCAAATACATGAAAACTAGTCATTCAAGAGCATGGGAATGCAAGATTTTCACACATGGATTTATGATATTTAGAATTCCAGAGCATATGGAAATAAGAGTACAGATCCATACATAATATACCCAATATTTGACATCAAATATACTCAGCAAAGAGCAAGCACCACTCCAACAAGTGTGCCCTCAACATGAGAGTGTGGGGGGATGGATAAAAAGGAATGAGGGAAGGGGAAGATAGAGAATTATCAAAATGTATGAGCCTAAAACCTGAAACTAAAACACTTCATTCAGCTCAAAATTATAGGTTTTAATGTCCTCTCCATCAACCAACTTGGAAAGGAATCCAGCTCCCTCGAAATTGGTTCACAAGCAAGGAGAGTGAACACTCACTGTGCAAGAGACAAGCAAAATCTCTCCAAAATTCCAAATGCCAATTAAAAAATGATAAAAAAAAACCATTATAATTCCTCATGAAATCCTTTTATTAATTTTGTGAGTCCTCCTAAGGTCGAATTTCCCTCCAATAGTTTCCTCCAACTCATCTTAGTGGTTTAGTAACCCCTATGACATGTGTCTTCCTCTCCATGCTCCAATTCTTTCCCCAATTCGAATAACCACCTGTAACTCCCAAATGCGCCCTATTGGTGGCTATTTGTATCCCCGCCATGTCATATTTTTCATAGGTATGCAATCAGGTCTGAATTTTTCATACTTGTCATAGAATCTTTCATCATTTGTTGGCATAGAGTGCATGGAATCTCCTTCCAAGTGGCACACATTGTCCTTTAGTCTCTTCCTCTTAAATGGGAGTTATTGTTGTAAGGGATTATGCACCTAATAATCGTAGGTTGGGGGTTACCAACATACTCAAATACTTGCAGACAATTGAATTCTAAAGTGCAGAATAGGAAATAGGGGGATTAGAAGAACTTACTTGTTTAACGACGTTCGATCCTTGCTAGTCCTCTTCCGATCTGCTCCACTTCCAAAGTCTTCAAGGTTCACTCCTCTTTCACCTGTTCAGAGACAATATTCCGGATATAGTATGATTCATATATATATGTTAGCAGGTTAGATAATTCAAATATGAAATACTGAAGCATAAACAATTATCAAACCAAGATATATACGACACGTGTGGAAGAAGTAATCTCTTTATTATCAATAATGAGAAAGTTCAGAGTACAACCAAACGTCTGAACAAGGACTCCTCTGTCACTAAAGGATTCTGAGTTTCACTGCTCCAAAGAATTCTATAAACAATCCACCAGCATAACTTTGCTCCAAAGTGTAAGTCCCTACAACCCTCCCCAAGGCCTGTATTTATATGGGTGAAATAAGGCAGTTCTCGAAGGTTAGGGAGGTTATAGCAGTTAGGGAGATTAAGTAAAATGACTTAACTAAACTCCCATTAGGGTGTGATTTTGTGTTTTCATGTTAAGAAGCACATTCGCGGGTATGTAGTAGAGCAACCCGCGAATGACTCGCGAGTTGTCAAGAATGAGAGTCGCGAATACATCCCAACATGGCTAAATGGCAAAGTAACTAGCTGGATGAAGGTAGAATGTATTTCATGACAAGCCAAGCTATAGTGTCAAGGGAAAACCTCTATCCATAAGTGTCCTTTTATGTGCCGACATGAGGGATATCAGTGCTCGGACGGAGAGGGCCACTCAGGTGTATAACAGATGCCCCCTAATGTGTGAGGTCAGAGGGGAACGATGGCCGAAATACATTATAATCTTTAACTCTGGAGAAACTCAGAAATCCAATGGAGCAGAGAGAGTACCTAAAACAAATACATAATAATGTGATATACAAAGTTACATCTGAGGATACTATGTTCAATTTACTGGAAAACTAGCTCCTTTACAATATTTGATTACATCATATGATACGGGTAGAAACCACGTATATTACAAAGGTGGATCGAAGCCACAATACAATAATGATGAGTCTTCGAAGATCTGGGAGCTGGATATCAGAATAGAACATGGTCTTGCGCAACTTAGCCCAAAATGAGGGACTAAGGTCTTCATAAATGATCCCAAAGAACCAGTACAATCCAAACCATGTGAATAAGGGTAAGCTGAAGTCGAACATGGAGAGGATTCAACAGTTTGTCAACCAATAAGTGATAATTGACAACTGAAGCAAAGGATTTCACCAATGATGAAAGTGAATCCAGAGGTACTATCGTCAAAACTCTAGGTCTTTGTCATCAGGAGGTGCTGAAACGGAACCATACTATGATAAGGAAGGCAATGGATCCTCCAACGGATCACAAGAGTGACTAGGAACTGGGCAAAAGAAGGGAGACGCGAGTAAATGGATAACAGATATAACAGTGATAGGATCAGGTGATAGATCAGACATTAGGTATAATCCTTGAACAGTGAGCACGACACAGAGATGACCCAAGGCAGCATACAACGGATGGATAGAACAACTAGACTTATCTGTCATGTAGGAGACATGAGCAGATTCCCCAGGTATAATGGACAAGAGGAGGAGGCAAAACTCAAAGTGATAGCTGAACACAAGTGTATACTGAAACATGGATATTGGAAAGCAAAGAGTGCTATGTTCAAGGATGACATGCTGCCATTACTGAAAACAAGAGAAAACTTCTTCCTGACCTTCCCTGTTAAGTTTTAACAAGTCCAGGAAAGTAAACTCAGTTCCCTCTTCATTTTTTAACAAGCTTGAAGAGATGGGAAAATAATGCTTGATACACTGATTCATGGATTTAATGAGCCCGAACTAGTACATGCTCATGCGGTATTTTCACATTTAGAGAGTCTGAAAATGCCAAAGAAGACTCCAGGGGGGTCCTTTTTCGTCCAATTTAGTCTTCTGAGGCCGAAAAAGTATAAAACAAACCATATAAGAACTCTCTTAACTTCCGAAGAAGAAAAGGTGAACCTTTTTCGTACTTAGTCGGGAAGGTCCGAAAAAGGTTAAATTACCACCTACCCAACGCTCCTTGCAAAACAGCATAAAATAGCTTGAGTTTTACGAGTGTGAAGGAAAGCAAGATCACTCGGAAAGATCCATTTGGTTACGAGAAATGGGGCTTACAACAATAA